>JANRMT010062818.1:9714095-9745185 GCA_026402145.1 Polypterus bichir lapradei | reverse complement strand
AGGTGAGGCCGCAATGTTCAAAAATCAAAGCCATCGTGGAATGGCCCCGTCCGAATACCAAGAGACAAGTGCAGGCTTTCTTGGGGCTGGCGGGGTACTACCGCCGGTTCGTACCCCGTTTCTCCGAAAGGGCAGCACCCTTGACCTGTTTAACAAAAAAAGGCGCTCCCTTACACGTGGTATGGAACGACAAAGCAGAACACGCATTCAGTGACCTGAAAAAGGCCCTAACGTCGGCACCTGTATTAAAGACACCCGATTTTGGGCTCCCTTTTATTCTCCAGAACGACGCTTCGGACACAGGCCTGGGGGCCGTGCTGAGCCAAAGTGTCGATGGTGTCGAACACCCCATAATGTACTTAAGCCGGAAACTGCTGGACCGAGAGACCAGGTATGCGGCAGTGGACAGGGAAGCCTTGGCCATTAAGTGGGCAGTGACCCATCTCCGTTACTACCTGTTGGGTCGCAAATTCACTCTGGTGACTGATCACGCTGCGCTTCAGTGGATGTCCCTGCACAAGGAGTCGAATCCGCGGGTCACCAGGTGGTTCCTGTACTTACAGCCGTATAAGTTTACTGTCACTTATCGCCGCCGCAACCTTCAGGCCAACGGCGATGCCCTCTCTCGCATCCACGACCTCTCGGTTAGGTCCGCCCGACCTGACGGTCTTGGGCTGAGGGGGGGTCATGTCACGCACGCGTGAGTAGGAGATTGCGGACAGACCCTAGCATGCTTCGGAAGAGATTCTCTGGCAGGGAGTGGCGGGGTACTAACCTTTCTCCTTTGCTTTCTTGCAGAACAAAAGACACTCCGCCACCATAAGCCTCATTTTCCCGCAGCACGTTACATCCGCCCTTCCTCTGCCATTGTTCCTGACGTCAGCGATCCCATCTTCCCTCACGGTTCCTTCCTAGCATTCCTGCTCCTAGTAGCTTATTCATATGCAGTACATTTGATACACTTTTTACTGTAATATGATCTTATTATAGTTGTTATTATTTTCTATTCCAAATTATTACTATTGTGGAAAGAAGGCCGGAACATAGACAGACGGACTCAGAATGTTCACAACACAAATGTTTATTTTTTCCTTCTGCATAGCACACAATGCATTAATCAGCCACAACAACTCCGTCCTTTTTGCTTTACTTTCTCTTCTCTCTTTCTTATTCTTCTGCCGCCTCCACTCCTCTCTTGCAAGCTCTGTCTTCTGCCACCCAATTCCGGCTACTTGAATGGAGTGCGGCAGCCCCTTTTATAGAGCACCTGGAAGTGCTCCAGGTGTTTCCTGAATACTTTAGTGCTTCCCGAGTGTGCCCGTGAATTCAGCTCTTCTTCAGGCAGCACTTCCGGGTGTGGTGTAAGTGCTGCAGATCTTGTTTCCGGAGCTGTCCAGGCACCCCCTGGCGGTGGCCATGGACCCCAAAAGGTTTGATCTTCAGAGCCCTGGCCCCGATGCAACCCACTTGACTTGATTCCTTATATTAGAGGCAGGCATGTGTTTTGCAAAGAAATAAATAAAAGCAGGAGTGTGTATCTAAGTTGCCAATCTACAAATACCAAATAACTAACACCACATGAAAAACAAAACAAATGTTCTAAATGAAAGTAAAGCTGGAATCTGTAGTTCCAAAACCTCAGAAAATACTCATTTGGAATTTACAAAAACTTTACATGGCATAAAACAAAATTAACAAAATACACAATCATGACAAACAGCAGTGCTATGGTGAGGTCTGTCCTTGGTTTCTGGGAGTTAACAGAAGGCTGCCTCTAATCCCAAATGTGACTCAATAACTTGGGAGGAAATGACATCCAGATTTGGGGAGTTATAGTTGTAAGAGTTTTATTAACAACAAATGTAAGAAGAAAATGGAAAAGACTGCATTGTCAAGACAGAGGCATAAAGACTTTTGCTAGTATTGTAGTAGGCAACTGGGTGAGTAAAAAAGGTCCAGTAAAAAAGTGTGTATCCCTTCCTATGTGAATTTTTAGCTATAAAGAGACTATATTTTTGTATCTTTCAACATTATTTCTGGATATGAAGAGCTGCCATGAGGGATCTGCGCCACCACCACCTAATCAAAGCACCGTGATGTCCCTACATTGATGGATTAAAGGCTCGAAGTCCACATCACCGTCATCATCAAATTCTTCCATGAGAACCCTGAATACAATGAGGACTGATTGAGGTCCTCAGTCTCGTGGCCTGGAACCCCTGCAGATTTTTTTTTCCAGCCGTCTGGAGTTTTTCTTGTTTTTTCTGTCCTCCCTGGCCATCGGACCTTACTTTTATTCTATGTTAATTAGTGTTCCTTAATTTTAATTCTTATTTATTTTGTCTTTTTTTTTTTTTTCTTCATCATGTAAAGCACTTTGAGCTACATTGTTTGTATGAAAATGTGCTATATAAATAAATGTTGTTGATATCTCCTATTATATTTTTGTGGTATGGGCGCAGACAGGGAAATGATTTGTTTAGGATGACACAGTCAGTTAAGTAGAATCTGAACTGCCAGCCTTAGAGTTTAAAGTCTCATGTCTTAGCCACTATCCTAAACTGCTTGCTTTATAAAAAGCCTTGCTTTTGTAAGTCTCTTTGTTTGTTCATGTCATGCCACTTCCAATCAATGAGATCGGACCTCTTCCTTGTGGCACCTAAATAAATAATCTTTGGCAGTTAGTCTTACTTTCCTAAATCTAAACATCACAATTCCTCTTTGGAATAAGAATAGCAGAATGCTTTAGTTTAAGATTTGACCAGAATTTCAGCACAAACTTTTAAAACCAGACTTAAGCTATTTTTGATGAAAATACCGTTTTCAAGCCCAGCAGAAGTCCAACTTTGTTCTACTACAAATTTGGTGTGTTGCCCTTGAAGTGCTTGTGAAATTGAGTTTTCATTACTTTTATTACCAATTTCTTCAGACCAGTTGGTGAAGTGGTTTAACCTCTGGTTTAACTTAGAGAGCTCGCCAAGGTATCATGTAAAGTTCTGTTGGTGATTATGTTTTGTGACGGTCTTTATATAAAAAACATTTATATGTTATTTACCTTGATTTATGTACTTATCTTCCTACAGCATAAAGTCACAAGTACACTGTAGAGCTTCCTGTGTTTGATCGACATGGGCATACTGACACAGTACATGTGCAATGCTACTTCAGTACGCGAATGACTTTAGCAGTAGGTGGAAGCTCCTGTCACACTTTACGCAACTGTTATTACAGTTCTGCCTTTGTCCAGAAATGGCTCCATAAGCTTTATGACCTTAGTCTTGGAAACTCTTTCTCCCAAGTGACAACTGGGATCTTTTCCTGAATAAGGAGTGGCATTGAACATGTACTTTGTCAGCATGCCCATGTCGATCAAACACAGGAAGCTCAGGATGGAACAAACATGAAATGCATGTATTCCAATTCCATATATAATTCCATATATTATTTCACCAATACAACTCCAGGCACCTCACACCCATATAAATATTCTTGAGCTCTGAGAATTTTACAACTGAGATCAGCTCTGTGTTTTTCTGGGGGTTTGATGGGATAGCAGGTGTGAAGTAATTTAAGGTGGTCAAAGGATTACGGGTTTTTTCGTAAGCTTCAGGGATTCTAGTGTTAAGGAATATAGACCTTTATTTTGTCATTTAAATTAAATGATAATAGACACTACTTGAGTTTGGACAGCAAGTTTGTTTAAAATACAGAAGCTTACACTTTATTTGGAAAAAGAAAAGATAAAGATGAATTTGAAATTGCTGCTTAGTAAACAACAGCCTTTTTTTAAAGAAACAAGAACTACATAATTAAAATGGTAATCCATATTGTATAATTACACCTAATTTTAAAATGTCTAGCTGATACACTAAAGCAGCATTTCTCAACCTTTAAGTATTTGTGACCCGAGTTTTCATAACAGTTTTAATCGCGCCCCCCTTAACATTTTTTTGAAATGTAGATGCATATTTTATTATACCTACTTAACTTTTATCGACATTTATCTAACTCTATATTTATTGTTCTAGTATCAAAATGTAATTTAAGTTAATTTATTTTGGTTTCAACAGATGTTTTTTTCATATTTTTTATTCTTGTTTTCTTTTTTTTACATTTTCACGCCCCCTTTTTGTTACTTCGTGCCCACCTAGGGGGGCCTGCCTCACAGGTTGAGAACCACTGCACTAAAGGAAAAAACACACCTGTATAAATATAGTGAATGTATATTTTAACAGAAAAAAGCTTAGTGTAATGATTAAAACCTTCAAGTGCATGTATATTTACATTTAAGCAGTGTTTACAGCCAATATCAATTAATTGATTGTGTGAGTAAATTATTTATATATATATATATATATATATATATATATATATATATATAAATACAGTATATGTATATATTGTACATATACAGGTATATACAGTATATACATATATATGTGTACACTGTATATACATGCATTTGGTACGGAAAGTATTCAGACCCCCTTCAATTTTTCACTCTTTGTTATATTGCAGCCATTTGCTAAAATCATTTAAATTAATTTTTTTCCTCATTAATGTACACACAGCACCCCATATTGACAGACAAAAAAAAAGAATTTTTGAAATTGTTGCAGATTTATTAAAAAAGAAAAACTGAAATATCACATGGTCCTAAGTATTCAGACCCTTTGCTGTGACACTCATATATTTATATTTATGTTGAGTTTACATGTTGATCCTTGAGATCACCTTCATTTGAGTCTGGCTGTGTTTGATTATACTGATTGGACTTGAATAGGAAAGGCACACACCTGTCTATATAAGACTTTACAGCTCACAATGCATGTCAGAGGAAATGAGAATCCTAAGGTCAAAGGAACTGCCTGAAGAGCTCAGAGACAGAATTGTGGCAAGGCACAGATCTGGCCAAGGTTACAAAAAAATTTCTGCTGCACTTAAGGTTCCCAAGAGCACAGTGGCCTCCATAATCCTTAAATGGAAGACGTTTGGGACGACCAGAACCCTTCCTAGAGCTGGCCGTCAGGCCAAGCTGAGCTACCGGGGGAGAAGAGCCTTGGTGAGAGAGGTAAAGAAGAACCCAAAGATCACTTTGGCTGAGCTCCAGAGATGCAGTCAGGAGATGGGAGAAAGTTGTAGAAAGTCAACCATCACTGCAGCCCTCCACCAGTCAGGGCTTTATGGCAGAGTGGCCTGTCGGAAGCCTCTCCTCAGTGCAAGACACATGACAGCCCGCATGGAGTTTGCTAAAAGGCACCTGAAGATTCTCTGGTCTGATGAGACCAAGATAGAACTTTTTGGCCTTAATTCTAAGCGGTATGTGTGGAGACAACCAGGCACTGCTCATCACTTGTCCAATACAGTCCCCACAGTGAAGCATGGCGGTGGCAGCATCATGCTGTGGGGGTGTTTTTCAGCTGCAGGGACAGGACGACTGGTTGCAATCGAGGGAAAGATGAATGCGGCCAAGTACAGGGATATCCTGGACAAAAACCTTCTCCAGAGTGCTAAGGACCTCAGACTGGGCCGAAGGTTTACCTTCCAACAAGACAATGACCCTAAGCACACAGCTAAAATAACGAAGGAGTGACTTCACAACAACTCTGTGACTGTTCTTGAATGGCCCAGCCAGAGCCCTGACTTAAACCCAATTGAGCATCTCTGGAGAGACCTAAAAATGGCTGTCCACCAACGTTTACCATCCAACCTGACAGAACTGGAGAGGATCTGCAAGGAGGAATGGCAGAGGATCCCCAAATCCAGGTGTGAAAAACTTGTTGCATCTTTCCCAAGAAGACTCATGGCTGTATTAGCTCAAAAGGGTGCTTCTACTAAATACTGAGCAAAGGGTCTGAATACTTAGAACCATGTGATATTTCAGTTTTTCTTTTTTAATAAATCTGCAACAATTTCAAAAATTCTTTTTTTTGTCGGTCAATTTGGGGTGCTGTGTGTACATTAATGAGGAAAAAAATTAATTTAAATGATTTTAGCAAATGGCTGCAATATAACAAAGAGTGAAAAATTGAAGGGGGTCTGAATACTTTCCGTACCCACTGTATATATGTATATACTGTATATATATTGTGGAAGTTGGCCCGGACACAGACAGGCAGACACGTTCATGTCACCCACAAACACGTTTATTTACAATATTTACAGTATGTCCAGTGCACAAACCCCAAAGTCACAGTCCTGGCCACAATGCCTTTCTTCGGGCCGCCTCCACTCTCCTCTCTTGCCTCGTCCTCCTTCCACCCGACTCTAGCCTTGAATGAAGGGAGACGGCCCCTTTTATACATGACCCGGATGAGCTCCAGGTGCTTCCGACACTCCCCCGTTGGCCACGCCCCAGCGTGGCGGAAGTGTCGGCTGTTCTCCCGGCAGCTCTCCGGGTATCCTCCAAAGTCTTCCCCCCAGCATTTACTGGTGTGGCGGAAGTGCTGGGGTAACAGGTCCCCAAGGCATTGGGGCGCCTCCTGGCGGTGACCACGGGCCCCTACAGGGTGGAGCTTCCATGCCCTGTACCTGTGGCCCCCAAAGCAACCAGGAAGGCGACTCCCACGTGATACAGGGTGGGCGCAGACCCACATCCGGTCCCTCATGGCGTCCCGGCCGGTAAATATATATATTTATTTCTTTATTTTCATAGCATCCGTAGTCTGAGTCCCGATCTGATTGTATGGGTGGTTACCTACCAGGTAACGCATGTGGTTGGTCTCCCAGTCGGCAAACATCCGCCACAGGCCCTCTCAGTTGCGAAAAGCAGATCATAGAATGTTACATAGTTTACTGTCAAATAATGCAGAGTACGTGACACGTGTTTCGCCATTATTTGGGCTCATCAGGCATACACATTCCACTGCACCCCTCGCAGGAATCCAACCTTGGACGTCAGCCTCAGAGACGAAGTCCCTTTATGCTGCGCCACTGCGTGTGGTTCATTTATTTGACAGCCTGGAGATTGGAGTAATTACATTCATAGCATCCGTAGTCTGAGTCCCGCTCTGATTGTATGGGTGGTTACTTAACAGGTAACACATGTGGTTGGTGGTGCAGCGTAAAGGGACTTCATCTCTGACACTGACATCCAAGGTATAATTCTCGCAAGGGGTGCAGTGGAGTGTGTACGCCTGATGAGCCCAAATGAGGGTGAAACAAGTGTTGCATACTCTGCATTATTTGACAGTAAACTATGTAATATAGATAGATAGATAGATAGATAGATAGATAGATAGATGCCACATGGGCTGCATGGGCATCCCGGCAAGGAGAGAGGGCAGACCCAGAAGGAAAAATTAGAAAGGGTGGACGGACAGCCCATTAAAATGAAAAGATATCTATTTCCCCAGCACACTAGATGGCAGCAGCCCTGGTTATCAGTGCCAAGTGGGAAGTCAGCAGGGCATGCTGGGAAATGTAGTCCAGCAGGGCAGCCCTGCTAGAGTCACAGGGTGCCGCAAGATATGACCCAGAAGTGCTTCAATTGGGCAATCGCCCTGGCACTGGAGGTACTCCCAGGTCTCTAATAAAAGGGACCACATTCCCTTATCCAGGCGAGTCGGAGCTGGGAGGTAGAGAGGCAACACTTGACTGGAGGAGGACAATAAAGTGGTGAGAGAGTTATTGTGAGGAGAGAAAACATTACACTTCTATGCATATGATTATTCAGGAGCTCAGTGTAAACATTTTTTAAAGGGTTAAAGAAAAAAAACGGTATCAGAATAGGCTGATCAAGTAACATGAAAATCAGTATTGGTCTTAAAAAACCCGACTGAAGGATTCCTCACTCAACCTACATTAAACTTGTCATCCCTTTGAAGGCATTGTGTTGATTGCTTTAATTAATTACCAGCACTGCCAAAAGTAAAACTGATGACTAATTGAGTGATCATACATCCACCATAAACCAGCTACTGATCTAGCAGCTTACCCATGATGGAGCTTTTAGCATTGCTGTTAGCACCACCAGTTATATTCGTTGACACATGAGAATGAAGGCACTAAACAGATGGACATGGTAATAAAACTATGCACTATACATAATGCTTTCTATTTTTGCATGTAAATTCCATTATTATCAAACAGTATCCAAAGACAAAGCAGTTTTAACTGCAGCCCAGCAACTACAGGGGACTAGTTCTCATTTCCAGCCATTCACTGCTTGTACAGAGTTTTCATGTCAACTTTAAAAGAAGACCGGCTGTGCACTTCACATTCGCAACAATCTCATTTGTCTTCCTCCAAGTGGATTCACTGCAGAAATCCTTCCCCAAATGTTGTTAAAGACATTTAATATTTATGCACAAATGTGAATTTCTGTGTTTCATTTTTAGACAACTACACAGTAATAGCTGAAAAAAAACATTTATGATCACTTATATTCTTGCACTATATGATAGTTTATTTTTTTATGTTACAAAGATTGCTTACTACCACTTGCCAAAGCACACAATCAGAAACGAGCAGGCACATCCTTCTATATAAAAGCGGTCGGGATTGTCCTTCCGTCTCGTGAGTGCTACACAGGCGCGGAGTTTCACACACGCCCCGTCCATTTTGCAATGCACGATGGGATTTGTAGTTTCGTTTTTCCAGGTAAAAGATGATTTTCTACTCCAGACTGTGCGAGTAGCACGGGGTTTCACACACGCCCCGTCCATTTTGCAATGCACGATGGGATTTGTAGTTTCGTTTTTCCAGGTAAAAGATGATTTTCTACTCCAGACTGTGCGATATCTTCTTCTTCTTCCTTACTATATAAAAGCGGTCGGGATTGTCCTTCCGTCCCGTGGCGGTATTCCGCTTATCACAGACTTACTACTTGCAGCTTGCGGTATGAAGCGACATGATGTGAGCAGAGTTCTGGTGCTCCCATCGTTCCCTTGCTTTTGTGCGCGATGCGCTGGAAAAATAGACAAAATTATGTCTTTGGAAATAATTAATGTTGATAGAGTACAAATGCCTCACCGCGTAATAAATATTAGGGGGGTTCAAAAGGGCGACCTCAATATAGAAAAAAAGTTTAAATTTCATCACAAAAATAACAGAAACTACGAGTATTAAAGTAATACCGCTCAAATGCAATATAACCAAATTAATGAGTTTGTATAAAATATCAAATTGATCTACATATTGAATTGCCTTAAGAAGTGGTCAACTTAAAAGTCGGTCGCCTTAAAAGGCGGGTCAGCCTAGTAGAATGTAATCAGGCGACAAAAATTGAGAAGACAAGTATCCGTTCATTTATCAATCCATCCATCTAACCCACTTACTGAGAGGAAATTCAAGGAGCAGCTGAAGCCTATATCAGCAAACACTGGATGCAAGGCAGTAGAAATCCATAGACAGGGTACCAGTCTGTCACAGGGCTAGCATACATGCGCAGACACACAACAATTTAGCAGTACCAATTCACTTAACCTGCATGTCTTTAAAAGGGAAAAGCAAATTAAGAGAAAACATTTTACTTATTTACTACAATACATTAAAATTGAGAAGAATTACTTTAATAATGAAGTCAGACATCAAAACAAGGTCTAATAAGATATTTACCCTTCATTAAATAAAAATTAATAAGACTATTTACTTATCCTTTATCAGTTCCAGTTTCACATTATCATGAATAACCTTTTACTATTTCTTGGCTTTTCCATCTCTTGAGATCTTTTTTGGACACCCATGACGCTTAAAATAATGTCAGAAAACATCAGTTAGGGCAACATATATGACATGAATGAACCATAGTGCACAAACGCAGGATTAGCAGTGAAAATAGCCAAGACTATAATTTAGTGCTACCAAAATCCAGCTCCTCTTCAAACACCTATCTGCATTCCAAACTTCCAGCTCCACTACATTCCACAAGCTACAGCTTGAATGAGAAGAGAATCTGGTGTTCACTCTAGCAGCACATTACATAATCATTCCAAAGTCTGTCTTCAAATTAGGGCTGTCGAAACAAACTTTGCATATAATTCAAATCTCTCTATTATATAAAAAAAACTTGGGACAAGACGAGACCTGTTCAGGGAGACGAGAGGTGATCTTCTCAGAAAGACAAAAGACACTTTCACGTCCTGCGAGACTAGACTTTAACCACACCAGGGGCCGGAAACACATATGTAGAATTTTAATTTTATAGTTTCTGCAACTTACTGTCATACCTGGTAATTCTATGTTGAGCCTCTTTAATTTAGTTATGTTGCACAAATCTCAAGACATGTTTTCTGGAGGTAGTTTATGCACCGCTAAGAAGCTATACTTTAGATAAAATCAAATACCATATATACTCACATATAAGTCCGGTCTTGAAACCCGAAAAATTGATCATAAAATCAGACCCCGACTTATACGCCCGTTCAAAAATGTGACACTTAAATTTTATTTTTTGTTTTACATCTTCTTGCCTCCTTCAGTCTCACATCAGTTTCAATTACCACTTTCTTTCGCTACTTCAACAATGTTTAATTTAAAACCAGCTTCATATTTTCCTCTGATTGAACGCTCCATCGTAGATAAGGAATGCTCTTATGATAAAGGTGTATGTGGGTGTGAGATACAAAAAACACAAATCAGTGCAAACGTTGCTTTGGAATAGTTTGGGTATTACCGTGTGGTCACGTAGGCACAATAGAGAGGTTAGGAGCATGTACTGATACAGCACATTGCCGCACCCACATAGACAAAAAAGGCAGTGTACTCTGTGGTTACTCTGTCAGGTTTGCATATCATAATCCCTTGTACCAATAACGTGAGTTTTCCACATTCGACTTACATGAGCGACATTATAAAATACCAGAAATTATACTGTAAAATCAAGTCCCGACTTATTCGCTGGAGAACTTATCCACGAGTATATACGGTACATACCTTATTGTACTCCTAGACCAATAATGTACAATAGTTTGCTAGAAACATTTACTAAAGTATAACTGGTAAAACTGACATATTCCAGTGACTTTCTAATTATATATTGTTTAACAGGCAAAATCGACTGCCAATTCTGATAATAGAATAGAGCTTTATCATAGACTTAATGCTCTAAAATTATTAATAAAGTGCAGGTTAGGTGCATTGGTGATCCTAAATTGTCCCTAATGTGTGCTTTGTGTGTGTGTGTGCCCTGTGGTGGGCTGGTGCCCTGCCTGGGGTCTGTTCCTGCCTTGCGCCATGTGTTGGCTGGGATTGGCTCCAGCAGACCCCCGTGACCCTGTGTTAGGATACAGCAGGTTGGAAAATGACTGCTTAACTGACCTTGGCTACCTCCAAACTTCATCTTAGCTACTTTTGCTTGCCATGCACACCTAGTACAATGGAGTGCCTTTTTAAACCCATTGGTATACTTTATTGTTTTGCTTCTTCATTGTGTTTCTTGGTTTTCAGTAATGCACTTTTTTTCTCCTCAAATTTATTTGGTGGTGATTTTTTGTAAAGTCACCACATTAAAACCACAATGATTCCTGCTTCCAAGTCTAATTCCCTGCCAATAATGTACACTCCTTTCTTTGCCCCTTGAATTTTCACAGTTTGATATATGTGCATGTTTGGCTAACAGATCAAGTAGGAGTGAGTGTGCCCTGTTACTGACTGGCATCCTGTTGGAGAGCATGCACTGGTACAGTGCGTTGCCGCACCCACTACACGAGAAAACAACTCGGGATCCCGGTTTGCAACCCTCCAGGCAGACACGCGATCCAGTCTCACCCTCCGGAAATGACCCTCTATCTGTCGCAGCCAGGTGTTACATGGGCAACCCCTTGGGATGGTCCAGCCACTTGGGTCCCCAGCAATGAGGATCTTACGAGCCAGATCACCCTCGGGGAAACGCGCCACATGGCTGTAGTGCCGTAACTGACACTCCCTCACAATGCAGGTAATGTTCCTCATTCAAGACTCCATGTGCAACCGCTCATTCGACATGAAGTCAAACCAATGGTACCCAAGGATTTTCCGGAGAGACACAGTACCAACAGTACCAAAGGAGTCCAGTCTTCGTCTCAGGTCACTGGATAATGTCCATGTCTCGCAACCATATAGCAAGACAGGAAGCACCAGGACTCTAAAGACTTGGACCTTCATCCTTTTGCATAGATATCGGGAGCACCACACACCTCTTTCCAGTGACCTCATGACCCCCCCATGCTCTTCCGATCCATCTACTGACTTCATTGGAAGAGTCACCAGAGACATGAATGTCACGGCCAAGGTAAGTAAACCTCTCAACAATAATATAATCTCATAATATAATCCAGTTTAAATTAAGAAAGTGATCTGATACCATTCAAAGCATTCATTGAAATTGAAAAGAAGGAATGAAATGTGATTTCATTTTAAACAAATCATATTTTATATATTATTTATGCATGCTTTTTATTAATCACTAGCAGAATACCCGCGCTTCGCAGCGGAGAAGTAGTGTGTTAAAGAAGTTATGAAAAAGAAAAGGAAATATTTTAAAAATAACGTAACATGATTGTTAATGTAATTGTTTTGTCATTGATATGAGTGTTGTTGTCATCTCTCTCTCTCTCTCTCTCTCTCTATATATATATATATATATATATATATATATATATATATATATATATATATATATATATACATAGCAAAATACCCGCGTTTGGCAGCAGAGAACTAAAAAGAAAAGGAAACATTTTAATAATAACGTAACATGATTGACAATATAATTGTTTTGTCATTGTCATGAGTGTTGCTGGCATATATATATATACACTCACACACACACACATATATAAACATATATATACACATCATATATATATATATATATATATATATATACATATAAATATATATACATATATACACATATATATATATACACACACACACATATATATACATATATACACATATATATATACACACACACACACACATATATATACACACAAACACATATATACATATATACACATATACATATCTACATATATACTGTATATACACACATATATATATATATACAAATCTACATATATATATTAGGGGTGGGACTCGATTAAAAAAATTAATCGAATTAATTAGAGGCTGTGTAATAATTAATCTTGATTAATCGTATGTAATCGCACATGTAAATTTGCCCCAAATCGCAAATGTGTTTTTTTAATTTAAAAGGGTTTTAGTGGGCGACAGAATCAAATAATAGACATGGACATGAATATTGTAAACTCAAGCTCTTTTAATTTCTGAAAAAAAAAATGCTTTTAAACTGCATTTGAATTCGAAACAGAAACAAAAATATCATCCCTGGTTAAAATTGGGCAGACTTAAAAATAAAGTGGTAGTTTAAGTACTTTAAGTACATTTTCAGAATGGTATTGTCTGTAAATAATAATAACCAAAATTTCAACAGAAAGTGCAGTTTTTCTTCTTAAAAAAATAAGTCAGAAACATAAAAGGTAATTTGACCAACTTAATCTTTAAACTCTGAGTAACCTTAGCCAAAATTATTTTGTACATTAGGCTAAAACAGTGTGATCATTGAACATTTTGTAATTAGATGTAATTAGAATTACTAACGGTCATGGAAGTCCAATGATCCCCAGTAACAGCCACAAAGTCCGCTTTTTGTAATGCATCTAATTTGGTTGGTTTTCACTGTGCACAAAACCATGCTTTTATCAAGGCTTCGCTCGGGTAGTTTTTTGAAATTAAATCTTCCTCCGATCAGGAACACGCTTCATTCCGAGCGTAACATTTTTTGTAGCTGTGATGTGTGCATCAGTGTAATAGATGTAGCAGGAAATCATGCATTGACAAAAGTTCCCCTTTGCTTGGAATTGAAAATGTGATTAAATGCGTTATTTTTTGTTATGGAGTACATGCATCGAAGCTTCTCAGCTGTGCTTGTGCTAAGAATAGGAAAGATTTTAAAAATAACGTAACATGATTCTGCGTTAACCGCATATTTTTTCATACGTCTCAAACCAAGGAGATGCGAGGTTAAAATGAACCGAGAAGCACGCGTACATACTCAGTACATCCCCTCTCGGGAATCGAACCTCGGATGTAGGCGATAGAGGCGAAGCCTCTACAATTACGCCACGGTGTGTGGCTTATTTATTTGAGAGCATGTAGATCGGGGTATATATATATATTCGCAGCGGAGACGTAGTTTGTTAAAGAAGCTATGAAATAGAAAAGGGAACATTTTAAAAATAACGTAACATGATTGTCAATATACAGTAATTGCTTTGTGAGTGTTGCTGTGATCAAGGATTCGATTATCATTATTTGTTTCAATCAGGGTCGTATTTGTACGATGTGTTGTGTTCAAGTTACATTCTGTGTTTGTCAGTCGTTGTAAAGATTAAATTCTGTACAGCCACATTAGCTCCACAAATGAGACACACGGGTTTACCGGCAATGTCAGTAAACATATACTCAGCCTCCCATCGGTTTTTAAAGGCTCTATTTTCAGAATCAACTTTTCTCTTCGGCATCGTGTGGGCTAGCTTCGCAATAACTTGCAGCAACGCGGTAAGTGTTCTGCAAGGCAGGTGAAGCGCTGCATTATGGGATCTGTAGTTTATTGTGTTACCAGCGCTTCATATACCCGGGCCATTAATAACAATAATACAGTATATAAAATGATCTCGCGGGCCGGATATAATTACACGCCGGGCCGGATGTGGCCCGTGGGCTTTGAGTTTGACTCATATGGACTAAATAGAACTTGAAAAGAAATATTTTTTGGAATGTGATCGCGCAAGTCAGTACATCGAGCCCGCGTGCTATTGTGGTTTTGCTTGTGTGCTTCAGTAAGTTACCGTCCCCTCGGTCTTACTTTTTTACCGTTCATCTAATGAATACACTGAGTATGACTTTACCAAAACAATCATTGATCGCGAATAAAGTATCCATTATTCATGAAGCTTCAATAGGTGAATAGGTGATCTGTCTTTCTGCGTTAACCGCATGCGTTTTCATACGTCTCAAACTAAGGGGATGCGAGGTTAAAATAAATCGAGAAACGCGTGTACATACTTAGTGCATCCCCTCTCGGGAATCGAACCTCGGACGTGGGCGCTACAGGCGAATGCTTTGCTGTCGCACCACTGCATGTGGTTTATCTATTTGAGCATAGCAGTGTAATTCGGTTTTTGTTCAGCACTCTTTGGAACTGTTACTTTTTGTCTGCGCACTGCGTCAGTTCACGTGAGCCGCTGAATATGGTTTTATATGTCACTCGCTCGCTTCTAATTGTTTCGCTGCCTTCTTAATTATATAATGCATGTTTTCTAAAGCACGTTTTGTAGCTCTTCCTGGCTTTCTACGTAATGCGTGATTACGTGAGAGGCGTGATGATGTCATACGAACTCCGCCCCTCCAGCTGAACTCCATTACAGTAAATGGAGAAAAACAGCTTCCAGTTATGACCATTACGCGTAGAATTTCGAAATGAAACCTGCCCAACTTTTGTAAGGAAGCTGTAAGGAATAAGCCTGCCAAATTTCAGCCTTCTACCTACACGGGAAGTTGGAGAATTAGTGATGAGTCAGTCAGTCAGTCAGTCAGTGAGTGAGTGAGTGAGTGAGTGAGTGAGGGCTTTGCCGTTTATTAGTATAGATTACTTTACAATGTGTAGTATCGTATAGGCATTAGGAGACACTTCAAGACATGGACCTGTGTGGCGAGTTGCTGGGGCTGCAACCCGGCCGGGACGCCTGGAAGGACCGGAAGGTGGCATGTACGTCCTCCAGGCCACGAGGGGGCAGCCGCCCTGGATCAGAGGAGGACCACGGGAGAAGAAAAAGGAGGCTTATGCCTATAGGGATCCGTGGTCACCGCCAGGGAGCGCCCTAAGTCTCAGAGGGCCTGGGATTGATGTACTTCTGCCACACCTGGGAAGATGGAGGAGGATCCCTCCAGGGACACCCGGAGTGCTTCCGAGTACTCTTCCGCCACACCAGGAAGTGACGTCAGAGGGAGCACCTGGAGCACATCCGGGTGAGAATAAAAGGGCCCGCCTTCCTACGGTCTGGGAGCTATAGTCGGGAGTGAGAGCGGGACAAGGCTCCCGTGGAGAGAGGAAAAGGCGGCCCAGGGACAGTGAGAGAAAGGCCCAGGAGAAAGGTGATTGGGGTAAGAGGCACAGTGTGTTGTGCAGGACTGAGTTGTGTGTTGTTGGGGAACGGAAAATAAACAAGACTTTTATAAAGATGCGGTGTTTGACTGATGGTGTCCAGGCAAGTCTCACACTTGATAATAATAATAAAACCAATTTGACTGGAGCCGCATTCTTTTTTGTGCCGGTAAAATGGAAGGATTACCACATACAGTATAAGCACATTTCAGTACATTCATTAGGAAGTTATTATTCCACAGAAGAAGGTAGGAACAGAACTTTGAGGATCTTTTACTGTTGGTTTAGAAGTCATTCAGTCTGCTAGATGACAACAAGGTAGGTGTGTATGTGTACAATGTCTGGGCCTTTGCTGTTCATTTGACATGGCCCTTTATGAGTGACCTGGGGCTTGTGGTTGTAGGAACATCCAGGGTCAGTACAAAGAGGTCTAGAAGGAGTTCTAGAATGTGTTTGTACTGATATAATCATTAAAATGGTTGTTTTTGCATGGTTATCTCTAGTTGGGCTTAAAAGTAATTTCTGACAAGTAAACTTGGGGTCAAGTGTGAGCTGGACAATGAATAAACTGCTGGGAGGAAGAGAGTTCAGCAGGTTGTAATCATCTTAATAATTATAGAGATAAGTATGAAAGGTGTGAAAGAAGTTCTTAGAGGTGCTATGGCAATAGAATTGGACCAGCTATCCCATTACATAGACAGGGTATTTGACCTGTGTGTAGAAAGGCCCAAAGAGTCACAAGGATTTATTCTTTGTTCTTTAGAGTTTTTTGTCCCTTCTTGTGTTAATTCTTTTTTCAGTGTGTTTAAACTAATAAGTCACCAATATATTTTGGCTTTCTTGGTATTACTTTTGAGCTAGGGGTGGTTCAAGAGTGCCCCCTGTTCTTCACAATAATATCACCAGAAAGACAGAAAAATGGATCAACCAGAGCTGCTATTATGTTTCAGCCAGGGTTATTCCCCTAGCAGGGATTCATGGTCTTGTTTTGCATCTTTTTTGTTCAATTTTGAGTCGGTGAGGAATGTTATTGTACAATTGAACTTTTCTATGCCTGTGCTAGGTTTTGTATGGTTTTCCTCCAAGAGGTGGGGCCACCTGCCAATCACATCCAGGAACTGCCCTCCACCCTACAAATCTGGAAAGTCTTACACAGTTTCTGGTGGTTCACTTCAAATCTTCTACTGTTCCTAGTGGTGCACTTTGAATGCACTTGGGGGTGGTGAGTTCTTTTGCTTACTGTAAATTTATTGTGCTTAGTGGTTTACTGGATTTTTATGTTTCACTTGTGGAACGAGTCCCAGACACAGACAAGTAGACATGTTTCAAAGCACCACCACGCGTTTATTTGCACAATATTTACAAATAAGTGGCACACAACCCACAAACGCCCCCAAAGTCCAGGCTTCACACTGCCTCTTTCTCTCTTCAGGCCGCCTCCTTGCCTCTCCTCCTGAGCACTGTCCTTCTCCTCACCCGACTCCAGCCATCGAATGCAGGGAGGCGGCCCCTTTTATTCACACCCAGACGAGCTCCAGGTGCCTCCCGATAAGCCTCCGCTGGCACTCCACAGTGTGGCAGAAGTACCGGCTGTGCACCTGGACGCATTCCGGGTATCCTCAGTCTTCTTTCCCCCCAGCACTTCCGGGTGTAGCGGAAGTGCTGAGGGTCAGGGCTCCTTAAGCATTCGGGCGCCCCCTGGTGGTGACCATGGACCCCTACAGGGTGGAGCTTCCAAGATCTGTACCCGTGGTCCCCAAAGCCACCAGGACGGTCGCCTGCTCGCAGTCGGGAGGAGGCGTAAGCCCTCCTCCAGTCCTCCTTGGCGTCCCCACCCAAGCAGCTCCAGCCACTCACCACACACTCTATATTTCAACAATTCTTGTGATTTTGTATTGGGACTTTTATTTATTTGGATTGCCTTGCTGGAAACTCCTTTTATCTTTTTGTGCTCTACAGAGTTTCATTATTAAACTCAGCCTTTGAAAATAGAACTTTTATGTTATAAAGATTCTATGCGACCAGTTTTGTATCTAGCCAGGGTTTTTGACAGAATTTTCCCCTCTATTGGGCATTTGCTGGAAGTGCATTTGGGACTTCTGTGCTTTGCGATTCCATGTCTTAACAGCTGGACACCAAAAATGGACTAGAAGATGAAAAATATTGTGGGACTAAAGTACAGAGTAGTTGTTAAACACAGATGGGTTAGAGTCCACAAGCCAAAAGTGCAACAAGCCAAAACTAAAACTCTGGGTAAAAATTAAACTCAAGGTAATAGATTTAAGACAGCAAAAACTGTAACTGAAATAGTCTTTCCTTAGCAAACTTTTTGCAAAAGATTGCCATGAAGCTGTTTATTATATCCTTGTGCTTCATACTGCCATTATAAATATTGCGCTGATAATGTGTTCACAATGTCCAATCATGTGATTAGCAATGACCATGGGTAAAGTGCTATATAAATACAATGTATTATTATTATTATTATTATTATTATTATTATTATTATTATTATTATTATTATTATGCTATAATTACTAAAAACAATCTAGTGGTGCTTAGAATAAGAATATCCCAAAAAAGCAGCAACCACAGCACAAGCATGTTTAGAAAATGGCACTATGATGACATCACCAAAATAATTTGAACATTTCACAACATTAAAAAAAAAAAAAATTATACATATATTTTTTATAAAAATAAGCATACATAATCTCAAACACATTGTAACACACTGCACATATTTAAATTAGAGTGGAATAAAATAAGTACCTAAAAGTTCAGATTAGCTAGTAAGACAAACATATTTTTTTATAAATGTTGATTGAAAACCAAGTTCTTTTTTGTGAAAAGGACCATGTTAGGGGCAAAATGAAACTTAATATAATAAAATAACTTCAATGTGACTAAGTGAATATGCTTTACATTAAGAATGAAAAAATTCAAAATTATACACCAGTTTCAGAGATAATAATTGGAGATTTCATATTCTTTTCATTGCTCACCTGTTTTTGCTGTTTTTCCTTCCTTACAGAATGTATAATTGTTTTAGCAGTATTATTTTTTTAAACAAAAAAATATAATATATATACAGTAATCCCTCGCTATATCGCGCTTCGACTTTCGCGGCTTCACTGTATCGCGGATTTTATATGAAAGCATAACTAAATACATAACGCGGATTTTTCGCTGCTTCGCGGGTTCTGCGGACAATGTGTCTTTTTACTTCCTGTATATGCTTCCTCAGTTGGTTTGCCCAGTTGATTTCATACAAGGGACGCTATTGGCGAATGGCTGAGAAGCTAACCAATCAGAGCACGCAGTTAAGTTCTCCTGACTGAGAAGCTAACCAATCAGAGCACGCAGGAGCTATGCAGCGTTAACCAGGAAGTCTCATCTCGCTCATTCAGCATCAACGTGCTTCGCTGTGTAAAGAGTTGTGCTCTTTAGTGTTTATCTTTGTGCATAGTCAAGCCCTTCATTATGGCTCCAAAACAATCTGCTACTGCTTCAGGTGCCGTGCCCAAGCGCAAGAAGAAGATGTTAACGATTGCCGAAAAGGTAAACGTTTTGGATTTGTTGAAGGCTACGATTCTTTTTATTTAAAAAGTAGGAAAGGAATATAAGATCTACGGCTGCAGCGTCCTTTTAACCAGGGTGCAAAACGAGTTGCAAGTGGATGTAATAAGGCAGTAGTCTGGATGGAATCTGCTTTAGGGATTTGGATTGAAGACTGCCAGAAGAAGAACAACGGCAGTGCTACACAATCGCCTGAAGTGGCTCCTTTACAAGGGCTGTAACGCTCTCCTTTGTTGTGCAGTAAAATTAAACTCATTGTTATCGGACAAGTCATCGTGTCATTGTTGGTGAGTAACCATAAATAATTAATACATTTACTGTATACTATTTTTCTTGCAATGTACGTATTTATTGCTGGTGACCTGTCTATCGTAATGGCTGTAACATATGTGATATCGGAGACACTCGATATCTTTAAAATAATATTTAGGTTTTACTGTATATAAACAGTGTGTGTTTATATACATAATTTCAATGAATCTTACCTAATATCTAAGAGAATACAAAGGGATTATGCTGTATAACGCTGCGGGGAATATTTATAAACAGTGCGGGAGAGTTTATAAGGGCTTAAAATATATAAAAATAACCATACAAACATATGGTTTCTACTTCGCGGATTTTCACCTATCGCGGGGGGGTCTGGAACGCAACCCCCGCGATGGAGGAGGGATTACTGTATTATATTATAATGTCTTTTAACATCAGAAAGAACAGAGATGATTTCACTCTGTTGTATGGTGTCCATTTTAGAACATCATCATTTTTCACTTCTTCAGTCATCAAACATCAGTATTACTCATATAACGTATCAGTAGTTACTCATTACTCATTGTACATCACTACTCAGTAATTGCTCATCATGCATCACTACTTACTTATCGTTCATCACACCATAACTCATTAGTACTCAGTTTTTGCTCATCAGATGTCAGTCATTGCTTTTCATTTTCAATCTTTTTTAACAGAGCCAATCAGCAGGGTGAGCGATGACAGGGGGTGTGTGAATCGTGAATTAATAATCTGTAACAGAGCTCATTGGTTTATTGAAATATCAATCAAATACTTCCTGTTTGTTGCTGTCACTATACCTGCATGACCTGAATGATAGGAAGCACAATTATTGTAAATCATTTCTGTCTTCTTGACTTAGATCTTAGCCTTGTATTTTTGAATATATTTGTTCTGTCCTTTAATCCTTTGATTACAAACTGTCTTTTTTTAGGCATTCCACCTTCAGTTGTAATAAAAGGGGCTGTAATCCATTAACTGCTGTAAACCGTGTAATTAACCAAACCTCAGAAATCATATTTCAGGTTGCTTTCTTTGTCTGAAAATATAAACCAATAAATGAAGAGGCTGCTCTACCAGCCAACAAAGCTCTGCAACACGATGATTCCATATGTATGAGGATGATTAGAATGCTCCATATATGGATGTTTCAGAGCAGTGTTTGAGGTGCACTCATGTATGCTATGGCAGACCCTGGCCAAGACGCCTGTTCCATATATGGTCTGGGGGAACAAGTATGGACTGAACAGTAGCTCCCCCAGGACGCTAGATGGCAGCTCCCCTGGTTAGCAGTGGTGCCTCAGATTCCTGCAGGGCTCCATGGGAGATAGAGTTCTCTACAATCCTGTTAGGATCCAGGTGTGCTGCCAGGGGGCGCTGCAGTTGTTCCTGAGCACATGTGGGTGGTTCTTCCACCACACCCAGAAGTGCAGCCAGAAACAGGTCATCAAACACCTGGAGCACTTCCGAGTGGGCTATTAAAGGAGCCAGCAGCCACCACTCTGGGAGCCAGAGTTGGGAGGAGAGGGACTAAACTTGCCGGAGAGAAGTGGAGGAGAAACAAGAATAGTATTGTGTGCTTAGTGCTTGTTGGGACTGTGTTGTGGGCTTGTGGGGACAGGGTAGATGTTCCACACGAGCAAAGAAAAATAAAAGTATTTTTGTTGTTATTAGTGTGCCTTCCATGTCTGTCTGTGTCAGGTCAAGCACTGGTATAGTGGCTATTGTCACAATGCATATTTACAAGGTGATTGTGCTTTATAATGGGTAAGTTGCATAGAAATGTGTGTATGGCAGATTTTCTAAATCTGATTTTTTTTTTTGCCATACACATTTTCCTGTTTTTTGGTTTGTGCATATTTTCACGCTCAAATCCATAAAAAATGTTTCAATGAGTCCCCAGGACATTAACATTGTTTTTTATAAGCCATTCCTATCTTTTTCTTGCTGAAAAGCAAATCTTCTCCCAAAGGGCAAGTCTTTTGCAATCCATATTAGGTTTTTTTCCAGGATTTCCCAGTATTTTGCTGCAATTATTCCACCTTCTGCTATCACAAGCTTTCCAGGGCCTGCTGCAGAGAAGTACCCCCACAGCATGATGATGCCACCGACGTGCCTTTTGTTGGGGATGGTGTGTTTTAGATAATGTGCAGTGTTTGGCTTATGTCAAACATGGCGTTCAGTCTCATGGCCAAAAGGCTCAGTTTTGGTCTCATCAGACCATGGAACCTTCTTCCAGCTCACTTCAGAGTATCCTGTGTGTCTTCTGGCAAACTCTTGTTCAAACGCCATATGCATTTTTGTAACAGTGGCTATCTCTTTGCTACTCTTCCATAAAGCAGTGACTGGTGAAGCAGCAATTGTTGTGAGCACAGTCTCTCCAATGTCATCCACTGTAGCTTGTAACTCTTTTAGAAATCTCATAGGTTTCTTGGTGGTCTTCCTCTTGCATGATGACTCAGTTTTTCTAGATGTCCTGCAGATTTACAGCTGTACCATACTCTTTCTCTTTGATTCAATTGGATATTCAGTGACTTAGAGATTTTCTTGTCATCATCCCCTGGCTTGGGTTTCTCAAAAAGTGACTTGGATTGGTTTTTTTGACTTTATTATGTGGGTTAGGCCACGATACTGACTTGTCACAGTTCAACCCTTTCAGATGAAGATACATTAATACTAAAATCAATAGAAATCTCTTGACTACAGACAGGTAATCTTCATAAACTAATTGTGCTGCACCAGTGCGTCATATTAAAAGGGTGAATATGTAAGGTGGTGTTGTGTTTTAAACTTGTAATTAATTTATATTACTTTGCTGAGATCTATTTTCACTTTAGCATCATCTTTTTCTGCTGATCAATGTCAAAAAAGCTTAAATAAATCCACTGTTACTCAATGTTTTATAACAATAAAATGTGAACATTTCTAAAGGGGTCAATACTTTTTGTAGGCACTGTACATATGCTAAATAATTTAGTGTTAATGCAATCACTTTGGCATTTATCCATCATATGCTGAACCTGTTTTAGGTCTTAGTAGCATTTTATACAATTTTCTACAAATTAGGAGGCTACATGTAATGGGGCACACTCTTTAATAGAACAATTCTCACTCAAAATGTGCACATTTAAAATTACTAGTTAAGCTAATAATCATGTGTATGTATGTGAGGAAACCATAGTAAAATATTAAAACTACACAGTTAAGAAGTGAATGTGTTAGCACTATGAAGATAGGCTGCACTAACAACTATACAATTAATTGCACACTTACAGAATTAAAAGTCTTAGAATGGAATCTGTGTAACAGCCTAATGTGCAACATTTTGATTAAAAAAAAGGAATAAAGTACGTTTGGTAACATAGCCCTAAAGCAACAACAGTTCCTTGATGGGATGACATACTGATTCATACCAAGAAGAATGTGCAAAAATTGCAACAGTTACCAAGCCAGGTTCAATTTAATGTACCCGGAATTTGAGGCAGCAGTACTAATCATTTGGGCTCCACTCCAGATCAGTAAATCTGATTTTATACGTGATACAGATTTTATCTGTATTTGAAATAAACAAAGCAATATGATTTTATTGACATTAATAGAATATGAGATATGGTAAGCACTGTAATTAATTGTGAATAATCTACATAGTCTTTAGACCAGAGTACCTGTTCTGAAATACCGGGAACAACTTTGTTTCAGAAGCTATTTCTCTTTTTGATTCTTTATTCCTCTTCTCAATTTAACAAAAATCAAGGTAAGACCATTTGTCTAAAACCACTTTCACTGAGCTTCAGCATCAGAGAGATAGTCCTTTTGTAATAGAGAATACCAAGAAAGATCCTTAACTTTTTCCCTGAAAATGGTATGAACCTTTTCATTTATTAATTCACAATATTTCTACTATTAACACTTTTACATTTAATTTATTTAGTAATATGAATATTATCCATTAATGATTTTTAAGTAGTTTCCTCAAAAAGTCACATAACTATATCAGATTGTTAGAGCAGTATTCCAGGTAAGTTGTGTTCTAATATTTGTACAAAGCATTTTTAGCGAGTGTTTGTGCAAAGTGAATAAGTTAATGCATGTATGGAAAGCTTAGAAAGTGAAAAGATGTAAAAGAGAGTAAATTAGATTATTATAATTAACTGGGGAATTGTCTAATGGCTATTTAAAAGACTTTATATTAATTACAGTAAATTACAGTATACATCTGTTTTCCAATCGGTTTATTTTTTCAAAAGAGTTAAGCAAAGTTGTTGCTTTTCCCTGCAGCATCAAGCAAAATGCACGCACCAACCCTGGATGGGGATGCATGTGCAGTGCTAGGAAAGCTCATTCACTCATACCCCACTCACTCATACCCCACTCACTCATACCCAGCTCACTAAGAGTTAAAAATCAGCCTAACATGCACATCTTTGAAGTTTAAAAGGTAAAAAATGATTATATTATATTATATTATATTATATTATATTATATTATATTATAGGGTGGCTGTTTGAATTTGAATTCCACACCTGATAACTGTCTGTGTGGCTTTTGCTTGCATGTCTTGTGTCTGTTTTCTTGTTTTCCTCCCATCAAGCCTAAAAATATCTCTATCTGGTTAACTGCCAACTGTAGATGGGCTCAGTCAGTGGCAGTGTTTGCCCTGTGATGGCCTAAGTTCCTGTTCATGGTGGCTTCTTGTCTTGACCCAATACTACCAGCTTCATCTGTGACTTTGAATCAAATAAATTGGGCATGTGAATGTTATTTAATATCATATTATATTGTTTTGTTATTTCTATTATTTTACATTTATTATATCCTAATGAATTTTCCATGATGATTAAGCATAACGCTTGGATCAGGTGAAGTCACGCTCTTTTATACTGGTCCAGTCGAAAATAACAAATGAACTATTCTTGCTCGTCTTTGAGATTACAGGATAAATCAGTTAGGGTTACAATGTGTAGACAGAACATCCACAGTGGTCAAATCTAACCAACTTCTCTGGCCACTTGTTATATTATTTAAATTATACAGTATATGTTATACAACTTATAATTTTTCTGAAGGGTTCTCTATAGTCACAGCTTTTAGCTCAAGGGGGTACAGTAGTAACTCTTAGTACAAATACCAGTAAATCACAGCACCCTATCACATGCATTTCTAAACTTACTAACCCTGGAATGATTTAGAATAGTGGTTACCAGTCCCAGTTTGGTGGAATCCCTGTAACAGTTAACAGTTAATGGAGTAGACACCAGAGCAAACAACATTAAATGATGAAAGGCTTGATTTCCCAAATGGGTTTTATTGGGAAATCACAATATTTTATGTATGTTAGATAGGAATATTTTTTTTCTGTAAATCTTGCTTTTCAAGAGTTTCATCATGTTCTTGTGTTCTGGTTATTTAAGTAATGATGCATATGGATCTGACACAGCTGCAGTTTTTCAGCATTCATTGTCATCTGCTGTGGTGTTTATTCAAGTTGTCATTAATTGTCATTATTAGGATGCAATTAAGGGATCAAACTTCACAGAAAAAAGTGAACTAATCGGAAAATAACAAAACAGAGTTAAGGACCTAAAACTATAGCAAACATATCAACACTTCTGAATGTACATCTCACACTCCTGCTCTTTTCTAAGTGTAGAATAACAGAAGGAAACCAAAGATCGGCTAATTATGTTACGTGATCATTTAGAGGTTATATGATTCACTGATTGTACTCTGGCTGGATCAAAAGCCTGTAACCACAGGGGTCCCACAGGACTGGGGTTGGAAACCTAAGATTAAGAGCAACAGGTCAAGCTGAAAGGTTTTTATGAATGTACAGTATACTGTATGTGTGCTTGGAGTATAGAAGGAAGCCAGAGTCTTTTGAGGAAGCCTTTGCAAGGACAGAAAGAACATGACAACTGCATTTAAGGGTCATCTTTGCCAGTAATCGAATCAAAGTTTTGGCAACAGGTGTCAGAAATGCTGCCAGCTCAGCCACCATGCTGTGCTTATGATATATACACACAAACTATCAGAAGCTAGACAATGTTTTGATTAAATACATAACAGATTTTAAATTGGAGCAATTATGTACTCTTTATTTTAGCATATTTAAATTTGCATATTTGGCTGATGCTTATGTCTGCGGCAAATTACAATTAGTTACATTTCTTTGGGTTTTCCAGTTGGAGCACAAGCTGGTGAAGTGACTTGCTGATGGTCACACAGTGTCAGAAGTGGGATTTGAACCCACAACCTTCAAAGTCCAAAGCCTTTACCACTACACCACATTGCCTGCCTGCCTACTTGCTTGCATATGCATAAATATATCCTTTATGAGTTTTATGACTGTGCATGTGTGTATATATGTTACCCTGAAAGTAAATGTAGCTATATTAAGTTCAGTGTTCACTTTATACTGTATTTCAGTGTATTCCCATACAAAATTTAAATGTGCTCTTTGAATTTGATGGCATATGTGTATTAATTATTTTATTTTTACCATCTGATTTACTGTATATAAATAGAGCCACACAGAAAAAAAAATAATATTCACAATCACTTACTTGTTTAACAGGAGTCAGAATCTACAGCTCCACCTTCATATGATGGAATAGAAGAACTATGTCAAAAGAAAAATGTTCAAGACTTTGGACTTTTTGTTACAGTCTTAATTTTTTCAGTGGTAATTGTTCTGAGCCTAATGGGTAACCTTTTGGTGGTTTGGATTGTGCTCAGGTATGAGAAACTGAATACCGTGACAAACATTTTCATCCTTAACCTCGCCATCTCTGACTTGTTATTCACTTTTACTTTACCTTTCATTTCTTTATATCAATCTCAAGGTTGGACTTTGGGAAAAGCCATGTGCAAAACTGTAAATGGCATATTTTATATCGGATTTTACAGTGGCATTATATTAATGACAGTAATGAGCATAAATCGCTATGTTGCTGTGGTCCACCCGTTGGCAGATCTTCGCTCCAGGAAGGGGTGCTATGGAACCTGGGCATCCGTGATGATTTGGCTGGTAAGCATTTTGGCCAGTACACCAAGTATCATTTTCACTTCAGAGATACAGGGTCATCCAGAAGACAAAATTCACTGTGACTATTATGATTCTTCCTGGAAGAAAACTGGAACATATCAGCAGAATGCTTTCTTTTTGATTACGCTTACTGTCATCGTCTACTGTTACATGCGAATACTTCTGAGGCTGCTTCAATCCAAAACTCAGAAGAGGTACCGGACAGTGAAACTCATTTTCACTGTAGTAGCAATTTTTTTCATAGGATGGGCACCTTTTAATATTGTGATTTTTTTACAGAATTTGAGTTTTCATGAAGTTGAATATTTTTTAGACTGCGCAGTCAACACAAACCTTGACTATGCATTTTATGTCTGCCGCATCTTTGCTTTCTCTCATTGCTGCCTCAACCCAATTTTTTATGCATTTGTGGGCATTAAGTTTAAGAACCATCTGAAAAAGCTTCTAAGGGGTTGTCATTTTGATCACAGCACTGGAGACCAACACCAACATCATACCCGAGTTAATTTTATTTCAAGTGGAGAAGAACTTTCATTGTAAGTTTTCAATATTCTCATGGAGAAAGTTAGACCATACCATGCACACATCCCTGGAATTCTACCAGCTCTTTTATTAATTAGTTCATGTTGAACTGACACTAAAATGAAAGCAAGAACAAGTAGAACCTAGAACATGTAGTGCTGAACCTTTACCTTCAAATCAATAAAAAGAGTTTGGGAATTTCTTTTGTGATACAGCACAAGATCAAATCTAGAATCTGAAGATTCTGGTTGACACACTTGCTTTAAATCTGGTTATTAAAAGACACTTGGTAAATCAATTAATGTCATCCATCTATTATCCAACCCGCTATATCCTAACTACAGGGTCACGGGGGTCTGCTGGAGCCAATCCCAGCCAACACAGGGCACAAGGCAGGAAACAAACCCCGGGCAGAGCGCCAGCCCACCACAGGACACACACACTAGGGACAATTTTGAATCGCCAGTGCACCTAACTTGCATGTCTTTGGACTGTGGGAGGAAACCCATGGGAAGAACATGCAAACTCCACGCAGGGATGACCCAGGAAGCAAACCCGGGTCGCCTAACTACGAGGCAGCAGCGCTACCCACTGCGCCACCATGTCACCCCAGTTAATACCAGGTTTTTTATATTTTTATATATCTGTTAAATCCAAATGGAAACTAAAAAAGCCAAGAACAAGATAAAAGTAGTGCAGTTTTTAAGTATTTGTATTGTCAGTATAAACTTATATTCATTAGTTCATAAATTTAAAAATAGTTTTGCTCAATTTGAGCATTTGTTACTATGACTTTATTTCTTTCATGCACATTGCCCGTTCTATGTTTTAACTTTTTTTTAATATGATCTTCTGTTAACATTTATATACAGCTTTCTGACAGAGTGATCAGCTGGGTGGAAACGGTCTACATGTTACGCGAACCTGTTTTCTTGGCAGACGTTTTCTCTTTTGAACTATTTCATTTTTATTATGACATATCTTTCATTTTCTTTCTGGTGATTTTGATTAAAGTACAAAATTAAATATTGTAATGTTAATAAAATATAAAATAAAGATTTATATATGATTGGGGCAGCTGAAGTTCTTGTTAGCACATGTTAATCCTGGCTTCTAATATGAATGTTCTTTTGAAAAGTATAAAATAAAAAGCAGACAATTTCTTTCAGTTTCCTTTCATGTTCCTGATGTTTGTGTGTGAGGTTGTGCATTTTGGGGATTATTACGGCGGAGTGTGTGGTGGCACAGTGGTTAGCACCCTTGCTTGGCAATGGGAAGGTAAGGTTCAACCTTTATTTTCTTTTTTATTGTGTTGAGTTGGTGTATTCTCCATAACTGTGTGGCTTCTTCTGGGGACGCTTTCTTGCTGTGATGTCGTACCGTGTGGTTTCCCGATGGCTGGATTTGTCTTTCTTGTCACAGAATTGGATCACCATGGAAGATTTTTCCTCATTGTCACTCACTCGGATTGCCAATGGAGTCTCCTTGATCTGAAAACCAGCACTGTATAGAGCTAAGCTGGACTGTGTTATGCTCCCTATTTGATGGTCAACACCAGCTAGCGTCATGAGTTGTTGTTTGATGTTTGCCTGTCCTGACCAGTAAAGTAAGTGAGAGTGGAAATTGCACTTCTTCAGAGTTCATTTCTTTCTATTTTCCTTGTTTCATTGTTTCCAAACATAGTGTGTGCGTATACAGATGTCTTAATGTGTGGTGAATTGAGAGATGGTAAATATAAACCTGAGAGATAGAGTGTGTTAATGCTATAAATAGTAATAATAGTACAGTGAGGCTGATTGTGTTAAAGACAGTTTGGGTGATTGTGTGTATGTTTTATTCTGTACTGTGCATGCCTTTAAAATAAGTATACGCGTGTTTGAGAGTGTCTGTGTCTACAAATGTGATCCTGCTTGTTTGAAAGGACGAGACGACTGATAAAAATGTGTGGAAGAATAGAAATATGTTTGTTTCTTCAAATTAAAAGAGCACTTAATTCTAACTAAAAGAGATATAAGTAGGTGGTGTAAAAGGTCTCCAGATTAGGCAGGATAATGTATAGAGCACCCCTTTCCTTTGAATACTGGCCAGGCTCAAATGGAGGATTTTTAGTAATTAAAAAAAAAAGAAGAAAAGTTTAAATGGAAGGAGACATTCTTTAAACCAGTGAGGAAGCTGAAGATAAGCAGTGGCTTCCAGTCCAGGTAGTGTGCAATGCTAAGATACGCTATAACGAAGAGGGAATGATTGGGCTGACTAACAGGAAGATGCAGTGTGCTTTTTCTACAGACTCAACAGGAAGCATCTGGAAGATATCGGCGAAAGACAGCAAGTTCAACTGACCTTGGCAGGAGGTTATGGAGAGAAGAAATCAATGTTATTACACACAAAAAGATTTAGAGTATTTTCTTAGTTTAAGATTCTGTGAAGATTAACTGACAAGGGAGCTGATACTCCATTCTTAACATGGGTGGGAATGTCGCTAATTTCCTAGAAGGCATTTAAACAAAAAATAAATATATAACATACATTTTATATTATAAGACATTTTGATCTCTTGATTTCTTTTCTCATTCCCTTCGTGTGTTATAGGTAACTTTAATACTTTAAATGTGAAACATAAGGAAAGCTGATGTTAGTATGACTACAAAGCTGAAGAAAGATTCACTTCTGTAATTTGATGTTTTAATAAAACATTCCAGACATTTTTGTTAAGATTCTAAAGCTTAAGGTAGAAATTTATGTGGTAAAATATTTAGTAAAGAAAGAAAAAATAAGTAATACTTGGGATATAAGTAAGGAAACTCTAAGCTTTTACATAACAGGTTACATGGTGTTAACAGATGGATTCCAAGATAGTTTTTGCTGATCTAAGTGACCTATGAATTAATTTAAGAGACATTGAGTGGGAAGGGATAAAGTATTTTATACCACTTGTCTTTTTAGTCTTAAATATAATGAGATATACAATTCGGAGAAAAGGGAAAAATGTTTTTATGACTGCACATATTTGAGCAATGTGTTATAATTAAATATATGGGAAAGGAAATGTGGAGCCTAACAGTTTTGGTTGTATTTTGACATCATATCTAAAAATAATTAAGAATTTATCCGTCCAGGCTGTGGATTTCTTTCTTGACTTCTGCTTATTATGCTGACAGACAGATTTTCTCTAGAGGACGCTTGTGTACATTGCCATCCATTGAAAGGGTACAGTGAACATGGAGACATATTTGTATTGTAGAATAATTATCTGAAATTTTCATTTTTTGTATTTACAGGAACATGGCTCTTTAACTAGTAACCGCCATAACAATCTACATTCTTTTTGCTTTTGTTTGTTTTCCATCCCTGGACATATTCTCTGCAAGAGAGTTACAGCATTTGGCTTTTATTAAGTTACTAGCAGAATACCCGTGCTTCACAGCGGAGAAGTAGTGTATAAAAGAAGTTATGAAAAAGAAAAGGAAAAATTTTAAAAATAACGTAACATGATTGTTAATGTAATTGTTTTGTCATTGATATGAGTGTTGTTGTCATAT
>JANRMT010062818.1:9677554-9713695 GCA_026402145.1 Polypterus bichir lapradei | reverse complement strand
TGTGGGGACGAAACTTCACTTTGGTAACTGATCATGCTCCACTTCAATGGTCATACCGACAGAAAGATACAAACTCTCGCCACATGAGATGGTTTCTGGGCTTACAACCTTACCGTTTCACAGTAAAACATCGACCAGGTTCTGAACACGTCAACGCAGACGTATTATCAAGACTAAATGAACCTGGTACAGAGAGTCGCTTGATTCACGGAAATGTGAATAAAGCTGAGGGGGAGGGTGTGAGCTGGAAGGCTGATCGCACCCCAAGAAGATACAGACGCCTCTGGGAAAACCACAACCCCTGAAACACAGACTACCCTCACATTGCTCCTTACTTTCTCACTTGCGCTATAACACGTAATGCAAACCTCGCGCGATACTCCGCTAACTTAAAAGCCTTGTGTAGTGCCTGTCAGTTGAAAATTGATTGTTTGCTTGCTTTTATCGCTCTCTCTCTCTGCTCCTAGCGGAACTGTCATCTCTGACTTGTCATAGAGTACGTTTAAGCTCATGTGTTTGCAGTGTTTGAATAAAAACCCTTCTTGTTTCTACGACCTCCTGTGTCTCTGTGCAAATCTGTGACCCAAGCGTGACAAAATATTCCAACGCCGTCTTTATATACTCAGGTTTTGACTTTATATATTTGGGAATGACTTTATATATTTAAGTTTTGACTTTATATATTCCAGCGCTTACATTATATATTCCAAAATATTCCAACGCCGTCTTTATATACTCAGGTTTTGACTTTATATATTTGGGAATGACTTTATATATTCAAGTTTTGACTTTATATATTCCAGCACTGACTTTATATATTAAAGTTTTGGCTTTATATATTCAGAAACAAGTTTTGACTTTAAGTTTTGACTTTATTTATTCCGACAGTGACTTTATATTTTTAACGCGTTATGACAACATGCATCGAAGCTTCTCAGCTGTGCGATTGTCAATGTAACCTTTTGTAAGTAGTGCCTGGAGGATTCAGTGTGGAGAAACTCTAGAGACAGCGTGTGTATTAACTTGTGGATTTTTCTGTGACTATTTGGTGGCAGTGTGACGAAGTTGCTTCGGAAGATGGCGTTAGCCGCGGAGCTCAGCTCAGAGCGAAATGAGATAAATGGGAGGGGATATGATGACGTGACTCCTCCACCCGCCTTAACTGTCAATCCCCCACAAACACAGTCTCTCGGAATTTGCATAAGCACACCCCTTCACCTGCAATTTTAACTTAGTTACAAAGTGATCAAAACTCTCGTTTATATCCTGCGTCCTCTCATTAAACTTGTATCCCGCATTACCCGTGGGCATGAAAAACGCCATCGGCAGCCTGTCTATGAACTTAATTTAAAGTTTAGGTTTACATCGTGTTTTGTTTCCGAAGTAACAGAACTCATTAATATGGTAGTATATGTCACTTGCTCGCTTCTTATTGTTTCGCTGCCTTCTCAATTATATAATGCATGTTTTCTTCAGTGCATTTTGGAGCTCTTCCTGGTTTTCTACATAGTGCGTTGACAGTCAGTTCACGTGATTACGTGGGCGGCGTGATGATGTCACACGAAACTCCGCCCCCACGGCTTTCCATTACAGTAAATGGAGAAAAATACCTTCCAGTTATGACCATTACGCGTAGAATTTCGAAATGAAACCTGCCCAACTTTTGTAAGGAAGCTGTAAGGAATGAGCCTGCCAAATTTCAGCCTTCTACCTACACGGGAAGTTGGAGAATTAGTGATGAGTGAGTGAGTGAGTCAGTGAGTCAGTGAGTGAGTCTGTCAGTCATTGAGGGCTTTGCCTTTTATTAGTATAGATTTTAATGGGATTCAGTGTTTCAGGGTTTTTGTTGTCCGATACCCTCTTGCTCCACATCTTTTATAATAATAAGATAATAATAGCAGTATTGACACAAGTGTCAATAAGGGGGGAAGGGTTGTTATAGTAAATTTTAATTATTTGATGCCATTTTTTAGTTATGTGTCAATAATATGAAATATTATTATGGGACTAATACCCATAATTTGAATATTATGCCAACACTATTATAAGACCAGTTTTTGTAATGATGTATTATTGAATATGTTTCCATTGGTATATATTAAGATTGATTTTATTTTTGTAATGAATTACTTGTTATGAGGGATATGTTTTCAATTGAGTGGAATTTGCCAATGCTCCCAGACTGGACACAACTATAAAGGAAAGCATTCATTTAAGGGTTTATTTTTGCATATAATAGCCAAATTGAGAGGAAAGCTGAACGTTGTGCTTATCACCTTCAGAATTCATTTTGTTCATTAAAGACAAATTGGCCTTTGACTCAAACACAGACCGGATTGAAATGACCATCTAATTTACCGCTAGTAAAATCCCAGGTCCCTGCTGCTAACAATTCATTTGTTCTGGAGATGGTTGACACTGACACTAGATGGCATCTGTCCTTCTTGGACAAAGTTCTAGATATTGTCTCTTTTGTCTTGGGGTATTTAACCCCAAGGCCGGCTTAAACCCTCACCAGAGCAGAACGTTTGTCACACTTCTGCTCTGCAGGGTTTGTTGTTCTTAGCCAGAGCCCACTTTACCTGGCCACAGTTTGGTCACTTATTTGACAACCAGGTACTTGAGTTCTTCCTCCTCTTTCCTGCAGTTACGCTTTTCAAAGAGGATTTGAATCATGAAGTTATGGGAGGTAGAGAAAGAAAAGGTAATTATCTGCAAGCAAAGTAGGACAAAGCACTCTTTTCATAAGCAATATTCAATATTCATATGAATATTTGTACTAATGAGAATACTGCACGATTATTATGAAGCCAAAGTGGTTGTGTTTAACTAGTATAGAAATTGGAACAATATAATAATTAAATTATAATAATTTAAAAATGTGATTAGCATAACATAGTCTACACCCAAAATTTAAATGTGACCTCAGAGAAGAGCCACTGACTTGCATTTCAGATAGTAGTGCTGAAGGAAAGATTGACACCTGCTGTCAGCTAGATGACTGTTTGCTTTTCTGCAATAAAGGTAGTAAAAGTGCAAGACCACAGATGGATGTAAATTTGGGCAACCTGTGGATAAAACATCAAGATGAGACCGGGGTGATGTGTATAAGGACTTTATCTTTGATCATTGTTGAGTACATCAGTGGCAACATAAAACTGGAAACATCTGAGTTTTTAAGATAAATATTTGTGCTATCTGTGTCGCCACCAACAGTATTAATAAAAGGTCTGATTGCAAATGAAAATACAGAGATAGGTACATTAAATAGTTACTTTAGAAGAAGGGAAACTATGACATTGATTGATTGCAATATTATTTCACCATATTTAGGAGTTAAAGTAGGTGGTTATGGGATGATTCTGACATTATGTATTTAGTGTAAACCAAAATTAGACACAAAAGACAAGACCAGCATACTTAGACCTGGCTACTCTTGAACCTAGGAACATAAAGAGCTATCTTTACCAAAGCAGAAATTATTCTCCTGATTACATTGCTGTGTCCTTAAATGGTATTTTGGTGCCTGCTGCGCTTATTTGGATCATGTATTACCAAAATTGCCAAGAAACAAATGAATGTGCAAGTTATCGAATCACAGACTCTACCTGCAGCTGAGTTTGCTCTTTTTCTGGATGAGATTTTGGGCAATAAAACAACAAAAAAGAAACTTCCTGGGTGAAGTGCTAGTAACTGCTCCCCAGGGAGATGACCCTCTATGGTACGCAAAGTACCTGGGTTGAAGGAAAATTTATTCTTTTTGAATCATGATTTATCAAATGCCCAAGAAGATGAAGAACCTATTAGACCCTTGTTATATCATACTATTTCTTTGTCAAAACCTCATTTATTATGAGATACTATCCAAACTTATGGTACTCATTCACATTATGATATGAATCACATTATTATGTTAATCTCTGTATTCTGTATAGCATCAGTTAGGGCCAGTAGTCTTTTACTCCTCTCTGACAATTGAGGAGAGAGATGTTTGGCCTTTGTGTCACCAGGAAGGGAAAATGGTAAACCAGAGGTTGAGAAGACTGACAGTGGTCTTGGGTTCAAGACCCAAAGAAGATTCAGAGCTGGTTCCCCCTTTTCACCTTCTGGGTTGTAAAAATTGTTGGGGCTCTTGTGAACCCCAAAAGGAGAGAAAATATAGAAAAGCATATTCTTAAAATTGATGATTTGCACATATTCAGAGAGAATCATGAGCATATATGAAAATAACTTTTATATCTTAGTGTATGCTAGTATAGTAAGGGTTACATCACAAAAATCCCTGTGGTTGTATATTTTCTATTTTCTCAGCAAGCTGGAAACCACCAATATTTCATAAGTAAAAGTCAGGTATGCAGAGAGAGACTGACAGGCACAAACCCTCTTATGTGGTGAATGTGAGCTGAGGACTTGAAATAATGGTGGCAGGAACAGGACGGGTGCAAGATGGGGAGAGAGCCTGTCAAGTGAGCATGATGGATAGAACAGAGTACTACACTCATTAAACTGGGAAATATTGGTGAAGCTAATTAGAGGCAGGACCAAGGCAATGGATTGCTGGGAGTTAGATGAGGGTGACAAATGAGCTAAGTGAGGCAACCTCTTGTAAAGAACTGTAATAAAAATAAGACGGCCAAATTGCATCTCACTGAACTGGGATGGTTCTGTACTTTTTGTAATAAAAGAGTACCATTCTGCCTGCACATCCTGAGGTCTCCGTGAGCCTACTTTGAGCACCGTGTTTCTGCCACAACTAAGGCCACCATAGCATATTATAAAAAGAGAATACAATGTGAAACACAACAGTCTTAAGTAATCCATTAAATCATAATATTTAACATGCTGACCTCATATTTTCATTTATTTAATTAAATTAGTGTGTCTAAACCTCCAAAAGAAACAAGAATATATTAGAAATTCCAAATGTTCAAAAATCCTTACAAACAAAAGTATTCAAAGCACTGTATACAAATATAAAACTCCAAGAACTAAATCAAAAGAAACATGGCTAATAAAAAGTTATTTAAAAAAAAAAAAAAAAGTGTAAAACAAAAGACAACCTAAGAAGAAGTTAAAGTCAAAAAACAACAGCAGAATTCAAAACAGCCATGAGATCAAAACTTACATGACCAAAAGACCAACAAACTCACACAGGGGATGCTTAGAAGAAAGTTAAATAACAAAATCAGAAGCTCATACTTTTACGTGTCACACACATGTGCATGGGAGGCAGCTAAAGGGCTTGAGTGAAGGCAGTTCTGAGGCATGCCGGGATGTGGCAGAATGCACTGACTCTTTTTATCCCTTTCCTGTAGACCATTCCCGGGAGATTCCACCTGGCTCTCTTGACGTCACTTCCGGGACCGAGCCAAAGGAAGTAGACCTTACCAGCTCTGGCCCCTCTGATGTCACGTCCGGGTGTGATCCAATGATTGAAGACCACGTGCCCAATCCTTATGACCTCACTTCCTGTCTTCCCCTTTAAAAGTCTGCCCTTTTCCCTTTTCCCTCAGTCTTGTTTTGGACTCGTTTGTATGCACTTCAGTGCTGTGTATTTCTATAAAAGAACGACATTGCAGCCAGGATACCAGATTATACGGGTGGCTGCCCAAAATCTTTATCTGAGTATGTCTCATTCTTGTGACATTGGCATAGTCAGCAGGATCGAGAAGTCCTGGAAGAGAAGGGGACATGACCTGCAACACATCCTGGTGGGAACGTACCGGGGCCAAGTTTCCAGGCAGGGAGGGTGTCCCGTGTTTCGGAGTGGCCCGGTACAGGCTCTGCTCCTGGCATGCTCCACTAGGCAACCTAGACAGGCCAGGGAGTGTTCGGGAGGGGCTCACAGACTTGGGCTGCTTCGGAAGGGGGAGGCGAAGAGGGCTGTTTATGCTCTCTCGGAGGAGAGTGCCGCCTCCCTGTGAAGCCGGAGCCCCGGTTTCCATCTAGGGGTGCCCCAGACTGGCAGGTGAGTAGCCTGAAAAACTGGAGGTTTGACCCAGAGCAGCCGACCCCACAGCAAGCCTGGTCCCTATGGGCAAAGGTAGGGCAGTGGCTACGGCCACAGGAACTTAAGCCCTTTCAAATAATAGAGCAGGTGGCTTGCTACCTGCTTCTGGACACACTACCCCGGGGCTTCACCCAGCCGGTCTAGGGTAGACAATTCAAAAACATGGCAGAGCTCATAGAGCTCGTAGAAAAACAAAGGACGGCCTCACAATCTGGGGGAGCTGAACCGTCCCTAGGCCGAACTCGGCCGGAGTATGTCCCAAAACCTAGCCCCCCCCTGTACAACCCAGAGCTTGTGCCGATGTCCCGGAGGCCGCGGGCGCACAAACCACTTGGGGATGAGGTGGAATGCAGGTGGAGGGGGAATAGGGGTTGGTGTGCTCTAACAAACCCATTGGCGGTTCCACACACAGGCGTGGTGATCGTTAACGGGTATAAAACTTCTGCTTTGTTAGATACCGGCAGCAACATTTCCATTGTTGCCCGCCGATTTGTGCTACCGCAACAGTGGTTGAAATTTAAGGCCGGTATAACCTGTGTCCACGGGGAAACCCGCTGGTACAGGACCGCCGCTTGTGTCATCAGCTACAGAGGATCAGTTCAGAAAGTAACTGTGGCAATCTTTCCTGATCCTCCACACCCGGTGATACTAGGGCAGGACTGGCCTAATATCAAAAGCGGTGAGACACCTACCACTCCCGGGGTTAATTTGGGCCTAGTCATGGACGGAGATGAGCCGTCTCAAGCTGCCTCCACACCGTGTAATCAGCCGGCAGAGAGAGACGAAGTGGCCGTCCTTGGTGACATGGCAACTCCCGGGCCGTCGCGTGCTGACACGTCATCCACCAGAGCCGCAGCAGAGTGGGAGGAAACCACGCCCATTGAGGTTGGTGCAGACCCTCTCTCCCTTTTGCGGTTACAATTTAGAGAGATGCCGGCCTCCTTTAAAAGGGAGCAGTGGAGTGACAACTCCCTGAATTTTGCAAAAAATGCAGTGGTCCTAGTCAGCGGCCAGCGCACAAACCAGTCAATGCCACAGGGTCCTCACTTTGTGTTAGAAAATGACCTTCTTTATCGTGTAGCAATGCATGATGGGCAGGAGAGAAAGCTGCTGCTAATTCCGCGTACCTTCCGGCGGCAGGTCTGCGAGCTAGCACACGCCCACCTCCTAGGTGGCCACTTGGGCACCGAGAAAACTCTGGAGCGGATCAAGCTCCATTTCTACTGGCCGGGGATCTATGAGGAGGTTCATCGCTTTTGGGCTTCCTGCCCGGTGTGTCAACTGCGACAAATTCCTAGAAGGGACCATGCTCCTCTCGTTCCTATACCCTTAATTGACATTCCCTTCCACAGAATTGGGGTCGATTTGGTCGGACCCCTAGAGCCCTCAGCCCGAGGACATAAGTACATTTTAGTCCTCATGGATTATGCTATAAAATACCCCGAAGCTGTTGCACTCAGCTACCTCTAAAGCCATCGCACAGGAATTACTAGGGGTGTTTGCGTGCGTGGGTATCCCCAAGGAAGTCTTGACAGACCAGGGGACACCTTTCACCTCGGAGACATTCAAGGAGACTGCGAAGTTACTGAAAATAAAGCATTTAAAGACTGCGGTGTATCATCCTCAAACCGACGGATTAGTGGAGAGGTTTAATCAGACTCTCAAACAAATGCTGCGTAAGGTGGTCAGCGAGGATGGAAGGAACTGGGATCAGCTCCTCCCCCTCGTCCTTTTTGCCTATCGGGAAGTCCCACAAGCCTCCACGGGGTTCTCCTCTTTTGAATTACAGTATGGGCGACAACCTTGGGGCATATTAGATATTCTAAAAGAAGGATGGGAAGAAGAGTCTCTTCCCTCTACAAACATATTAGAGTATATCGCGCAGTTACGCGATAGATTTGGAAAGATTCGGCCTCTCCTTAAAAGTCACATGGAAGAGGCTCAAGCAGCACAGACCCGTTACTACAACCGCGGCATGTCTCTTCGGGAGTTTCACCCGGGAGATTGGGTCATGGTCCTAGCGCCTACCTCCCACTCAAAGTTGCTTGCCCATTGGCAAGGCCCATACGAAGTTAAGGAGAGGAAGGGACTGGTCGACTATTTGGTGAGTCAACCCATTCGTCGGCCGAAGGAGCGGGTTTATCATGTGAACCTGCTGAAACCGTGGAAGGACAGGGACCCCGATCCCTCCTCCGGCCAGCTCTGCTCACTCTTCGCTCACACACACAGCCTTAACTTCGGTACGGACTTAAGTCCCAGACAGCGGCAGGAGCTGGAAACAGTTATCCGGGCCGTTCGGGAGGTAGTCAGTGAAAGCCCCAGAAGGACCTCTCTGGTTGAGCACAACATTGTGACAGAGCCCGGGGGAGCCTGTATCGTCTTCCCGAGGCAAAAAGGGCTGAAGTGGAGCTTGAGATCAAGCGCACGCTGGAACTAGGTGTGATTGAGGAAAGTTATAGTCCCTGGTCCAGCCCCATTGTGCTCGTCGATAAGCCTGACGGGAATTGGAGGTTCTGCAATGACTTCGTCGGCTTAATCAAGTCTCCCAATTTGATGCCTATCCAATGCCACGAGTGGACGACCTCCTCGAGAGGCTTGGACAGGCTCGGTATTTGACCACACTGGACATGACAAAAGGGTACTGGCAGGTTCCTTTAACGGACTCCGCGAAGGAAAAAAGCGCGTTTAGTACCCCTAGCGGACACTGGCAGTATCGTGTCTTTCCATTTGGGTTACATGGGGCTACAGCAACCTTCCAGCGTCTGGTGGACAAAGTACTCCGGACTCATAACTCATACAGTGCTGCCTACCTGGATGACGTAATCATCTATTCCAGCACATGGAGGGAACACCTACAGCATGTCCGAGCGGTATTGTGGACACTTGGTGAGGCCGGGCTCCGGATTAATCCCAAGAAATGCTTCTTTGAATTAAGCGAGGCCAAATATTTAAGCTACCTGGTGGGTCGGGGTACCGTAAGGCCACAGTGCTCCAACGTTGATGCCATTTTGAAATGGCCCCGTCCACGAACCAAGCAGCAGGTCCAAGCCTTTCTCGGGTTAGCCGGGTACTACCCCCGGTTTGTACCCCGGTTCTCGGAGAGAGCGGCGCCCTTGACTGATTTAACAAAGAAGAGGGCCCCGAACATTGTGGTATGGACTGAGAAGACAGGCGCTGCATTTGGTGACTTAAAGCAGGCCCTTACGTCCGCACCTGTTTTGATGGCACCTAACTTTTCTTTGCCTTTCATCCTCCAGACGGACGCTTCGGACACAGGCCTGGGCACTGTGCTGAGCCAAAGTGTCGATGGTGTGGAACACCCCATCATGTTCCTGAGCCGGAAACTGTTGGAACGGGAGACCAGGTATGCAGCGGAGGAAAGGGAGGCTTTGGCGATTAAATGGGCGATTATTTAGCTTAGGTACTACCTGTTGGGCCGGGAATTCACCCTTATCACGGACCATGCCCCTCTACAGTGGATGGCCCTGCACAAGGAGTCGAATCCGCGGGTCACCCGGTGGTTTCTTGACCTACAGCCATATAAGTTTTCGCTCGTTCACCGCCGGGGCGCTCTCCATGCCAACGCTGATGCTCTTTCTCGGGTTCACGACCTCTCGGTTAGGGTCACCCGACCCGATAGGTCTGAGCTAAGGGGGGGGGGCCTTGTCACACACGTGCGCATGGGAGGCAGCTAAAGGGCTTGAGTGAAGGCAGTTCTGAGGCATGCCGGGATGTGGCAGAGTGCACTGACTCTTTTTCTCCCTTTCCTGTAGACCATTCCCGGGAGATTCCACCTGGCTCTCTTGACGTCACTTCCGGGACCGAGCCAATGGAAGTAGACCTTACCAGCTCTGGCCCCTCTGATGTCACGTCCGGGCCTGATGCAATGAATGATGAACACGTGCCCGATCCTTATGACCTCACTTCCTGTCTTCCCCTTTAAAAGTCTGCCCTTTTCCCTTTTCCCTCAGTCTTGTTTTGGACTCGTTTGTATGCACTTCAGTGCTGTGTATTCCTATAAAAGAACGACTTTGCAGCCAGGATACCAGATTATACGGGTGGCTGCCCCAAATCTTTATCTGAGTATGTCTCATTCTTGTGACATACGGTAGGAGTTTTGTAAACTTTTTACACTGAAGACCCAAAAACTGAACATGGTACCACACTGGAACCCATGGAAAGGAAAATTACTGTAAAGATAGTGGAATTATACATAGAAGAATAACCATGGCCATTTAATAAAAAATGGCAAACGTTCACATAAATATCACTAAATGAGAATGGTTTAAAGTTAAAACATCTAATACGGTATATAAAGCTCAATTTGGCTGTGTGGGTGGGAATGTGTTTGTTCTTTGTACAATTCCATAACCTTGGTCCAATCTCAAAACAATTTTGCACACACATCCCACTTTGTCAGGAAGAGACACTACAGTACTTTGGAACACAAAATCTTGACCCTAAGGCTATCTTTAAAGGGTGTGTCCCATTTTGCTACAGTGAGTTTTAAGGACAGTGCCTTTTCCTGGATTTTGAGCCCTGAAATAAATTAAATTCTTTTAATTTGTCTCTGGGAGGGGATACTTTAAGAAACACCATTTATAGATAAGTCTGCCTTAAAATTAATAACTCTAGGAACGGCAGATGCTGCTAGTAGTTGCTAATAAAATAATAATTAACATTGAAACAGGAAATAGATTCCTGAGGTATATCTCTTCTAGCATAAATGCTTCATGCATGTGGTGTAAGGATATGATGATTTTTGAAAGGACAGTATGAATGGTCACTAAGAAAAAAGTAGCCAAAATAATTTATCAATGCAGTTTATTTACCCTCTCTATAAATACATTATTTAAAATAAAGTCTCTTAAAACAGCTCCACCATTAAAATACATTTTATTAAGTGAATTCATAAATTGTTCAGGATGTGAATCAGTTTTCATTGAGCAATTCAATAAATTGAGTAAAATAGTTCAGTTGAGTTATTTCAAAAAGCCTATAAGAGTTATTTCAAAAAGCCTATATACCATATACAGCTGATAGGATCAATCTTGATGCAAAATTGGACGAACAGTTTAGTTTGAAATGTTAATTCTGCTGACTGATATTGTACTGAATGCTGAATACTCTGCAGCCTCTTTCACCCTTTTTGATATTTTCTGGTGTTTTCACACTTCTCAATGAGCCAACAAACACATCCTTTACACTGCTAGTAGAATTTCATAGCACTTTAAAGTAGTTTTACGAAAAGGAAGTATACCTACTGAGTGCCTTTAAAGTTAATAATCATTGTGGGCAGCAGGGGGTGCTCCAGCTCTCCAAACATCCAACACAAATGGTCTTTTATTGTGGGAAATCTCTTTTATAAGGGTTTCTCACCATCACAAGTACAAGTACGCTAAGCACAATACAGCACACTCGTTGTCTTCTCGCTCTCTGTTTCTCACTGCCTCCTTTGCTCCTCTTGCAAGCTTTGCCCTCCTACCCCCTGGCTCTGAATGAGGTTGAGCATCTCCTTTTATCTTGGAACCAGGAATACTTCCCTAAAGTAATTCCTTATAGCACCCTCTGGTGGCACCCACAGATCCCTGCAGGGCTGCCTTACTGCAGTACAAGTCCCATGATTCATGGCAGGTATTGGAATGGGTCACTAAGGCCAGGGATGCTGCTATCTACCGTGTTGGGGAGGCATATAGTTTTGAAATGAAGCCTCCCTCCATCATTCTGTCACATTGACCTCCCAGCCAGTTAATGAAAAGAATCCTTTCCTGGCTGGGATACCCATCCGTGTGTGTGATCCTTTACATCATATAATAAGTTAATAAATAATCTTTGCATCTCTGTTAAAGATATAGATGTGATGAAGAACACACCTCTTGTTCATGGCTATTAAAACAGAATTTAGCATGTAGCACTGCCACGGGACTATATAAATCTCCATCCTATCGACTCACACTTCACAGCAACCTGAACATCATTGCATCCTTGGGCCATTTCTATTATTTTCGTTTAGACAATTTAAATTAGTCCTACTGCCGTTTCACCTCACAAGCTTGCCTTTGTCATTTTCTGTACCACCTACTTAATTTTGATTGTCAGACATTTTATTGTTGCATCTGATCAGCAGTGGTGGTGTTGTATAGAATATTCATCCATCCCTCCATTTTCTAATTCTGCTTGTCTGGAGCAAGGTCATGGTAAAGCTCTGATCTATCCTATGAGAATATTTATAGTATTTTTGTACCATATAAACAAAAGCACTTGATGATGTGTCAATGGTGTTGTTTATAGGCTATGTCTCACATCACATACTACTGCAATAAATACACTAGATTCAGAAAGTATTCAGACCTCTCATTTTCTGCACACAATATTGTGGAGTAGATTTAACTTTAAAATGATATATTTGCACATTTATTAAAAGTCAAAAACTGAACTTTGTCATTCATGCAAGTATTCAGACCATTATTTCAGTACTTTGCAGTGATATTTTCATAACAAAAACGAGAACTAGAACTTAAAATATTGTTTTTCATTTTACAAGAACGAGAACTGAAATTAAGGCAAACAGAGAAACTAACATTAAATAAAAATAAAAATTACTGATATGTGAATGAACTAAAATGAGAACGAAAATTGAGTAAAAATGGAAAAAACAGCAATAGCATTTTTGTTCAATCCGGTTCAGTCATGCAGAGGGGTTGTTTGTAGATCACCCTGAGCGTTTAGTTACATTGCAGTGTTGTTATGTTGCTGTTTACTATGCAGTGATCTTGTACCTCGGGCTTACTATAGTCACGTGGCGCAACTTCCGTAAAGGACTGTTGTTTGTTTGTTGTGCACATTTGGCTCGTCGGGTTGAAGCAGTAAGCAAGTGTGGTTAACGATGGCGATTTTTGCACAGATGTTTGCAGGTAGAAAGCAAGGAAGTAACGTGGAAATACTTTAATTACTGTGCAGATGAAAATAAAAGCAAGTGTCGCATTCAAGAAGAAGAAAAGAGTCTCAGAGTTTCAGTGCAGGGCCAGCTGGATCAGTGCTTAGTGGAAGTCCAGCACTTCTCTGGTACCATGACTGCACTTTATACAGTGACATGCGGTCTCACCTGTCATCATGAAAAGTAAAAAAACTAATAATGATAACATAAAATAAATCTGACCACTGGTCTGTGCTATAAATTTGTTTTCTATATGATTCTAATAATTTTGATCATTTTTATAGTCAAAATCGCGGAATTTCCGCTTTTCCTGATCAAATATAGAGGAGAAACACAAGGTGCGGCAGCGACGAGACAACCGAGCCTCATCACAGACAGTGCTGTCAGTCACACACTGGGTTGATGCATGCAATTGGCATGTGACTGTTGCTGTCTCTCTGTGTGTCACCAATATAATATTTGTACACACGTTTATTATACACCCTGACTTTCCACAGTCTGGCTAATATCTTTAATGAATGTCTGTGACATATTTATTCTTGTTGATAGGACAAAAAAAACGCAGTGAAAAGGTACGAGTTGAGTTAGAGAGTACTGTGCCGCACTGAAGCCCAACAGGTGCTTGTTTCTGTTGTTCTACACAGAGGCTCTTGGGCCCAATAAGTTAGCAATATCAGAAAGTCAAGTGCACTGCAGCAGTCCGTTTATTTTTATTTTTTATTTCGGCTTACTGCCAAAATGGAAGATTAAGATTTTTTAAACTAAAGGAAAATAAGGAGGGCTTTTACAAGAAAGTGACGAGGATTTTTGTGGAGAAGGATAGGCACATGGACTTCATTTACAAATAAAGGTAAGACCATAAACGGTTTTCAATTTTATAAAAAATGGGATCAGACTAAGACAAATATTCAATTTTTAAAAACTAAATTTTGCCCTCAAATAAAATATTATTTTGTTTCTGTTGTTATCCGTTTGTTGAACAGTCTGTATTAAATTTGAATAAAGCATCAGAATTAAAAGCTTTCAAAAACAAATAAATATTTCAATTAAGATGAAAACTGAAATCCATTATTTTTTGTAAACCACTCTATACTTTGTGACAGGGGGCAGTATCGCTCCCTTGAACCCTTGTCCATAACTCCAGACTCCACATAAAAGTCCATAAGTTGACTTTATTCAAATGCCACAGTGCACAAGGCACCCTCTCCTCCACTATACTCATTAAATACACAATCATAATAAACAATCCTCCACTCCCAGACATGTTGCCACCCTTCCACCCAGCTCAGCTCGCCATCTGGGAGCTCCCACAATCCTTTCATTGTCCCTGACCAGGAAGTGTTCCAATCCCCAGTCCATGTGATCTCCTATCACTTCCGGGTCAGATAAAAAGTCCTTTTCTTCACCCCGGAAGCACGTCATTCCCCTTGTCCTTGTGACTCGGACGTACTTCCGGGGCGTAGGGTAAATAACCGTTGTTCCTCCCTGCAGCGTCACCTAGTGGCCCCCATGGTATCCAGCAGGGCTGTGTATAAAAACTGCAATGTCCATGATGCCCTTCTGGTCTTCGGGGAACCTCCATACTGCAGAAGGGCTCCACCTGGTGGCTTGGGGGTATTGGCCGGGATAAACGGCTGGCCATACACCACAACTTTCATTTGAATTGAATCAGTTTGAATTGTGAAATTGCAACGGCAAACATTCTTTCTTAGCCAAATATGTACCTTACCTATGTGTGTGTAAAGAATGCTGATGAGATATGAAACATAACCAGTAGTCAATGTGTATGCTGCCAGTTGAATAGTTAATAAGCTACTCTTCTGGGTTCATATATTTGTAAATCTGACTCTAAAGGAGTCAGTGCCTCACCAGCCATGTACCTCACCGCACATCACTGCTTCAGTACTGGCAGCAGAAATCATCAAAATACAGTCTGCTGGTGCCAGTGGCCGAGGACCTTGTCCGTGCACCTGCATTACAGGCGTTTGTTAAGCAAATATTTTCACTGTGTGGCTATCTGCACAATGGACGTCTTTGTAACATGAAAAAATCTCTCAAAATGTGTGCTTGTTTAAAGCTTAACAGCAACATGCTTGCATAGACTGGTTTCTTGGTTTTTAACATTTGATCTTGCTGACTGTACTCATTAGGCCACTTAGTCTGTTTGGTCATTAATAGTCAAGCTGTGTTTAACGGCATTATGAACTGTGAGTGTATTTTGTTGGCACTGAAACATAACTGGCATTGAAATTTGTGTAGGCTGGCATTTGTGGTCTTGCAACAGAAAAAAAAACTAAAATTGTACTAATATTATATAAAAAAGTCAGAACTGACTTTCAAACACAGAACTAAATAAAAATAAAAATTGTTGATTCCACTGAAAACTAGAAAGAAATAAAAATAAAAATTAATTTTATAAAATAAAATAAAAACTAAAACTACAATTAATTTCAGAACTGAAATATCACTGCTTTGAAGAAGCCCTTTTGTAGTAATTTCAGCTTTGAGTCTTCCTGGGTAAGTCTATACATGCTTTGTACATTGGAATTGATTTGCTTATGGCAGCAGACTCTGGACAAACCAGCATATTAATTCTTATAGACCTCAGTGCAGTATTTGACACTGTCAGACATGACATTCTACTGTTCAGAACGGAGAACATGCTGGGTATCTCTGGCACTGCCCTCCAGTAGTTCAAGTCCTATCTGACTGATAGGCAAGAGTTTGTTAGTCTTGGCAACAGTAGATCCACCTCGGCGCCAGTCACACAAGGAGTTCCTCAGGGCTCTGTCCTCAGCCCTCTTCTCTTCTCTATTTACAGTATATGCTTCCCCTTGGCGATATTATTGGTAGCTATGGACTGGGTTATCATTTTTATGCAGATGACACTAAACTCTATTTCAATGTCAAAAGTGTAACTTCATCAGAGTTTTCCCAGCTCACAACTTGCCTCAGTGAAATTAAAACCTGGATGGTGCAGAACTCTTTAAAATTAAATTGCAACAAAACCAAACTCCTGCAAATTGGCACTAAAACGCTACTTAAGAAAATGAGCTCCTTGAGATCTTGACAGTGATCTCATCAGACCTTCTTCTGATGCAAGGAATCTTGATGTCATTTTTGAGTCCTTGCTTTCTTGTTCTGCCCACATAAACCACATTAAGAAACTTTTCCACTTTCACTTCCGTAACATATCCCGTGTTCGCTCATTCCTCTCCTTTTCTAATGCTGAGAAACTTGTCCATGCTTTTATCACATCCCGCATTGATTATTGTAACTTACTGCTGGCAGGTGTCCCTTCTAATCTTATATCACAGCTCCAGTTAATTCAAAACTCTGCTGCCAGAGTCCTTACTCGAACCAGCAACAGTGAGCACATCACACCCATGCTGCTTCACCTTCACGGGCTCCCTGTGTCTTAGAGGATTGAATATAAAATTCTACTAATAACCTACAAAGCTTTAAATGGCCTTGCACCGGACTACATCAATGACCTTCTAAATCACTATGCTCCTGTTCGCCTACTAAGGTCCTCTAATTCTGTTAATCTTGTTGTGCCTCACAACTAACCTGCACTCTATGAGTGACAGGGCCTTCAGCTCCATAGCACCCAAACTTTGGAATGACATCCCGAAATTAATTAGATCAGCTGACTCCATTCATTCTTTTAAAAAACAACTTAAAACTCATCTATTTAGCAAGGCTTTTAACTTAACTTAACATTCTGCCCTTTATTTCAGTTTCCCTCTCTGACCAGGTGCCCAGGATAATTTGTGTGTCTGTTATATCACAAATTAATTTATTTGTTAGGTTTTTCTTTTAGTATTGAATTTAGTATTTTACTCTGGTTTATTGTCCTTTATTCTATTTAATACTTTGTTATCTGTTTCATTGATCTATTCAGGAAAACATTTGTATCCAATGTTACATATATCCTGCTGTTTTTTTCTAAGACTCTGTGAAGCACCTTGAGCATGGGAAAGGCGCTATATAAATAAAATGTATTATTATTATCCCACTGTTCCTGGCAGATCCTCTCAGGTTCTGTCAGGATGGATGGGAAGCATCTATAAACTGCCATCTTCAGGCATCTCCACAGATGTTCTACAGGGTTTAAATCTAAGCTTTGGCTGGACTGTCCAAAGACTTTTAGAGATTTGTCCTAGTGCCTCTCTAGTATTGTCTTGGCTGTATACTACTACTTCAAATCATTTTCATGCTGATAGGTAAACTGCTACCCCAGTCTGATATCACGTATACTCTGGAGCAGGTTTTCTTCAATGACTTCTCTGTTTTTAGCTGTATTTACCTGTTCCTCAGTTCTGACCAGTCTCCATGTCCACGCCACTGAGACACACCTCCATAGCATGATGCTGCCATCCCCACTTTTCACCTTAGGGTAAGTATTAGGGAGGTAAAGAGTAGTGCCTTGTCTTTGCCAGACATAGTGCTTGCTGTTCTGCCCAAAGTTTAATTTTTGTCTGATCAGATGAGAGAATCTTTTTATTCATGCTCTCTTGAAGTTTTATAAATGCCTTTTACTCAAGAGTGGATTCTGTAATGCTCTACCATGAATGTCTGAATGATGGAACTGGGCTGAGATCGTCTCTTTCCCAAAAGGTGATTCATCTGAGTAGAGGACTTATGCAGATTGGTTAGAATGACCTCCCTGACCAAAGCCCTTCTTTCTAAGTGTGGCTGGTTTAAATAAAGCTAAGAACAAAGATAAAACTTTGGAGCACCCCCAAGAAAACTCTGTATATTATTTAAAAAAATAATAAACAAGAATTAACATGTAGTGAGAGAAACATCTTCACAGATGCTAGTTTTTCATTAGACTGTAGAAAGATGGAAGTGGGTTATGAAATCACTGAGGTGGAAGAGGTGGGGGGCAGCACAGTGGCGCAGTGGGTAGTGCTGCTGCCTCGCAGTTAGGAGACCCAGGTTTGCTTCTCGGGTCCTCCCTGCATGGAGTTTGTATGTTCTGCCCGTGTCTGCGTCGGTTTCCTCCGGGTTCTCCAGTTTCCTCCCACAGTCCAAAGACATGCAGGTTAGGTGCATTGGGATTCTAAATTGTCCCTAGTGTGTAGGTGTGTGTGTATGTGTGTATGCGCCCTGTGGTGGGCTGGTGCCCTGCCCGGGGTTTGTTTCCTGCCTTGCGCCCTGTGTTGGCTGGGATTGGCTCCGGCAGACCCCCGTGACCCTGTAGTTAGGATATAGTGGGTTGGATAATGGATGGATGGATGGATGGATGGATGGAAGGGGTGGGTCCTGGAGGCCTGGAACTGGAAGTGATCTCATATGCCCATGAGATGTTAGTTTCTGTATCCACAGAAGGAAAGATAGGCACAAGGCAGAATTACAAAATGACAATCCCTGAAGTTTTCTCACAGGCACTCATGTGTGACACTGGAGAGCCAACTCTAAGAAGAGTCTTGGTGGCTCCAAACTTCTTCCATTTCACAATTATTGATGCCACTGTGTTCCTCGAAACACTCAAATCTTTAGAAATGATTTTATACCTTTGCACTAACCTATGCCACACCACAATTTGATTGTGATGGTCTCAAGGGTGATAATTTAACTTCATGGTTTTGTTTTAGTCCTGACATACAGTGTGAATCGTGGGAGGTTCCATACACAGGTGTGTGCCTTTTTATGCCCAATCAATTTAATTTGCCACGGGTGGACTCTAATTAAATTCTAAACATAGCTCAAGGATATTTAAAGCAAACAGGATGACTTGAGCACAATTCGGAGTGCCACAGCAAAGGGTCTGGATACTTACATGAATGAGAGATTTCAATTATTGATTTTTAATAAATTTGCAAACCTTTCTAAAAGTATGTTTTCACTTTGTTATTATGGGTTATTGAATGTAGATTGACTATCAAAAATGGCACATTTATTGATTTAAAATTAAATCTGCAAAACAATAAAGTGTGCATCAAGTGAAGAGGTCTAAATACTTTCTGAATCTACTGTAGTATGCTAAATAAAGGGCGATATATCACTCGTCACAGTATTCGCACTTAGACTAATTTTACTATCCAGCTACTGTATGTAGCGACACATTACAAACATATCATGATACATTGTTTAAGAAACACTGCACTAGAGATTCAGTTGACTTACACAGGGAAAAAAAAACAGGTAATTGCCAGGAAAGGTGCCTGGCACATAGGGAATAAACAAGAGGGAAGGATTAAACTACAAAAAAGGGGAAAAAAACCAAAACAAAACTCTGACATCATGTTTTCAGCCCAAAATATGACCCTTAAATATATAAATGAAAGATGAAATCCTGAAATGAGAAAGCTATAATCTTAAATTAATTCTGAATCCATACAGACTTGAATGTAGTATCAGTGGCAGCAAACAATTGGTAATGACAGGCCGACAGGACTGTGGCAATAGCTGTCTGAATCTGAGAACATCAATTCTAAGAGCCCATTAACACTTGAGCATTGTATACTACCAACTTTTGTTTGGCATATTTCAAGTATTTTAACTGTTTTTCAAACATTTTTTCACTCATTTTTAAGCTATTTCAAAGAAGTGTTTTACAGGGAAAATATGTTTTGACATTTACTGTCATTTGTAGGTTGCAAAGTGTTTTAGTGTTGTAAGATGACTGTGTCTCCAGAAGGTCTTCTATGAGTTTGGTGTTTTTTAATCCTGGCAATCAAAGTACTGAAGACGAGGTGTCATCAGATATTGGGTTCACCCTATTTTTTTTTAGAGTAGAGTCTACTGGACAATTCCCACTTTCTATAAAGAACCCAGGCAGCATCCTGAAAAATTCAGATGTTGATCAGCACATAATTACAGTGATATGTGATAGCATCTTTATGATATTTACAAAAGCTTATTCCAGGCACAAAAAAACTGCATTATTTTCCAAAGATATCGCCTGCTGCTGTCAGTACAGCACTGGGAAGTATTGCGCATATGCATGCTCCAGTCGTCTAGTGACAGCTAGTTATGAAAAGATTAAGAATGTGAATAGCATGCAATCAAGTGACAAGAATGAAACAGATGTTATAGATACACATTTAATTCTACATTTTAGGGTAACAGGCAGTCCATGATCATTGCAGAGTGTAAGGCAAAAAGTGCACATGGTGGACAGTATTCCAGTCCTTTGCATGGCACAACCTTTCAGCCAATCAGAAAGGAATGTGCTGAATCAGGAATTAGAGTATCCAAAGTAGGGAGATATCCTTGATGTTATTTATCTTATACACTCACCTAAAGGATTATTAGGAACACCTGTTCAATTTCTCATTAATGCAATTATCTAATCAACCAATCACATGGCAGTTGCTTCAATGCATTTAGGGGTGTGGTCCTGGTCAAGACAATCTCCTGAACTCCAAACTGAATGTCAGAATGGGAAAGAAAGGTGATTTAAGCAATTTTGAGCTTGGCATGGTTGTTGGTGCCAGACGGGCCGGTCTGAGTATTTCACAATCTGCTCAGTTACTGGGATTTTCACGCACAACCATTTCTAGGGTTTACAAAGAATGGTGTGAAAAGGGAAAAACATCCAGTATGCGGCAGTACTGTGGGCGAAAATGCCTTGTTGATGCTAGAGGTCAGAGGAGAATGGGCCGACTGATTCAAGCTGATAGAAGAGCAACTTTGACTGAAATAACCACTCGTTACAACCGAGGTATGCAGCAAAGCATTTGTGAAGCCACAACACGCACAACCTTGAGGCGGATGGGCTACAACAGCAGAAGACCCCACCGGGTACCATTAATCTCCACTACAAATAGGAAAAAGAGGCTACAATTTGCACAAGCTCACCAAAATTGGACAGTTGAAGACTGGAAAAATGTTGCCTGGTCTGATGAGTCTCGATTTCTGTTGAGACCTTCAAATGGTAGAGTCAGAATTTGGCGTAAACAGAATGAGAACATGGATCCATCATGCCTTGTTACCACTGTGCAGGCTGGTGGTGGTGGTGTAATGGTGTGGGGGATGTTTTCTTGGCACACTTTAGGCCCCTTAGTGCCAATTGGGCATCGTTTAAATGCCACGGGCTACCTGAGCATTGTTTCTGACCATGTCCATCCCTTCATGACCACCATGTACCCATCCTCTGATGGCTACTTCCAGCAGGATAATGCACCATGTCACAAAGCTCGAATCATTTCAAATTGGTTTCTTGAACATGACAATGAGTTCACTGTACTAAAATGGCCCCCACAGTCACCAGATCTCAACCCAATAGAGCATCTTTGGGATGTGGTGGTACGGGAGCTTCGTGCCCTGGATGTGCATCCCACAAATCTCCATCAACTGCAAGATGCTATCCTATCAATATGGGCCAACATTACTAAAGAATGCTTTCAGCACCTTGTTGAATCAATGCCACGTAGAATTAAGGCAGTTCTGAAGTCGAAAGGGGGTCAAACACCGTATTAGTATGGTGTTCCTAATAATCCTTTAGGTGAGTGTATATAAACGCCTACGTGTGGAAGTGTGTGTGTCTGTCTGTCCGGCCCAAAAGTGCAAGGTGACCAGGAAGTGTGAGGCTACAGCATGAAGCTCAAAGAGCCGGTAAGGCGGCCCCAAGTTAACGAGTCGGAAGAAGAAAGTACGAGGCTACAACATAAAACTAAAAAAAGCGAGGAAAGACGAGAGAGAAACTTGTTCTGCTGCTGATAGACAAGGGAGCGAGCACGTCTGCAAAACGATTTCAATTGTTTCTAGGGGCCCAGACTTTTTACAGCATGGGCTTAGCATAAAATGTATTGCTTTTACTGATGGATAGCATTGAAGTGACCAGAACTGAACCCTGAAAATCAAAAGTCACAGAAAGCATACAACACTAGAAGAGTCTTTTAGTTTTTTGGTTCACAGGATGAGCCAGGTAGCAATCTGACTAAGCACTGTTACAGCTCATCCCAAATTGCCTTTGCATCCTTGTGGAGATACATTGGAAATAAAGTGTTACTTTGATTCAAAAGCTCACTTAAAGTTATTAAAACCAAAAAGCTTTCTGTGATACGTGTTAGTAAAATTCCCTGTTAGTAAACATGACTTGGACTGAAAAATTATATCTAAACTAACATTTCACTTTTATCAGGACTATCAACTAAACTGTTTTGCTTTATACCACTTTGTGTGGAAAAGCATGAATCATTTTCAAATAAAAAAATGGAGTTCACAATATTTTTGTAGAACGTGACATTTTCAAAGATCGCACATACAGTATAGGATCAAGGGATGTGCAATTCAATTCCACTCCAATACCAATTTAGTTTCATCATTAAAGCTTCTATAATACTCAGAAATAGAGCTTGTATTAATGTGTGATTTATGAGACTTACCAGGTTTACTATTTGGTTTAGTTTACTCCTACACCTCAGCGTTAAGATTAGTACATACAAAAATACACACACATACACACAGAGGTCTTATTCAGACAAAGTCTTAGGAAGTGCCAATTGCCAGTTACCCTTCAATATTCCACATAGAATTGATTTCACACATGTACATGTTGAGATCCTAGCCAGACAAAGTCTCGAGTGGTGCCAAGTGCCAGTCACTCCATAATATTCTGCATAAGATTCTCTACACAGGGACTCACTGACACCAGCTCTAACAAACCTGGAGGTGTCATTGCAACACACATAAAAACGCAATTCTTTTTGTTACAGTATATGCTACTTACTAATCAAACAATGTCTTACTTTTACTTCAGTTGTTCTGATTATTGAGGAGCAACCTCAATAGCCTTGATAAACCCCATGAATGAGATAGTATCCATCTAACTCAACACTTGGTACCATTTTGTTATTTCAATCACTCTAGACAAAAGACAAAGTATAGGAAATATAGAAGTAATGTGGTATTTTTTAACATGTAACTATACCAAATGGAAGAAAGTATAATAGAAAACAAAATAGGTTGGAAAGTCTGGATAAAAATGGTCTTAGATAAAGCTTAGTGAAGAATCAGAAATGTCAAGGATGGATGTTGTTCTGGGCAGCTTTTTGATTTAGCGATCAGTATTCTTTATTGATAACGTTCTCCGATGTCCATATTAAAGGCTCACACATGTCTCGATCTCTGATGTCGCTTTCTCAATTTTTTTTCTTCTATTGTTTTTTTGGACAAGCAATTGTTAAAACGCATATCTGGGATTTCGGCACATGTAACATTGCATATATTGGATTGCTTATCTTGTCATGATGATGATTGACTCTGATCAAAGACAGCAAGTGGGCTACAAAAGCAGAAGACTCCATCAAGTATCTCTCCTGTCAGCTAAGAACAGAAAGCTGAGGCTGCAGTGAACATTGGCTCACCAAAACTGGACAGTTGAAGAATGAAAAAATGTAGCCTGGTCTGATGAATCTCGATTTCTGCTGAGACACACAAATGGTAGAGTAAGAATTTGGCACCAACAGCATGAATCCATGTACCCAACCTATCTTGTGTCAATAGTCCAGGATGGTGGTGGTGGTGTGGGGAGTGTTTTTTGGCACACAATGGGCCTGTTAATACAATCAATCATTGCTTAAATACCATGGCCTTTTTGAGTATTGTTGCTGCATATGTGCTTCTAATCTTCTTACTTAATACGCTACCATGGCTGTCCATTTGTATGTCCAGGATTTTAAATCACCTGTAGCTCGCAAACCATTTGACCTATTGACCTGAAATTTGGTATACATATACTACGTAACTTCTACTATCCAAGGTTATTCCTCTTTTTATTTTATTTTATTGTAGAATCAATTCTTGGCAGCGGCCAGCAGGGCGGCCGCACGGCGCATGTGTACAGGCATCATTCTCATTCCCTACCACCTTTGCCATCATTTCCTGTACCTCTTCATATCTTAAATCATTCTTGAGGCAGATTGAAGACTTAAGTACCAGCTTAAGTGAAAAATTAAAGACGTACTAAGAAATTGCAACACAAACACCGACTTAATTAGTTTTAACGTGAAAAGATGCTGACAAAAGAAGAGAAGAAGCGGGCCGCTAGGATGGAGAAAAGAAGAGCTGCTCAGGAAGCAGCAAGCACACCAACCTCTGAGCAAACGAATGCTAAACTTACAGAGAAAGAGGATGAAAACTAGGAATGCTCAAGTCAAGTGTACTCACTGCACGTTATCTTGCAGTGCACCGTTACTGGTGGAAGATAATGCACCATGACACAAAACAAATGTTGTCTCAAACTGTTTTCATGAACATGACAAGGAGTTCAGTGATCTTCAGTGGTCTTCCCAGTTACCAGATCCTAATCCAATAGAACATCTTTGGGATGTGGTAGAATGGGAAATTTGCAGCATGAATGTACAGCTGACAGATCTGCAGGAACTAAGTGACACAGTCATGTCAGAAAGGACCAAAATCTTGAAGAAATTTTGTAGAATCCATGCCATGAAGAATTAAGGCTGTTTTGAAATCGATGCTTTGATTCAGTAGTACCAAATAAGAAAGGGACGTGAACGTTTTGTAGAAATCTTTGCGATTCGTTGCTGCTTTTAAGGGGAAAAAAATCACCCTGGATGAAGACGTTGGCAATTCTCCAAGGGGGAATACGGCAATCAAGGGGGATGAATCCCATGGATGACAGTGTTCCAACTTTAGTGTTAACTAAGTCCTTGAACTTACCTAAATGTAAAATTCTTTCTCAGGTGATGTTGATAATATAAATAATATAATAAAAATAATAAATAACAAGCTGGTTAAGTTTGCAGATGATACCAAGCTAGGTGGATTGGAAGATAATCTAAAATAGGTACAATCATTACAAAGGGTTTTGCACAGCATACAGGCTTGGGCAGATTTGTAGTAGATGAAATGTAATGTAAGTAAATGTAAAGTATTACACATAGGATGTAAAAATATTAGGCTTGAATGCACAAAATCGAGAGTACACCTTATGAGAAGGATTTAGGAGTCGTAGTGGACACATCACTATTAACTTCCAGAAAGTGTTCAGAAGCCATTAAGAAGGCTTAACAGAATGTTAGGTTATATAATATGATGTGTAGAGTACAAGTCCAAGGCGGTTATGCTCAAGCTTTATAATGCACTGGTGAGGCCTCATCTGGATTACTGTGTGAATTTTGATTTCCAGTTTTCAAAAAAGGACATAGCAGAGCTATGATTCCAAGGCTGCAGTGGATGAATTATGAAGACAGATTAAAAGAGACAGATTAAAAGAGCCTTTTCAGTTTAAGAGGAGATATGACTAAATGTTTAAAATCATGAAGTGAATTAGTACACTGGATCAAGACTATTATTTTAAAATGAGTTCAACAAGACCATGGGGACATAGTTGGAAACTTGTTACGGGTAAATTTCACATAACCATTAGGAAGTTTTTTTTTTACACAGTGAACCATAGACACATGGAACAAGTTACCAAGTAGTGTGGTAGACAGTAAGCCTTTAGAAACTTGCAAAACTCATCTTGATGTTATCTTAAAAGAATTAAGTGGATAGGACTGGTGAGCTTTGTTGGACTGAATGGCCTGTTCTCGTCTAGATTGTTCTAATGTTCTAATATTGCAAATGCAAAACAGGAAACTAACTCAAGGGTCTTTTGAGGTTTTAAAGTTTTATGTAGTGGTTGAAAACAATAAATACGACTTCCTACAGGCTTGTTCACATGGCATGTAATCCGTACCAAACTGATAAAACCAATTCTTTTAGTTCACGTCACCACTGAGGAGTGTAGAGTGTGTGTGCGTGTGTGTATGATTGAGTGCGTATTTGTGTGTTTTTAATGAAACTGCATATTTTTCACATAAAGACACAACAAAAAATGCACCACTTTTGTTTTCTCTACAAGTCGCCACTGCCAAAACCTTCCTGTCCCCGTTACGTAGTGACTGCCTTATCCTAGTTCAGAAGAAGCATACATCCATTGTTTTTTTTTCATTAAAGTTGTTTATTTAAATATTATACGACAGGCAGGCAGGAGGAGTTAATTCATGGAAGTGTTATCAGACAGGAACTGCTATTCTTCTTATATGAATGGAACAAATTTCGGCAAAAGCGAAATAAAGCTTATTTCGTCAATTTTTTTGCAGTGTGAGATTTGTTGTCAATTCAGTTTTGCATGCATCATTACACTTATCACTACTATTGAATGATCTGCTAGTAGCTATGTACAAGGGTACAGGTGGGAGTATCCTCTTTTTGGTGGGTGATTGTTGTGGGGCAAACATTTAACTGCAGTTAAATGACACAGTCTGAATAAACAAGTACATGGCATACAAAGATGTGTAATGTAGATTTTTAAAATTTCTTAGAGTAGCTGAATCTACAAAAAATTGGCAATCTATCTTTTCTGTTTCTAACACAGCAGCATCGGGCACCAGATAGAAACCAGCAACCCTAGAAGGGGTTCCAGTCACTTTAATTATAAGCAATAAACTCACTCAAGCTGAGGAATTGGCTATTACTTCTTTGAACAGACAAGCCCTAAAAAGATCTGCAAATTGGCATCTCATTCATTAAAAAAAAAATCACAGCCATTATGTGCATTATTGAACTAAAGCAAAAATAGGAGGTGCAACTAAAATGCCTACATTTAGAAAATCATTTCCTTTTTTTGTAAATGGGAACAAATGCTTAGTAGCTTTCGAAATGCAAAGTTGACAAAGCATTAAAAAGATTCATTATTGCCATTTATTACAGTAGCTTACATACAGAAAGAAAATCAGTGATTCAACTTTTGTAGTTTCTTATGATTTGTAAATCAGCATTTTATTTTATTGTTTCTCAAACCTTTGGAAAGAGTATATTTCAACACCTATCATGCAAAACATGGACACTGCATGGGACACAACTTTCAGTCCTGACTATTCTTTCAATACATTGGAAACTGAAAACTTCAGTGGACCCTTAGTACTACTTTGTGAGGAAGACATACAGACAACAAGACTAATGGCTACATTCACCTCAGGCTTTTTTATCCTGTTTTCTTTTCTTGGTCTTTTTGGAAACGGCCTGGTTTTGCTGGTTGTGATAAAGTATGAAGACTTGAAAAAGGTAACAAATATTTTTATATTAAACTTGGCAATATCTGACATGGTGTTTGCGTTCACCCTCCCATTCTGGGCTGTCTACCACGTGCACCACTGGATCTTTGGACACGTAATGTGCAGGCTAATAAGTGGAATGTATTTTACTGGATTCTACAGCTGCATAATGTTTCTGACAGCAATGTCTTTTGAACGTTACCTGACAGTTGTTCATGCAAAGGCTCCTAAGTTGAAGAAGAGGCTGTGGTTTGCACACTTGGCAGCTGGAATTGTGTGGTTATTCAGCCTAGCAGGAGGAATCTTTGAAATGATAAAGTCCAGTGCACTAGAAAGTTTCGATGGCAGAATCCTATGTGAAGAACACATACAGAACAACCTTGAATTGGCCATTCAACTGAAAAATAACATATTGAACTTAGTGGGATATTATCTCCAAAATATTTTCTTCTTTTTAGTTCCATTAATCATTATTATCTACTGTTACTGTAGAATTTTACAAACTGTTAGAATGTGCAGGACACAAAAGAAATTTAAAGTTGTGAAGCTCATTTTTGCCATTGTCCTGGCATTTTTTCTGTGCTGGGCACCTTACAACCTAACTCTGCTACTTTTGTCTCTCAGAGAGCTAGACATTGGTTTCTTAACGGAATGTCATATATATATAAACCTAACATACTCACTTAGAATCTGTCATAATATTGCCTGTTTTCACTGCTGCGTTAACCCATTATTTTACATGTGTGCTCAAAATTTCAGACAGTCTTTACTTAATCTGCTTTGTAGAGGTTCACATTCGCAATGTGACAGGAAAGTGAATCAAAGGAGCCATGAGAGTGGCGAGTGCAGCAAGTCAGCTGCTCGAGAAGGACAAACCTTATCAATGGATTTAATATAATTAATTTATTTATTCACAAATATATATATGGCAATGTTTTGTATCTGTCTGGTGATAATTTTTTAAAACAAAGCCACAAATCATTATATGTAATTGTATATTAGTAACAACTGTGGATAACTTTAATGCTTATAAAGTATAAATTATACACATCATGGCTTCATTACTTTTTCATTCAGTTTCATTTATGAATGCTCAAATTACTTTCACTTGGTATTGCTCACCGGAAAGTAATAAAATAATCAACATTGTAGTGCTGAATTGGTTTTCAAAACATGCAAAGACTATCTGATGAGTTCCCATTTTGGAATCCCGTGACCTCTTTTTACTGAATAAAGTTAAAAGATCAATTGAGTGACAGTCTGAAGTAGAGAATACAACAACAGGAAAAAAAGGTTTTACAGGTCCGATTTCTACATTGATGATAGAATTTGTGGTGTGTAATCTCACAATAAAGTATTTTTTCGCAGTTTGCATTATTTTCTATTATTTCCCCATTTGTGGTGTCAACTTCTGGTAATGGCTATGCCACATCTAGCCACTGCTATGTGCACTATACATGTGTTGGTTTGTAATGTCACTAACACTAGGCTATGTGACACTCGGAAATTTAATCAGCATTAAGGGAAACTGGGCAGCACAGTGGGACAGTGGCAGTGTTGATGCCTCACAGTAAGGAGACCAGGATTTGCATCCTGGGTTCTCCCAGTGTGTTTGCATATTCTCCTTGTGTCTGTATGGGTTTCCTCTGGGTTCTTCTGTTTCCTCCCACAGGCATGCAGGTTAGATGGGTTGGTGATGCTAAAATGGCCCTAGTGTGTGGTTGGGTTGTGTGTGTGTCTGTGTGGAAGTGTATGTGTGTTTGTCCTGTGGTGCCCTGTACAGAGTCTGTTCCTGCCTTGCACCCTATGCTGGTTGGGATAGGCCCCAGCACCCCTCTATGACCCAGTTCAGGACTTGAAAATGAAATAAATAGGGTGAAACTGTTACTCTGTGTTTGATAGTGAAGAGAATGGAAAACTAAAAGAAACAGTACCTGAAAGAAATGTTCTTTTGTGTTTGTAATTCTAACATATTAATGATCTAGAACAAGGGAATACATAATGTGGTATTATAGGGGCTTCTCATCATTAACCCTTTTTTCGGCAGACTTGGTGAAGGGATTACAAAAAAATAATATAAGCTAACAAAGTGTAGAGCAGGCTGATCTGAAAGAAACTACCTTTTTCTGAAGTAAATTACCGTATATACTGGTGGATAAGTTATCCCGCGGATAAGTCGGGACTTGATTTTACTGTATAACTACTGGTGTTTTATAATGTCAGTCATATAAGTCGAATGCAGGAAACTCATGCTATTGGGTCAAGAGATTATGATATGCTAACACCCACCTGAGAGAGTAACCATGGAGCATACTACCTTTTATTTCTATGTGGGTGCGGCGATACGCAGTATCAGAGCGTTCTCCTAACCTCTCTCTCTCTCTCTCTATTGTGCTTATGTGACCACATGGTAATAACCAAACTATTCCGAAGCGACGTTTGCACTTTATTGTAAGAGCATCATTTATCTACAATGGAGCGTTTAATCAGAAGAAAATATGAAGCTGGTTTTAAATTAAACGTCGTTGAAGTAGCGAAAGAAATTGGTAACTGCGCTGCTGCAACAAAATTCGATGCGTCTGAGAAACGGATGCGAGATCAAAGGAGGCAAGGAGATGTAAAAAAATAAAATAAATAAATAAATAAAGGATTCCATTTTTGAACGGGCGTATAAGTCAGAGTCTGATTTTATGATTGATTTTTCGGGTTTCAATACCTGACTTATACGTGAGTATATACGGTAGTGTCTTAATTTTGAGTTCCTTTGTTGAAGGGAAATTATTTAGTTTTGTCAGAGTCCTTACAGATTTTTACTTCTCCTTTTATCTATTTCCCAGTTAACTGTATGCCCTTTTCCAAGAGTAGAAGGTTCTTCTGCATCCATTTTTGGTGTGCAGTCATAGCATATGCTTCCTCCATACTGTACCCAGTGATGGCTGTTGGCTGTTGCTAGATGTATTCTGGCAGGCAAGTCAACAGCTCATAAAATACTCTCAGCAGTGGTACTGCTAATTATAAACGTGGTCATTTTTTCTTTTCTTTTAGATTTTTTTAGTTTAGTTTCACATATTTTTGTCATTCTTTTCTTCTCATGTCTTTTGAGCATTAGGAATTTGTTTGTTTCATTATTAGTGTTGATAGGTGAAATTTACGTTGGTAACCTTGTTTGCTGAATATTTTTCTGTAAATTCACTGCGACTGCCTTAGATTAAAATTTTTTCCCAGTACCCCATGGTGTTTTGCAAGACCAGTGTTACATCATAGAGCTGTAGCAGCTGTAGTAGACATGCACAGAACGTTTATGCATGCGTACTATACGATCCTGGACAAACTACTCTGGGCATGCATGATGGAACGACTCGATCAAAACTGCAGCCTTCCATTTACGTCTTTTGTTGTTCGAGGTATAATGGTGCAGTGGTTAGAACTGGTACCTTACAGCTCATTCAAATTACATTTTGACCACAATAAGCAGTCTAGCATAGTTGGCAGATGCTTCCCCTAGCACTTAGGGGAAACTAAAAAAGCATTGCACCATTATAAGCCACTCAACACTAGTTTAGTTACTCCTTCCCCACTGACTTCAATAATTTCACAAAGTTCATCAAAGTTCCTTAACATTTCCATGATTTTTCATTCAGAAGCAAACTCATTTTAAAGGTCTCAAAAATATTCTGCCTTCCAACACCGGCATCTTATATTCTGAAGTGTGGTGCCATTTTCAAAGGATTGGTGTATTAGTTGATAGCCTTACTTCTACCATTTCAGAGCCAGAAATTGTAATAGGGACATACTTTGATGCCTTGCACACCTCTATCACCTTGAGATTTGGGATTAAATAAGAAAAATCTATTGGATTGGTTACAGAATTAGTTTTGATTTAGCAGAGAGAACTTTTGTGTGGTGACTTTTGAAAGGTTTACATGCACTTCATTGGTCATAACTCCTGCTTGGCTAAAAGAATTCTCTTGTCCATCTTCTGGTCCATCATCTTCATTCACTTGCTGCCTCTGACAGCCTTGGAAGAACAGCTAGCTGCATTTTCTGGTGTAATCAGACAGATTACTCATAGAAAAACCCACATTAGCAAGCATTGCATGTTTTCTTTTAGACATTGTCATTTGAAAAGACATAAAGAGATGAGACAATAACAAATGTCATCAGTGGCCTGGCAATTTTTCTTTGAAACAAAAATACTTAACCAAGAGCAACTTGGAAGTCTGTGTTCTTTTCACATGAAAATCTTAAAAAGAAAGTCAGTGCAAGTTTTGGCCATTGTGACATTGAGTTGATTGGCTTGATCAAGTATTACTCTATTGTTTCTCTTCACTGGACCAATTTGTCAGTCAATGGACAGAATGTGCATATTACTGGATTTTCTTCACAACAAAATCTCACTACACAAATCTCCACTGTCAAACTCTGTCTCCTTCTGTTGTTACTTAGGAACCACCTTTTCCTATTTGAGGAATCTCCCACTTCTGTATTTTTTTTTATTTTGCTGCAGATGTTATTTAAATACTTAATGATACGAATGAAGCATGTGGAATAAATGCATCAAAATGCTTCCAGACAGGAGCTAAGTGTTGTTCTTCTTGTTGTAAATGGCACAAATTTAGCTGGAAGCAAAACAAATTTAATTCTGCACATTTCCTTGCAAAATGAAATACTGACTTTCACTGCAAAATTCAATTTTGCATAAACCATTTTGGTTATAACTAATGGCCACATATCAAAAATAAAATACGAACTTGAAAACCAGTTCAGGGTGACTGGAGAAAGAGATAAAGAGCTGGGCCATGTGGGGATTGTTGTGTGTGCTGTATTCTTTTCAGATTACTAAGGCATGGATATATAACCACAGGGACCATCATTTATAGAATCCTGTTTAATTGGCTGGATCGAACAATAATTTATGGATTGAAGAATATTGTTAAAAAGATCAGATACATTGCCTTAGCCCTCAAAGTATGGAGCACACCACAGAAGCAGCAATACTTGCAGTATTAGTGTTCTGAAGATCAACACCTACTTCATTCAAAGAAACTCATGTTAGTAATATAAATATGTAATTTTTATACTCCATTCAACATAAAGCACCTAAAATAATTGCCTACCATTAGGCCTTAAAATTCCAAATGTTTGGCATATTACTAAATAAAAAACAAACTTTATCAATGAAATTTCTGATACTCTAGAATATCTTAGATCAGCATTTCCTAACCTCTTCCATGACAAGTGGGCTGCGGCTGACCACAACGAAACTCTGCTCCCAAAACTGCTCCAGTGATCGCACTTGATTCACAATGGCAGCATTGCAGGCGGATCACTGCCAATCTTTGACAGCCTCCCCAACCCCAGCTCTGATGATCATGTTCAATTCACCAAGGAGGAACTGCATTGATGATTATTATTGATACATTTAGCGCTCTGACTCTCAGAGGACCATGCTGGAAACCCCCATTTCAGTAATTGCGTTCAATTCACTGAGTGGGACTACCCCACATCCCAGCTCATGCTAAATTCATGGAGGGTGAACCCTCGGTAGTGCACACACTGGTATGTAAAAGAAATTTGGTCACAACACCATAAAAGTTGGAAACACTGCATTACATCATTTGGTATGATGGCTCTAAGTTCAACAATAAATTTGAAAAAGCAGATACTGTATTTAATGCAAATAAAACAAAACCTTTTTACAAATTCATTGAAAAATATTCAAATGGTTCAAATAGTGGGGCGGCACGGTGGCACAGTGGTAGCGCTGCTGCCTCGCAGTTAGGAGACCCAGGTTCGCTTCCCCGGTCCTCCCTGCGTGGAGTTTGCATGTTCTCCCCATGTCTGTGTGGGTTTCCTCCCACAGTCCAAAGACATGCAGGTTAGGTGGATTGGCGATTCTAAATTGTCCCTAGTGGATGTGTGTGTCCTGCGGTGGGTTGGTGCCCTGCCCAGGATTGGTTCCTGTGTTGGCTGGGATTGGCTCCAGCAGACCCCTGTGTTCAGATTCAACAGGTTGGAGAATGGATGGATGGTTCAAATAGTTAACATGCATTTAAAGTAATTGTTACAAGATTCTCTGTTTGGAAATGTTAGTATTTTAGTCTTGCTCCAAAATTGTTTTTCTTCCCTTGTATATTTTTTTAAAGTGTTCTGTTGTTCTGTTTCATTTCTGTTTGTCTTGTTTTGTAATTGCTGTGCTGTTCCATATTTAATTTGCTTCCCTGTGAAACCTCCTTTGTTAGATCCTCCACACTGCCTGCCTTTGAGTACATCACACTGATCAAATTGGAGGTTTGCTAACCAGAAATAATGTTTCTAATGTAAAAAAGCAGGGCAGATTACATTCCTGCCAAAGGTCTGATTTCAATTCACATCACAAAATCAAGGCACATGGGGCAATGCCAAGCCATGTGGTCACCGAGAGGCATTTGTTTTTTGCTTAGAGATTATCAGAGCGACATATTGCTTTTTTTGCTTGTGATCTTTACAGATCTCTACTTCAAAGCATGTCTGAAAGACAGTTTTCTGGAGAAACACCCTTGGACATAGTGCTCACAGCTAGCAATGAAGAAAGAGCAGAGTGTTCTGATGCTTCACTGGTGGCTTGGATCCTCACACATATGATATGTTAACTGATTTTACATTTGTTTATTTATTTTTTTAACTTTTTTACTTATTGTTTTAATTTTTTCATACATTGCATGGTTTACAGATCAGTTGCTACTATGTTCTATGATTGAGGCGGAGTATGGATAATGGCACGGCATTATCTGCTGTTTTGTTGTGTACTTGGAAGGTGGATGCTTTGCGTTCTGTATCATTTAATTTGCATTTTCATACATTGCATGTTTTATTTATCATGCTCATTATTGAAGAGTAGGATGGGTGTCAGAGGAGCTGGTTTTATCTTCTGTACTATTTTGCTGTGCTTTTTGTTCATAAACTGCATCTCAGCTGTTGAATGAATTTAGCAACTGCTTATTTCTTAGTCCAACCAAAAGTTGCTGATCACCTTTTTGTGGGAAGAAGGAGCACACAGACACTTGCAGAATATGTTATTGTAATCTTTTTTCTTTTTACTTACCAATTAAGAGTAATTATTGTCCTCTAAATCAATAAATAAATAAATAATAGCTTGTAGCAATAATCAGTACACTATATGATTCCAAAAATGCTGAAATTTCTGAAGCAAAAATTTCCCATGTCAGTTACATTGTAAACAATGAATTTAAAATGCAGAATTGCAACTGACAGTCCAATAGATTTGAAAGTATGAAATCACTTTGAAACCACACAAATATTTTGAAAACACCAGTTTGAAAAAAAATAAATATACTGTACTGTACTTAACATTTTATAAATAGTTTTTGAAAGGATTCATATTTATTTACATTAAAGTTCCTTTTGAGGATGAAGCCATGTTTTTGATGTTCAGAATTAATTTTGTTTTAATTTGGGTATGTGCAAATTTGTGCTTAGCTATTTAATTAGGTGTCATTGGGCTCCACCTGTTTAATTCGGAGGCACATAGCACTTTGTTATCCAAGTATTGGATCTTTTATGGAAAGCTAAGTTTATGGTAGAGATAGTTACAGGGAAAGAACCTCAAATTTGTATGTCGTTTATTGAGCAATCTGCTTGTCCCTCGACTGTGCCTTTGCTTTACCCTTAATAGTGACTTCCATGTCCTTTTTTCCATCTTTTAACAATAAATCTTAAAATACCAGTTCCACACAGTTTTTCAGTACATTTTTCCACACGTTAACTCATATTTTTACTTTGTCCATGCTCGTCAGTAAGAATTATGGTGAAGACCCTATGGAATCTAATAATACTCCAAGTTTAATGTCATTTTCAAGTAATATAATTAACAAGTATTAAATAAATCACACATAACTGTAAAGGAACTGCAGTCTAAACATTAACAATTGCAGGCTCTAACTTTTACTTCAGTTTTACCGTATTCCTGAAAACCTGGACCTTAGTGATTCTGTTTCAATATAAGCAGCTCTGAAAAGGTAATGGATGCTGTCACACACGTGCGCTTAGGAGGCAGTCAACAAGCCATGAGGTCAGTAAAATATGATATACAGTATGCTGATATACAGTGCATCCGGAAAGTATTCACAGCACATCACTTTTTCCACATTTTGTTATGTTACAGCCTTATTTCACAATGGATTAAATTCATTTTTTTCCTCAGAATTCTACACACAACACCCCATAATGACAACGTGAAAAAAGTTTACTTCAGGTTTTTACAAATTTATTAAAAATAAAAAAACTGAGAAATCACATGTACTTTGTCGATGCACCTTTGGCAGCAATTACAGCCTCAAGTCTTTTTGAATATGATGCCACAAGCTTGGCACACCTATCCTTGGCCAGTTTCGCCCATTCCTCTTTGCAGCACCTCTCAAGCTCCATCAGGTTGGATGGGAAGCGTCGGTGCGCAGCCATTTTAAGATCTCTCCAGAGATGTTCAATCGGATTCAAGTCTGGGCTCTGGCTGGGCCACTCAAGGACATTCCCAGAGTTGTCCTGAAGCCACTCCTTTGATATCTTGGCTGTGTGCTTAGGGTCATTGTCCTGCTGAAAAATGAACCGTTTTCATCCAGGATGTCTCTGTACATTGCTGCAGTCATCTTTCCCTTTATCCTGACTAGTCTCCCAGTTCCAGCCGCTGAAAAACATCCCCACAGCATGATGCTGCCACCACCATGCTTTACTGTAGGGATGGTATTGGCCTGGAGATGAGTGGTGATTGGTTTCCTCCAAACGTGATGCCTGGCATTCACACCAAAGAGTTCAATCTTTGTCTCATCAGACCAGAGAATTTTGTTTCTCATGGTCTGAGAGTCCTTCAGGTGCCTTTTGGCAAACTCCAGGCGGGCTGCCATGTGCCTTTTACTAAGGAGTGGCTTCCGTCTGGCCACTCTACCATACAGGCCTGATTGGTGGATTGCTGCAGAGATGGTTGTCCTTCTGGAAGGTTCTCCTCTCTCCACAAAGGTTCTCTGTAGCTCTGACAGAGTGACCATCGGGTTCTTGGTCACCTCCCTGACTAAGGCCCTTCTCCCCGATCGCTCTGTTTAGATGGCCGGCCAGCTCTAGGAAGAGTCCTGGTGGTTTCGAACTTCTTCCACTTACGGATGATAATAATAATAATAATAATA
>JANRMT010062818.1:9620000-9661218 GCA_026402145.1 Polypterus bichir lapradei | reverse complement strand
TCTGTGTCTGGCAAATAATATTGTCCAGAATCCTGCCATGGAGTTGGCCGTAGTGCACGCGACGATCTTTCGCTCAGAGCGTTTGCGGTGCGTTCAATGGCCTCGTAGAGTTCCTCATATTGGCTTCTATCCAATCAATGGGTCTGAATACGGTGATGTTGCTGTATGCCCTGCTAGAGGGCCATACTGACACCAACTTAAAATCTGATTGGTTGAAGCAACAGCTTAATCGACATTTATTCTGTGTTAGAGTGCCTCCACAACAGATTTTAAAAGCCTCTCTGCCTGGCAACAAATGATGGCTGAAATGTGATTGGTTAAATGCTTTAATACGAAACTCCGCCTCCCACGGCTAGCGAGCTGCAGTCTATTCTCTCTGCCTGACAACAAATGACGGCTGAAATGTGATTGGTTAAATATTTTAATACGAAACTCCGCCTCCCACGGCTATCGAGCTGCATTCTATTACAGTATATGGACAAAAATACGTTCCAGTTATGACCATTACGCGTAGAATTTCGAAATGAAACCTGCCCAACTTTTGTAAGCAAGCTGTAAGGAATGAGCCTGCCAAATTTCAGCCTTCTACCTACACGGGAAGTTGGAGAATTAGTGATGAGTGAGTCAGTCAGTCAGTGAGTGAGTGAGTGAGTGAGTCAGTGAGGGCTTTGCCTTTTATTAGTATAGATAAATTTGCAAAAACCTCGAGTAAACTTTCACATTGTCATTATGGGGTGTTGTGTGCAGAATTCTGAGGAAAAAAATTAATTTAATCCATTTTGGAATAAGGCTTTAACATAACAAAATGTGGAAGAAGTGATGTGTTGTGAATACTTTCCGGATGCACTGTATATCATATATGGTACTAACACCTCTCCCTCTCTCTCATCAGAACCAAAGAAGGGAAATAACAATCCCGTTTACTCACCTGCACTACTTCTGCATTCACAAAATGGCTGCCCAAGTCACTTTTGCTTCTGGCTCCTGATGATGACTTCACTTCCGGCCTCCCCAAAATAATGTCACTTCCGGCTTCTAATGATGAGTCACTTCTTGCACCCGATGATAACGTCACCTCTGTGTCCCTCTGGTGACATCACTTCCGGTCTCTACTCAATGACATCACTTTCGTCCAAAAGTTTGTGATGTCATTTCCTGCCACATCACATCTGACCACTATTTTTGTAAAAATAATTCGATCTTTCAACGTTATTTTGTCAAATGCTTTAGTTTTTGATCATTTTTTTATTGCTTTTTCATAACGTCCGCTGGACATTATACGGGGTAATTCCCCAACTCTTTTGCTTTGTGGAACTCCTTTATTCTTTATTAAAATTCATATCATACTGGCCACAGTTTCTCAAGATCTTTTTGTTTCATTTCTTTTTTAAGTAACACTCTGATTGTTACAGTTAGGGGCAGGTGGTGCTGTTATTAACTAAATATTTTCATTAAAGTATGCTGTCTATCTTTACTGTCTATCATTCTTCAATATACAACAGATTTATCCAGTTCCCTGCCCTGAACAGAATGGTTTTGAGAGTGAGCTAGAAGAATGAATGAAAGCCATAAAAGGATCAGTAGCAGGAGATCAAAAGGTATGAGCATTAAAGACAAAACATACAAAAATCACTTAAAAAATGAACAAAGAAGTTGTTAGGCAAAATTTCATTAGTAAAAGATTTTAAAATAGTAATTAAGAAAGAGTTTTAAGGAAGTAAATTCCAGGAGGACGTTTGTCTCTGCATGCAATGGCCTCAGACGGCACGTCCCAGACAACAGGTGCCTTTGTTCTAACAATAGGAGGTCCAAGATAGCAGCAAGTGCGAAAGTCAAGATAGTGACAAAACAGTCCATAAATATTTAACCATCAAAAGGAAAAAAGAATCACCAAAAATGGATGTCAGAATCAAACGTAGTCACTTAAAAAGAAATTAGTGTCTGATTAACAAAATCAATAGAGGAAAACATAAAAACTCAAAAGAGGAGCTCTACCTTAATACCTGTAGTTCTTCATCAATTATTGCCTATGCCTAAAAGACTATTAAGACAGACTTCTATATAAAAAGAATTCCCATAATAAAAAAAAATTACTACAGCAAACATTTTTAGACTGGGGATCTCAAATTGTTTCATTATTTTGAAAGATGTTCTTTTGCAGGCTGTAGAAGAATGTAATATTTCTGGTGGCTAATGTACTTACTCATACTGTCAGAGGGCAGAGGCTAAGAGTCGAGACAACACTTTAACTGTCCTGTGTGTGACAAACCACCAAGATGCACCAAATATTCTCCTTGGGCAGAATACGCTTACAATGTAAACTTAGAAACAAATCAAACTTACAAGGAGTCTGTACATCAACATCATAGCAGACATCTCTAATCTATGTGTTGTGAGGGACAGCAGGAATCATTACCCAGTCGGACACTTTCTTAATGGAAAGACAGTGGGAGATGACTTTTGAAGGGCGTTTTCTCGGGTGAGCTGCTATTTGGCAGGCCCCCGAGGTTGCAACGGTGCCTTGGACTCCCACAGGACTGTATGGGAATCGGTATTTGTCAGCTCACCCCTGTTAGGTTCTGGTGATGCAATCAGGGGTGCTACCCAGAAGTGCACCTATGTCAGAATTATGTGACACTGGAAGCGGCATCTCATTCAGGTTCAGAGTCGGGAGGAGGAGGATGAAGCTTGCTGGAGGAGGAGTGGAGGCGGAGAGAGCAAAAAAGAGAGAAGAAGAAAGGAGACAGAGTGCAGTTTATTTGCTGCTTTGTACTGTAGTGTGGTGTGGGGAACAATTGGGATACGTCTTCACTGTAAATAAATATGTGTTGTGCTCGACTTGTGCTAAGGTCTATCTTAGTAAGTGCTGGGGAGCTGTAGAGCCCCTGGTGGTCACAGTATTTATTCACAGTATATATTGTCTCATTTGGGCTTCTTGGCTGCAGAAAAGACAGGCAGGAGAGAAAAGGTCAAGGAGACCTTTGTTCTGGCACTTGGACGAACAGTATTGGGGTTTTCTTCAGTACTGGAGCTTTTATTCAAACAAAGAGGAAACTGGGAATCTTCCTAGTTGTCTGTTTTTCTGTCTTGCTCCAGCTCTATTCTTCAGATTAAAAGAACTTGAAGGCATCTTGTTCAGGAGGGTTCAGCCACAGAGATACAGGCACAGAGGCTGGAGCAGAGCCACATGTGATATGTTCAGGACAAAGAGAACAGAGAACAGCAGGTGGCTTTAAAGCCTCAAAGCATCAAGCAATAAGTGATAAGTGTGCTATGTGGTAAAACACACAGCTTATCATTCATTGGCAAACTTAGAGCTATTAGAGAGCGTGTTTATTTTGCATTTAAAATGTGTCTGAAGAAGTGTTTTCCCCATGGCTTAAGTAGCCCCAGAAAAGGAAGTCACAGAGCATATGGTTACCATAGGTATATGCATATGCTGGGTTCATGACCAAATGTCTGTTAATGGCACTTTCATTGGACAGCCATGTTTCAGCCAGTTCGCTGGTACTTTTAGTATTAGCCTTGAATTTTACTTGCACTGAGTCCTATTTAAATGTGTGTTCAGTCGAACTTGTATGTGTGTAAATCAGAGAACACAGGTACTTTCTTCTGACAGCATTGCGATGTTCATGTATACACGTTGCAAGTGTTTTTGATGTTTTATCCCACATATAAACTGGACATGCATCACATGGTATGCTGTAAACAGTTTTCTGTGTCTCTGCTGCTGATTTCATCGAAAGAAGGAAGGACCCACGCTCTCTGATTCACACACATGCAAGTTCAACCAGAAACACATTTAAATGAGACTCGGTAAAAGTAAAATTCAAAGCTGATACTAAAAGTGCCAGACAACTCGCTGAAACATAGCTATCCAAAGATAATGCCATTAACAGACATTTGGACATGAACCCAGCATATGCAGGCTTGAAAAGAAGAACATGCACATGTAAATAAGACTTTATCTTCAACATCCTCCAAACCCCACCTCATTAACCACCCAACCACATCCACCTAACCTAAATGTACATACAAAATATTGCTCAATTTTAAAATTATAGAATCTCTGAAGGGGTGGCGCAGTGGGTAGCACTGCTGCCTTGCAGTTAGGAGACCCGGGTTCACTTCTCGGGGCCTCCCTGCATAGAGTTTGCATGTTCTCCCCGTGTCTGCGTGGGTTTCCTCCAGGTGCTCTGGTTTCCTCCCACAGTCCAAACACATGCAGGTTAGGTGCATTGGCGATCATAAATTGTCCCTAGTGTGTGGGTGGGCTGGCACCCTGCCCAGTGTTTGTTTCCTGCCTTACGCCCTGTGTTGGCTGGGATTGGCTCCAGCAGAGCCCTGTGACCCTGTAGTTAGGATATAGTGGGTTGGATAATGGATGGATAATCCCTGAAGTATATAACTTACATACATTCTGTACAGCTAACAAAGCCAAATTTAATATGAGAAGAACTGCATTTTTAGCTTTGTTTTCATAAAAATTAAAAAGCTGGTGCAAGGAAAAGAGAAATAAAACTGCCACTACCGTTCCTAGTATGAATACATATTTTCTCACACTTTTCATACATATATGGTTTAAACAAAAATAAGAATTGAGGAAATATACTTTATAATATCTATTTGAGTCACCTAGCCACCTATATCAGTGCTGTAAAACTGCCCTGTCCACTAGAAATTGGTTTCAGTATTATTCAAGGTAATATAATGTATTTTTCTATACTGAGCTGTTATATTTTTCAGCTTAATATTATTATGTTCTTATTTATTCACTTGTGATGTTGTGTACTAATTTTCTAGATTAGTCTTAGAAACTGTAAAATGTAATTACCCAAGAACAAATCAATTTTGAAAATAGGTCTTTAAGATGTTTTTAAATATTGTAAAATGTTTCTAATTGTTTTTCTCAAATGTTTTAGCTTTTAACATTTTTTTCTCTTTGTTTTTTTTTATAATTTTCTTTGGATGCAACTGAGAAGACAAATTTTGTCTTAAAACTTAAGCCTTACTGTGAATGGCACTATATAAAATAAAAATCAATTGCTTGTTTTTATTTTTTAAGGTTACAAACAATACATATAAAGGGATATTTAACAGTTAAGATATTTTTGAAGTCTTCATACCTTCTAGCAAGTTGATTAATGGTCTATTATTTATTCTAGACTTACAATGGATAATGAGAGCTACCTGAAGGACTCTTATACTACTGTTGATTGGGACACAGCCTACTCCGAGGATCAAGGAGGCTTGCAGATTCTCTGTGAGGATAATTTGCAGGTGTCTGGGGCCAACTTGACCGTTGTATTTTTCTTCCTGATCTTTATTCTTAGTTTAGTAGGTAATGGCTTAGTTTTGTGCACTATTTTGAAATATGAGAACTTAACAAAGGTAACCAATATTTTGATAATCAATTTGGCTGTTTCCGACTTAGTATTTGCGTTCTCTCTGCCCTTCTGGGCAGTCTCCATTTATCATCACTGGATCTTTGGGAGGTCCTTGTGTAAGATCCTTAGTGGTGTATACTTTATTGGTTTTTACAGCTGCATGATGTTTCTCACACTGATGACTGTTGATCGCTACTTGGTGGTGGTGCATGCAATATCTATAGCAAAGCGACGGAGAGCCTGCTATGCCTGGCTGATAACATCCATCATTTGGCTAATCAGCATGATGGCTTCCATCCCTGAAATGCTAGCCTCAGATGTTTTGGAATATGAAGAAGAAAACATAATGTGTGAAAGTACTAATGAGACAAATAAGTCCACTTCACTTTTAGGATATTATCTGCAAATTATCTTTTTTTTTCTGTTCCCATTTGCTATCTTTGTCTATTGTTACTGCAGGATTTTAAAAACACTTGTTACCTGTAAAACAAAAAAGAAACACAAGGCAGTGAAACTCATATTTTCTATTGTTATTGTCTTCTTCCTGTGTTGGACACCCTATAACATAATCCTTTTCATCATGTCCCTGCAAGCGTTTGAATTTTCTTTCCTGAAAGAATGCAATGTCCTGAAGAAACTGAATTATTCTTTTTACATTTGCCGTAACCTTGCCTATTTTCACTGCTGCCTCAATCCTTTTTTCTATGTCTTTGTTGGAGTCAAGTTCAGACGACATTTGAAATCTCTGCTCTACAGTATCTGCTATGGGCAAAGAACGAGGATTCACAGCCTAAGCTCTCAAAACAGCTCACTGCGCAGCTCAACGTTGGTAGCCGACACAACGTTGACCATTTTCAGAATGCACAGCAGAACAGAATGAAATAGACAATAATCTGGCATACTGCTCTTTTTAAATGATGGTGTAACTGAAATGATTTTGTATGCAACAGCTGTCTTTTTGAAATTTGCAAAATAATTTTACATGATTGACATTTCTTTGCTGGGTAAAGCTTCAGGTACTGTAAAAATGCATCTATTACTTTTATCCTGTTATATAAAATGACCTTAACAAAGGCTTCTTCTGGTTCAGTGACACTTACAATGCACCAGTAAAGTGTTTTTTTCAATGTGGCCTAGTAAAATAGCTTTGCTTTCTTTAGAATGTTCACAGGTCAGACATGTTTCTCTTGCTATTGAATACTTCAGCATAAGACCCCTGAATCCTTAAGTAATGCTTAATAAAAGCAAAGGCAGCCCCTATATTCATAATTTTACCCGTGTTTCAAAGGCCCTTAATATGCCACACTGCACAGAGATGAATAACCACCTTATTGGTGCTTTGTAAATGTTATTAAGACCAAACAGAGCCTTTCATAAGTTGCTTACTATAGAACAGTATGTGGCTAATAGATGGATTTTTGCAGTACCTAAACTAAAGTCTTACCCTTTATTGCTTTAAGATTCTCAACCATCAGTATGGCGATGATAATGCCTATTAATTTCTGTGTGAATCTGACAATCACCAACAATGGCTGATTGCATAATTACTTGTGAAAAAAATCATCTGTTTTATACAAATGTAATGTGATTTAGCAAAAGTGAAAAGAACTGCTGACAAAATCATTGAAAATTGTTTGCTGGAATTATCTGGAAACCTTTTAAACTTGTTTTTTCACATATATAAGAATATCTTAGATGAAATTAACATAATGCTATAATAAATAAAAAAATACAGTAAGTAATAATAAAATACAAAATGTACCTTCTCTGGTGTACACAATAATTTATTCATTTGAATTTGCTATAGGAATTTTTTGCACATTTCCCACCATGCTCTTCTTTATATCTGAAAAATATAGTAAAGCCCAGATTGCGCTACAATGCTGTCTACTCCAGAGTGATCTACACTTTCAGTTTTCATTTATGATTATCAGATGAGAGAACCTGGTGCTGCCAATGTTGGCTCTCACTCCCCATGACTGTGCGATGGGAAAAGATGATATTGAAGATAAGTTGATGTATTTCATTCAAGTCATGGGGTACATAGAACAATAAAATGTATACTTGCATTTCTCCTTAGAAAGTCAACAAAATTCAACACAAAAAATACATACACATATACACATATATACATATATAAATATAGAAAGAGAGATTACTAGGGGGATTCCCGGGTCCTCCCTGTGTGGAGTTTGCATGTTCACCCCGTGTCTGCGTGGGTTTCCGCCCACAGTCCAAAGACATGCAGGTTAGGTGCATTGGCGATCCTAAATTGTCCCTAGTGTGTGCTGTGTGTGTGTGTGTGCCCTGCGGTGGGCTGGCACCCTGCCCAGGGTTTGTTTCCTGCCTTGTACCCTATGCTGGCTGGGATTGGCTCCAGCAGACCCCTGTGACTACCCTGTAGTTAGGATATAGTGGGTTGGATAATGACTGACTGACTGACATTTCAAAGACTCACCCCTTGACACAATTACAAATACACATTTCAACTCTTCTTTTTATATTACCAAATACCTTTTCAGAGTCTCTTTCCAAACAATTCTCCTCCTTCTCAAATAATTCTTTCTTTTCTGTTGCTTTCTCCTAAACTACCAAATGAGTTTTGCCTGACTCCACATCCAGCTCTGACTCTCCTTTCAACCTGGATGTGTTATTGCTTCTAGTGGAACAACACTGTCACCGATATGCATTTCTGGATCAAACAGAACATCCCTAGGACAGCAGAGTGTCCTTCTGGGAGCTCCCCCTGGAAGCACCCAAGTCCCCCAAAAGGGTTGCCCATATTGACTGCAGTTCCTATGTGACCTTGTGGGAGCATCTGAGAGGCTTCTCACTGACCTTCACTGTAAAGGTCTCCTGGCCAGGTAAGAAGCCACCATCCATCTCAGCTAGGAAACCAACCTGTCCTTGCCTTGTATGACAATATATATATAATTATATACAATACATGCAATATGTATTTGCAAGTGTTACATATTTATACAGTTTGTTACGCTACAATATATGAACTGATTGACTGTTCAGCGGCCTAACAACTTGTGGGTGGAAGCTATCCCTGAAGCTACTAGTGCCAGTGCCAATGGTTCTTTACCACTTCCCAGAACGGAAGAGTAAGAAAAGCAGCTGTGAAGGATAACTGAGGTCTTTAATTATAATGTTTTATATACTGACTTATATATAGTACTTTAATGAAATACTTAACAAATCATATTTGGTTTTTAACTACTCAATTATACACTTTTTTGTATATCAACAGCAGAGATATGATTTTATGACAACACAAACCTTAGCCATCTTTCTGTACTTTGGTCAATTAGACAATGAAAAAGTCTTTGCACTAACAAGAACAATACAAGTTTTTAAAAAATGGAGGGAGGTGAGTAACCCTTGCACACATTTTTGAAACTTGATGACTATACTTTGACCACCATGTCTCAAACAAAAAGGACTATGAAACTCTGAGCTTAATTATCCAATAGGCCTCTAAAATGTAAATAATAAAAAAGAAAAGTCCAAAACCATTTCCATTTCAAAATAAACAAATAACTGTTCTAATAATGTGAGATTATTTTTTGGAGGACTAATAAATGCAAACATAGGAAACCACCAAAGAACACCTCTGTGATTCAAAATTGCATATCTCTAAATATGAAACAAACATAAGTAAACAATATTTGTAAAAGGTCTCAACAATTAAATGTTATATCTTGACAGTTTTCAGTATGATCATTTATTTGTAGCATTACACACAGTAGTATTCTTAGATCACTTGCTCTATTGCTCACACTTCTGAGAGCTTGGGGCCACAATGCAAGAAGAAGAAGATAATGGAGGTGGTTGAGAATATCAGGCTGTATGTTTGCTCATTTTACATTTAAATCTGCACGTTCCCCAAAGAATGCTTAACAAGGACTAACAACAAAAAGATCCTGCCACCCCACTCTGAGACACTCTGATGTTGCCAGGTGGGTGGGTTTCCAGGACAACTGGACTTTTTCACAACTTTATTTTACAACATTTTCTGTTTTTAAGGTTATTTTAAGGTGAGGAATTACAATATTATTAAAACACATCCCTTTTCATAGAAAAATGTCAAAAGTGACTCAACATACTGTAGAAGCCTCAGGGGCTGGATGGGCATCCTGGCAAGAAAAGGGGATGGTTCCTTACCCAGACTGGAAGCTCCTAACAAGCAAACAGGAATCCCAGCCAGGGAGGAGAAAGGGATCAGACCCGGAAGAGAAGACCAGATAGGATGGACAGACAGCCCACTGGAACGGGAAGATGTTGCTGGGAATTTTTACTCCGCCAGCACATTAGATGGCAGCAGCCCTGGATAGCAGTGCCCAATATGGAACCAGTAGGGCATGTTGGGAAGTGTACTCCAGCAAAACAGCCCTGCTGGAGCCCTGGGTGACGCAAGAGGGTGCTGCAGGGATAAAATGAGACTTCTGCATGCCCTGGAAGTACTTCCATCAGGCAGTGGCCTGGGCAACGGAAGTACTCCCGGTTCCTTAATAAAGGGGACCACACTCCCATGTCTAGGTGAGTCAGAGCTGGGAGGTAGGAAGGCAACACTCAACTGGAGGAGGGCAGTGTGGTGGAGAGAGGAGATGGAAAGAGCTGTGATTATTGTGAGGAAGAGAGAGAGAGAAACCTGTGCTTGTGCTACGTTGAAGTATTGTGAGAAGGAATTATGGTTAATAAACAATCCTTTATTTGAACCTGGGACTCTTGGTGTGTTCGTATTGGGGTTTGGCACTCATAATACATTCTTAAGTAGCATCCTTTCACATCTGATAGATAGATAGATAGATAGATAGATAGATAGATAGATAGATAGATAGATAGATAGATAGATAGATAGATAGATAGAGAAAACTTTTGTCCCAAGGGGAAATTTTGCTTTTTACAGAAGCTCTTCAAATAAATAAATAAATAAACATATATACACACACACTATGGACTTAACACACTCCAGAATGACTAGCTTTGTGTATTCAGACATATTGAAACAACACCACTTCCCCTAATTGCCTTGAAGGATAACTGCACCTTTTACTAGCAGCTGCAGTCCATTTGAAGTATTCTTTGGGGAGGCAGGTTTCCTTGTAAACTGATGGTTTGTTTGAAATGTTGTGAACTTTTGTCATTGGCAAGAAATTGTTTACAGTTTTATCCCATCTGTTTCTCATCCACACATTCAGTGAACGCAGGGCTTCTCAGACAGACATCCATACTTATTCAGCTGAGTACGTAGGCATCTGATCACTGCAGCAGGGAGGATATTGTATTGCACAGCTACAATCTCTCTCTCTCTCTTTCTTGCTACCCCTTCAAAAACTAAAATTATTTTTAAAAAGCACATTATCAAAAAACATTTTCATCAAACAGCATGGCAATCACATCACCAAAAATCCTGCTAGTCTACTGGTAACTATACTGCTTCTAATGCCGTGTCTCTACTTGTCATCTTCTTAGCTTTGCAAAGCCTCTTGTGAAGACACAATATAGTAGATGGACTATTTAATTACATCAAAAGCTTATAAAATATATACAATTAAATGTTATGATGTTCTTACAAATGAGTTTCCTAAATTTCCTCAGGTTTTTCATATAAACTGTTTAAAGGAATACTACACCCAAAAATGACAGATTTTTTAAAATATTACTTAACCCATGTAGTTTGTGGTGGTGGCCAAGAAAAAAATTTAAACTCATGTTTTCAAGGAGAAATTTCATATTAAATATTGTGACAGTAGGGGGCAGTATCGCTTTCTTGAACCCTCAGGTACCACGCCAAACACAAGGTAAAAGTGCAATAATCCTTTGTTTTATTATAATAATTATGTGCACTAAGCACCATCCACTTCACACTACTCATAAACAATCACAATATTCTAATAATAAATCAATAAACCAATCCTCCACTCCCAGACGCGTTGCCCTCCTACCACCCAGCTCAGCTCGCCGTCTGGGAGCTCCCACAGTCCTTTTATACTTCCTGACCCGGAAGTGTTCCTGCCCAACAGTCCACAAGTCATGGTAAATAATACTTTTTTTCACTCCGGAAGCCCGTCGCTCTTCCTGTGATGAATTTCCGGGTCATAGTGCACAAATGAGTCCACTGGCCTCCCGACAGCGACTCCCAGTGGTCCCCAAGGTATCCAGCAGGGCTGTGCATAAAAACTACATAGTCCGTGAGGCCCTGCTGGAATTCGGGGCCCGTCCATGCTCTCGGGAGAGCTCCTTCTGGCGGCCTGGGGGTGAGGGCCGGGATATGAAGCCGGCCATCCACTACAATATTCAAACTCAACGGGTCCCTGTGGTAACCAAAGTTGAACAATGGTGAATGATATGAAAAACGTCCACAGAAAAAATGAAAAAATTCTCACGTAACTCATGTCACATAATCCACATGTCCGATATACATTTGCATGGTCAAAATGTGCAAAATGTTTTTTGACTAAAATATTATTAATAGTTACTTCATGAAAACTCAACCTTGAATGTAAACAGAAAAGGTGTCATTCCCACAATGCTGTATGTTTGAATTGAAGACAGAATTCTTGACGAATAAACAAGGGGGTGTGGTGGATTTTCACTCATACCCCACTAAGGACAATAGAGAGTCACCAGTCAACATTTGATTCACCTTGCTAGCATTCAAAAGGGAGCCAGAGTACACATAGAGAAAATTAATTATCAGGGTATTGAACCCAAGTCCCTGGAGCTCTTAGGGGGTAAGTGCCAGTGACTATACCACTTAAAAATACAATTTACCAGTAAGTAAATAATACCTGTAATAAAATTCAGAATGAGATTTTTGTACTTATGTCCATTTGCAATTACTGTAGCTAGTAAATGTGTGAAAAAAAGATGGTCTTTACAAAGATTAAGTTTCACTATTTGGAAACTGAAAAAGCAGTTTTGTTGAAATGAGAATGTTTAATAACAAAAGCTAAACTCAAAAAAGCTTTCACTTGTTTTTGGTTTTTTTTTTGTAAACTCAGTTTTAATTCTGTATCTTGTGTATCAAAAAGCTTCCAAAGTGTATGTTCTAGTTTATTAACTACTGACCTGGCTGGAATCTGGGACTAAAAGTATTTTAGATGATTTAAGAAATACACTGAATTGAATTAAATGCTTTGCATGGTAATCAAACATGGACAGTAAAGCTAAAGAAATTGTAATGATCTATTTCCACCAAAATACTGTCATAAACAGATAAAGTTGGTCATTGTCAAAAGGTCCAGAAGGTCTTGGGCCCCATATTTAAGAAAGTACAGTGTTTTCAAACAATTTTTTAATATGATGCGATATGCTCAATTTTTAATCTACATATACCTGATCAGGTGGTTTACTGACACAGAGAAGGTAGGGCAGACTTTTACTAAAAAAGGATCAGAAGATGAAACATAGTTCAACGTCTAGCAGGGTTCGTTAATCAGAAAAATCAAAACATGTACCGGAATCAAAATAAAGTCAAAATAAAGGAAAGCTTTATGTTGTAACCAGAAAGTGTTACAAACAAGATGCTTTTACCAGTATTAAATCCCTGCATTGATCTTTACACCTACTGGCCTCTGATGTCACTCTCTTCTATCCAAGCCTACGTGTATTTATAGAAGACATTAAAATATTTCAACGTCTTTAAATAAAGGCTTAAATGAAAACCCCATATCAAAATAAGATTTTATTTATGTCAAAACCACAACATGGAAAAGAAAACGTAAGAGAAAGTATGAAAAAAAGCACTAAGAAATTTAAAACAAAACCCAATCATGGTGGCATGACAAATGTCAATGTCAATGTTAATGTCAATTTATTTATATAGCACATTTAAAACAACATAGTAATGTTGCGGCCAAAGTGCTTTACAATAATAGAATAAAAGAAAAAAAAAAAAAAAAAACAATAAACAATAAAACATAAATAGTAATAAAATATATGAACATAAAAAGGTGGATAATAAATAGAAATAATGTTATATGATCACAAAGAGGAAAACCATCAGTATTACTGAAGGTCACTGAATGCAAGTGAAAAGAAGTGAGTTTTTAATCTTGTTTTGAACTGTTCAATTGTAGACGACTCCTTAATATGATGAGGTAAAGAGTTCCACAGGCGAGGGGCAGCAGCTGCAAAGGCCCTGTCCCCCTTAGTTTTACACTTGGTACGAGGGACAACAAGAGACAACTGACCAGAAGATCTAAGCACTCTGGATGGCTGGTGTAAAATACACAATTCAGATAAATAGGCAGGAGCAAGCCCATGTAACGATTTAAAAACTAGCAGCAAGATTTTAAAATCAATTCGAAAACTGACAGGCAGCCAGTGTAAAGAAGCTAAAATAGGAGAAACAGAGTCATACTGTGGTAATGTGCTTTACTGGCATTACCATTAAGTAAATAAAATCAGTTAAGCGTCCTCTGCTGGGTAAAGAAGGAGGCTTTTGTTTGGAGGGAAAAAGGTATAAAGAAAGGGAACTTACCTTTTTTCATTTATATAGTGCAGAAAGACGTCTTCGCTGACGATATTAGCGTCTTTTGGGGAGTGTCACGGCGGGTCTCATGTAGATTGGAGAGACAGCCTTGCCATTGACCGGCCGGGATGGCGTTGTCGGTCCTCCACTCACTGCGTGTGCCTCCCGTGACATCGTAACTCTAAAGTAGCAAAAGAAGTGTGAAGCGCCTTAATATTATTTAACCCGGGTTAGCATGGGGATCCCGTATTCGTAGTTGTCTGAGCTGTAGCTCAGGGGAAGGAGAAAAATGGAAAAGTGCTTACGTTCACTTAAGGCATGAAGTGCAGTCCGCGTTTGTAAAGCCGGCACAGCTATACGCGCGCGCGCCGGTTGCTCGATTTTTATAGTAATTATGTGAGAAAGTAGACGCCGCTTTTCGCAAACGCGTTCACGTCATCGCGTACTCCGGGAGGGATGACGTACGGAGGTTTAATTGGTTAGCGTAGGGGCGCCGAATACAAAAGGGAATCGTGGCCTCTAGAGGGGGTTCTTTTCTGAATAGATCTTCACAGAGAGAAAGGTACCTGGCAGAACAGAATTACGGCTTGTGCTTTGTTTTTGTAAATATTTCTTCATATAAATATCTCTGGATTAACTTTGGTGGAGGTATTTATTGGGTTGAGGTTAGTGGTGCACTGTTTATTTTTGTATATACACTTTTTCTGTATCTTGAATATTTTTGGGTGAATCCTGTACTATACACTGTTTGGAGGAGCAGCTTCCTGACTTGGATCACTGTGGAGGAAGACAGCTTCACATTTTGTTTTGTGTATATATTTGGATTTCACTAGTTTGTGTGTATTTTACTTTTTCTTTTGGGACTTTCAAGAAGCACTGTAAATACTGTATATAGTCATTTTGGGCTCCCTTTAATTATTGATTTTGAGTGTCCTTTGCGGTATTGGACTGTGTGTTAATATATATAAATTCCGCAGGACATTATTTTTGATTTTTTTTTTGCTTTAAGTGCACCTGTAAATAAAACCTCACTTTATTTTTCAAAAACCCCAACCCTTTTTGTGTCTGTGTCTCCCTGTCTTACACCATCATCCTGGTCACGCTCGGTCCTACATACTAGACACCTAGAGTGTAGGCTGGTGATTCCAATTCCCACTACACGGGGTGTCACACATACTTCCTTACCCCAACCAGAAAGTGAGCGGCAGCATTTTGGACCAGCTGTAACCTGTGTATCAGAGATTTGCTAATCCCAGGATACAGCGAATTGCAATAATCGAGGCGAGAAAAAATAGAAGCATGAGTAGCTTTCTCAAGATCTTTAGAAGATAAAAAAGGCTTGATCTTACCTAATAGACGAAGTTGGAAAAAGCAACAAACGAGAGAGGGACAAAAGCATGCCATCATAAGCATGGAGAAAAAAAAATGCCAATATTGTTTTCTTTTTTCCATCTCTGAAATTTAATTTAGTGGACTTTCTAAATGACAAAAAGGTTCACCTGCATGACAAAATGCTTTAAATTTTGTGCTCTGTGCTAATCCTGCTGGATAATAATTTCTTCACAGAGCCGTGCTTCTCAAACATTTTTGCTCGCAACTCAATCTTAACCAATCGACAAGGGATGTCAGATTGATACAGACGGTCATAGCCAGTGGAAATTTGGTTTCCCTTGGAACTCATAAGCAATGTTGATGGCTTAAACTGCCCACAGTGACCAATCAAGACACTTTGCAAACTGTTCACAGCCATTTCCCTTTGAATACAATGGTTAGTCACCAACCTGCACAACCCAAAAGGTTTCAACCCACAACCCATTTTGGGTTGCGTCCCATAGTTTAAAAACTGTGACAAAGAATAAATGAATCTTGGGAAGCATCTGCAGCAGGGGAGGGCTCACTGTGCTCTGGAGCAGATGGAGAGGACAAAGAGACTGCTGCAGAGTTCCCTTCCACAAGGGGTGGCAGCAGAATTAGTAAAAATCATTCAAATTAGATATAACATTGCTATGAATCACAGCTCTGCATTCGATTCAAAGCATAAGAGTACAAATGCCACATCATATTATGGACTTGAATAAATGTCTGCTCATAATAAACAGTAAAAAGCTACTAATTACTTATACTTATTCAAAGACAGTTCTCAATCGTTCTCTTTCTCTATGCCCATTTACAAAGAATATACGTCCACTATAAAAAAATTGGTAGTGGTTTTATGGTTTGTCTTTCTGTTTCCTGACAGCTTATGCAATCTATGTTTTTCATTTCCTCAGTGTTTTTGTTGTGTGTTCACACACCATGCCACAGAAAGCTTTAGCTTTACACTTTTAGTGTTGATTACTATTGTGAACTTAGTGGGCAATTGGCCAATGTTTTCATCTGACAAAATAAAAGTCACTGAACTGAACTAAACTTATTTGCATGGTAGACCAATATGGGCAAATTCCTGGTGCCCTGACCATCTCATTCCATATGTTATGAAAAAAATAATAACACAGAATACACTAATCCAAAACTATGGCTACCACTTTTTCCTAGTTCCATGGTCCATGATTACATATACAGTACCCCTTTAAATATAATTTCATTTATAATATAAATTTCTTGTGAAGCGTGATGTTACTACTGGCAAAACAAATCAAACAATGTAGAAAGAAACCATAAAACCTTGAAAAGTAAAAGGCACCTGTACTGTACAAGTTATAGTGCGGCATTTATGCAATCCCTCATTAAAAGTCTGAAAGTGACACCTGTCAAAATGTCAGTATTAACTGTTGCAGGCAGCAATTTATCTGCTTGTATGTTGATTTTGATGCCTTTGGCTGTGGAGGACAAAGTAGTATGCCTCTCATCACATTGGATAAAACATAAAGCTAATAAGATTTAAACTACAGGGGAACCTTATAGTCATTTTTCCAAGTCTCCAATAAATTAAATCCCTGCATTTTTGTCAACAGTGACTCTCCAAGATTGAAAGCACCCTGTTATCTGCAGGCATTTGTCACTGGGTGCATTTCTCCTGTGCATATTTACCACCGGGTGGCATGGTGGCGCAGTGGGTAGCGCATGCTGCCTCGCAGTTAGGAGACCTGGGTTCGCTTCCTGTGTCCTCCCTGCGTGTTCTCCCCGTGTCTGTGTGGGTTTCCTCTGGATGCTCCGGTTTCCTCCCACAGTCCAAAGACATGCAGGTTAGGTGCATTGGCGCCCTGGGGTGGGCTAGTGCCCTTCCCGTGGTTTTTTTTCTCCCTTGTGCCCTGTGTTGGCTGGGATTGGCTCCAGCAGACCCCCGTGACCCTGTAGTTAGGATCTAGATGTTTAAACATAATGCAGCAGTTAAAACTAAAATAGGCAATGATGGGTTCAGAATAGTAACAAACGAACTAACTAAAACCATCCATCCATCCATTATCCAACCTCAAAAAATATTTTTCTAGTAGTAAATAAATGGGTTCAAATTAAAAAAATGGTTAAAGCAAAAAGAAAAAATTAAAGTAAAACATTTGACAGACAAGGTTACCAGTGAATATGGCATTTTTGCTGCAAAAAACGCTTTGGCATATTACGCTAATCAACATGCACTTTCTGTCTAGCCTGAATACTGTAGACATTCAATTGACAGATCAGAATACAGTGTTTGGCAGAGAAGTACGATTAGTGTGTGATTAGTTTTAGAAAAATCAAGGTCAAATATCATGAGGGGAATACTAAAATATAGTTTTAATTGATTAGGTCAATAAAGAAAGAAAAAAATAATCTTCTGGTGTTAGCATTATGATGTTGACCTTGTTGTTTTTTTCATTTCTGTGTTTAGATTAGACATTTTATTCGCAAAATTTGCAGATTTTCATTTGGCTGAATAACAAAAAGCACTTAAAACCTGAAAAACTCCCATTGGTGTCAAGTGTGTGCCTTTTATATCTGTTGTAGCCAGTGTGTGGTGTGCACCATAACCAGATTTACCAATTACTTCAGAAACAGTTTGTCTTGATTCAAAGAAGCAGTGGTTCAGCTCTGAGACTCTTCCAGTGTGTCAAGCTACTTGCACTCTCACAGTGAGGTCGCTTGGCCACTCAGCACAGTAACCTTCCACATTATGTACTCAACCTGTCCATTAGGAGAAGCTGTTGTTCCTTTACCAGAACATACATTTTTCTTTTAACTTGGAATGGTGAGATAATTGGGTGTGACAAAAAATGTTGTGAAGTGCAAAGAGAAAATATGTTAATAACATGGAAGTACAGTATAAGAGAATTTTACATTTTTGGAAATCTACTTTACCCCTTAACAATTTCTATCAAAACCACTAATAAAGAGACTCGGTAAAATAAATAAAAATCAGAAACAGCTTCGCTATTTCTTGTGGACACTAGAGGGCACTATTGCTCCTCAAACCCAACACAACAGACACAGGGCACAAGTTAAAAGTACAAAGAGGTTATTTATTTTTAGGAAATCCTTCCCCAAAGCAGTTTCCACCACCACAGTCACAAGTAAACAAGAATTATTCTTCTTTTTCTTCCCTTTCACCTCCGCTCCTACCAGCAAGCTTCTTCCACCTTCCACCCGACTCTGGCTCATTCCTGTGAGGTCCGTCAAGTCCTCTTATATTGGCCAACCTGGAAGTGCTTCTGCTCTTCCGCCCACGTGGTCTGCAAGCAGTTCCAGGTTACGCAGAAACTTCATGCCATATAGTTCTTCCACTTCCACAGCACCCTGTGGTGGCACCCACAGTACCCAAAAGAGCTGAAATATAGAACTCCAAGTCCCACAGTGCTCTCTGGGAATCCGGAGCACTGCTGCAATCCATGGAAGCTGCCATCTAGTGTTTTGGGGGAGGCAGTGCCCTAAAGCAGCCGCCTTCCCCCATCCTTTCATCTCTTGGGCGTCCTGGCTGGGTTGGGCTTCTGGCTGTCTCTTACGATGTACATTATAAATTTAACAGGTATAGCTCTGCCAGCTGTGACGAAGTGCCAAACTAGAATTTTAGGGCCAAGAAATTAGGAGATAACACGAGTTAAACTAATTACTATTGGAAGGAGGCACAATGCAAATAATGTGGGCACACAATGAACCTGGGCTAATATGCCCTGGAGTGTTTGCTACAGTGTTCAGTGAATTAAACAAAGATGTCCACATAAGAAAGGGAAAATTGCATCCTGGTGATAAGCATGCAATGCTCGGATACTAAGGGGACAGGTGGCCCAGCAGACATCTGGGATGACTTGCCTTTGAAGGTGGTTATGAGATTCCAAGTCATGACTAAGAATTCACCAAAGTGCTACTACAGGAAAGGTTAGTCCTGCGGCCCTTAACACAGAACAGGTAAGGTGAGGAATTGTGAGGTTTCCTGGCTTAATAAATAAGTATTAAATTGAATATTACTCACTGTATAACTGTATTGTTCAACAAAGGAGTTTCTTTTCATTTCTTTTGCACAGATTAGAGCATCTTAGCGAAATGCGTGATAAAAAAATAGCTTGCTATTACAGCCCAGTTGCTACTTGTTTTCTGAAATATTGTGCCTCACGTACATATTTTTCCGAGAGAGTCTTGAAGAGTGGCTCCTCTCTCATATTTATATTCTAATATTCCCATAATTTCAGCTGTCTGCAGCAAAATCTACTTAGAATAAATCCACTGAGTTGCTATTGTGAGCTGATGAATTCACGGACATCCTTCACAGTTAACAATTTGATGTCAGCATGTAATAAGTGTCAGTGGTGCAGGCAGACCTATGGTCACAAGGAAGAACCCCTCAGGATTCTTAGAGGGTATTCTTGACTATGCAACTGGTTCCAGATAGTGATGGGCTAAACAATTCACACAAAATTGAATTTTCAGTAAATCTCAGTGTTTCATCACACACACACAAAAATAAAATAATTGAATTTTCTTACCAGCAACATTTGTGCCATTCACACAAGAAGCAGGATGTTTAATTCTTGTCTGGATGCATTCTCATGTGTGAATTCTGTGTGTCTCGCTGTGATTTAATAATTAAGTAAAGATATGCATTGAAAACATTGTGCATAACCTCAGCTAGGACAAGGTGATTGCTAGATAATGGAATTTGGAGAGATGGCAGCAGTGACTTTCCTGTGAGAAAATGCAGAAATGTGTCTTTGCGTGGAAAATATGCACCATGTCACATTTAAAAAAAAAAAACACACTGCGCTCATCCATGGTGACATGAATGAGAGCCACAGACAGAATTAATTTTACCAGTATGGTATGGACTACATGCTTTATCCAGATATGGAGAAGAACACTTGTAAACATGGAAGTGAGAACGATGCTTTAGGGAGCAGTATGCCTCTTTCCCATCCAAAAATATCTTTAAAACCCCAAAAAAACTCTGTACTGAGTTTTGCAGTTCATAAAAACATATGCAAACCATAACTTGCCTGTTTTGATCATCACTAGTTTCAGGTATTTTCCAAGAAGTAATCCTAGGGTGGTATTTAAAGGCTGGTCACTTCCAGGGGCTAATTGAGCTAAAAGTTGTTAGGTGCATTGGTGGCTTTTGGGGGGCTTAAACTGGTAACTGGTTGTTGCATTATCTTTTGAACAGTGAGCAAAAGGGCCAGCCTAACCATTGTGTAGACAAAGACAAAACAGACACATATAAGGTTCAAAGTGGGAGTAAGGTTTTGCATGTTATTGTGTTACATTAAATTCTCTCATTGTTTATCCCTACTGTAATCATGTATTTTATCATCAATATGACAATGTCATTTTATGGTTTTTTTTTGTTGGATGTAGCTATTTCTGCTTGGCTTTGGCCATATTATTTACAATCTTTAGGCTGTGTGACGATGATCACGCAGCAGCTTTTATTATTGTTTTTCTTTCATAAAAAAAGGCACTGCAAAGCTCCTCATATCCATGCATTGCACCTCTTTTTAAAAACCTTTATCGTTCTTTCCTTCCTTGGGTCTTCCCTGAAGATGTTAGTGTTAGGACTTCTTGCTCAGTAACTTTAACTGTCCAACCCGCAATATCCTAACACAGGGTCATGGAGGTCTGCTGGAGCCAATCCCAGCCAACAGGGTGCAAGGCAGGAACAAATCCTGGGAAGGGCACCAGCCCACCGCAGGAAACACACACACACACACCAAGCACACTCTAGGGACAATTTAGGATAGCTAATACACCTAACCTGCGTGTCTTTGGACTTTGGGAGTAAACCGGAGCACCCGGAGGAAATCCACGCAGACATGGGGAGAACATGCAAACTCCACGCTGGAGTGAACCCAGGTCTCCTTATTGCGAGGCAGCAGCACTATCACTGCACCACCCTTCTGGTTTTGTGTCTGGTTTATATAGTTGATTCATTTGTTTCTTGGTTTTGATCCTAGTGTACCCAGCAGAAAATAAAAATAAAAACAAAAGTAATGATCCACAAGAAATAGCTGAAAAATAGTCTTCAAACAGATAAAAATTTAAAACCAGAAGGAGAAACAGTTTGGTGTTAGTTCATCCTCACCATGTTCTACAGAGGCACCATTGAGAGTGCTCTGACCAGCTGCATCACTGTCTGGTATGGCAACTGCAACATATCCGACCGCAAGCACCTGCAAAGGATAGTGAAGACAGCAGAGAACTTTATTGGGGTGCCTCTCCCTTCACTACAGGACATATTTTACAAACGCAGTGTCTGCAAAGCCTGCAGCATTGTGCAGGACCCCTTACACCCCTCACATGGACTTTTCACACTTCTGCCATCCAAGAGAAGATATCGCAGCATCAAAGCCAAATCTGCCAGGCTGCAGAAGAGTTTTTACTCCCAAGCTGTTAGACTCCTTAACACCAGGCTGCCCCCCGGGATCTTCCACACAGCCTCAACCACCTCTAAAAACAGAACTTTTATACATGAAAACCTCTGTCCTGCAAAGATGAGTGTGCATGTAGAAAAGAACTGAAAATCTCATACTGACCTTTAAGTATTTTGACACTCTTGATATCCTTCTGCTGTGAAACATTCTGACCTGTCATTGCTTACACACGTCTTAAACAACTATTATCATACACTGATAATTTCTGTATCATCTACTGTATATCTATTATCTATTATTTATTTATTATATTACATATCTTACACATCAATATTGCTGCTACTTCTTTGTCCTATCTTTGCACAATGTCTTGTCTTGTCTGTGTTTTAATCTTTAATTTTCACATTTTTAAATTTTAATTCTATTTTTAATTTATTATTTGCACATCATGTTGTTACACTGTGGACCCTGAGCTTCGCAATTTCGTCTATCTGTATACTCGTACAGTGGAACCTCGGTTCACGAATGTCTCGATACACGTACAACTCGGTTTATGACCAAAAAGTTCGCCAAATTTTTGCCTTGGTTCACGACCACACACTCGGTATATGAACAAGCCAGTTTCCCTTTCGGTTTGTGCGCGCTGATGATTTCCGCACGTGTTGCATTGTTCTTAGTCAGATGTGCATGCTTGCACGTGTGTGCATGCTTTCGCTGTGAACTCTTTGTGCTCTATTTCATTTCCCTTTCGGTTCGTACATGCCGATTACTGTATTTAAGCACGTGTTGAGCCGCTCTCTGTTCATTGTTCTCAGTCAGACGTGCGTGATTTATCTGTGATCTCTTTGTGCTCTACAGTATTCCGTGTGCTTTTGCAGTTAGCCATGGCTTCTGAGCAAGTGAAGAGTGGTGAGAAGAAAGTTTTGCAGAAAATTGAAATCGAAGTAAGAAAAAGAAATTATTGAAAAGTATTGAGCGTGGCATTCGTGTTACTGATCTTGCCGCCGAGTACAAGAAGTCAAAACCTACGATTTTGACTATTCTAAAGCAGAAAGAATCTATTAAAGCAGCTGATGTTGCAAAAGGAGTTACAGCGTTAACCAGGCAGAGACCTCAAGTGCTGAAAGAGGTGGAAAAACTGTTTACCAGTTTACTCATTTACCAATTTGAGAACCCTCGTGCTTTCAAGCAGCACAATGTAAACAAAGCCAGACTGCCAGTAATGTGGAGGGCAAACACGAAGGGTTGGGTCACAAGGACTTTGTTTTTGGAATGGCTGCATGAGGCTTTCGCTCTCACCAGCTAAACAGCTAAAAACACCAGAAACCCAAGAAATGACATGAGAGAAAACACCTAAAGGAAAACATCCCTCCATTGCGGAGCCAGACTCTCCCTCAAAACTGTAGCCTCCTCTCCACCCAGTTCCTCCTCACTTCATGCCAGAACTCTACTCATGCAAGGTTAGTTTTTGTATTACGGATTTTTGAAATGTTCATTTTTCGGTTCGTTGCGTGAATTGTTGCGGTGTTACTTTTCACTTTTTTCAAATGTTCATTTTTTTTCCCCTGTGCTTAAAACTCATTAAAAAAAAGTGTTTATACAGCGATCGGTTGCAGGCTATAGCGCGATTTCCTATAATGTTATTTTCTTGGTTGCTTGTTGTTGGTTTTTAAATAAAGTTTGGATTTGTTCAAATATTCCTTTCCAATCCACCAGCCCCCGCCCCCCCATGCTTAAAACTCATTAAAATAGGGTGTTTATACAGCGATCGGCTTGCAAGGCTATAGCGCGAACTGCTGCAATGTTACAGAGAGGGAGAGAGAGCGCATGCTGCTGAGAGAAAGAGAGAGAGGGAGCGCACGCGCTTGCGTGCTGCTGAGAGAGACAGAGGGTGCGTGTTGCTGAGAGAGAGAGAGAGAGAGAGAGAGAGAGATGGTGAGTGCTGCTGAGAGAGAGCAGGGAGCATGGGTGTTTTGTGTCAGTGTTATTCAATGTTTTTACATTAGTTTACTATTACACTGTGCATTCTATGGTGTAATTAACTATATTTGTGCTTAATCTTTAAAAAAAATATATTTACATACAGTTTGTACGTTCTGGAACGGATTAATTGTATTTACATACAATCCTATGGGGGAAATTGATTCGGTTCACGACCAAATCGGTTTACGACCAGAGGTTTGGAACGAATTATGGTTGTGAACCGAGGTTCCACTGTATATGGTTGAGATGACAATAAAGTTCACTTTGACTTTGACTTGACTTTGATTTATCGAGTCACAAAAACAACAGGAACATGTCCTTTCTACCTACAATTTTTTTTGCCATTCAAAAAAATTCCTAAGCAGCAAAAAGAATCTTCTTCAGAAAATATTTATAAACTTGGCAATCTTTATTAGCAGCTGTGTGATGACAACACTGCCACTATGCAGAATATTACAGCAGTTAGGAAATCATGCATGAGCTGATAATTCTCATCATAAAATCTCATCCCAAAATGGTAACACAGTGACATAACCATCATAACAATAAAATGAATTAACCATTCAAAAACTTCTAACAAAGAAATACTATGCATAGTTAATTAAAAATGACAGTACATCATTATGAAAACTATCTTGTTGCTTGACCTCGACACTGCCAAACCATTTGTGTGTCCATTTCCTGGTTGCAAACTACTGTTGCCATTTTAAAGATCTGATTTCTTGTGTCAATTTTGTCTAAAGAGTCAATACTTCCAAAAAATACTTTAACACTTTTTTTTGGATTGAAGAGAGCCACTCTGAGAAATCCCCTGGAGTCACACAGTTTTTAGAAAGACGTGCTGTATGTGTTGTATATTTTACATTAAATAAACATCTGATTATAGATGCATCAGCATACCTTTACAATAGATAAAATAACATTTCACACTAAGAACAAAGAGAACCAAAAACAATCCAGTGGTTCATTTATCTTGTTCAGCCAATTGGCACATTCAACTATTTTTTTAAAACAGCATTTCTACCCAGCACACACTGGTTGTGTTATTTTTGTCTGATATGCATACTAGTCTATAAAAGAAGTAAAATTATATTTTTTTACTCTTTGAACTGAGCATAGATATTCACCTTTCTAAACTCATAAAAAAGGAATACATTCAACAAAATGACCTGAACAACAAAATTGCATTAATATCACAATACAAGAAAATTTAAAAATTTTAATTTAAAAATCTGTTTAACAAGTGACCCAGGAAATGCTGAAGGACACATTGACATTACCCATTATATTTTCCCTGGAACTCAAGTCCTTGACTTAAAAAGCTACTGCTAAGAAACTCTTTATATCAGCTCACGAGTTTCAGCTTTTCCTTATTGGAATGCGTCCCCTGTGCCTAATCTGAAATGATCAAACACAAGCCAAGTTACATACCAGGGATCGTTCTCTGAGGTACCATCTGACGTACCAAAATTAAACCATGATCCATAATACATATTTGATGGACAAAACTTTACTCCAGTAGTAAAGCAAAAAGGCTAGGCACCCAAGAAACCAATGGCAAGATGTCAATTCATTTCATTTAAAAACTGTAAACTTCACATTTAGGCTTCCTCTATTACCTCACAGCTCTCAACCTGGCTGCAATGTCTGCTGATGTGTAGTAGAGACCTCAGTACATATAAGGTATGTAGGGTATGACCATAATGAAGCTGCAGTAATCCCATTTCTACCAAAGGGTAACTGAAAATGGACTGGAAAAATGGAAGACCATCTGTAAAAGTAGTTGGATGAGAGGTGCCATTAGTCTAAACCTTACTAGGATAGCAAGTGCACAAGTAGATGAAGACCTAACTTTTAAGAAGTCTCTGTGCACTGGAAAAATTCTGAAGTACTGGAAAATGGCAAATATCAACCCATTATATAAAACGGGTGACAAGACAGATCCAAGCAACTATAGGCCAGTAAGCTTAACATTCATTACAGGAAAATTAATGGAAGGAATTATTAAGGATAAGATTGAGCAACACTTGGCAAGAACAGGAGTTTTTTGGAACAGTTAGCATGGGTTCAGAAGAGGGAGATCGTGTTTTACTAACATGCTGGAATTCTATGAGTAGGCAATAAAGGGTATGATCAAAGTGAAGCATATATTATTTATCTTGACTTTCAGAAAGCATTTGATAAGGAGCCACATGAGAGGTTGGGCATCAAACTAAAAGAAGTGGAAGTTCAGGGTGTTGTATTTAGATGGGTGCAGAATTGGCTCAGACACAGGAAGCAGATGGTGCGAGGAACTTTATCATAATTGTCTGATGTTAAGTTTGGTGTTCTGCAGGGGTCAGTGCTAGGTCCGCTGCTATTTTTAATATATATAAATGATTTAGATAAGAATATAAGTAACAAGCTGGTTAAGTTTGTAGATGATAGCAGATAATTTGGAATCTGTTTTATCATTATAGAAGGACTTGGACAGCATACAGGCTTAGGTAGATTTGTGGCAGATGAAATTAATGTCAGTAAATGTGAAGTATTACACATAGGAAGTAAAAAGGTTAGGTTTGAATAGACAATGGGTGGTCTGAAAATTGAGAGTACACCTTATGAGAAGGATTTAGGAGTCCTAGTGGACTCTAAGCTATTGACTTCCCAACAGTGTTCAGAAGCCATTAAGAAGGCAAGCAGAATGTTAGGTTATATAGCACAATGTGTGGAGTACAAGTCCAAGGAGGTTATGAACAAGCTTTATAATGGACTGGTGGGGCCTCATCTGGAGTACTGTGTGCAGTACAGTTTTGGTCTCCAGGCTAGAAAAAGGACATAGCAGCACTAGAAAACGTTCAGAGGAGAGCAATTATGCTGATTCCAGTGTTACAGCGGATGAATTATGAGGACAGATAAAAAGAGCTGAGCCTTTTCAGTTTAAACAAAAGAAGATTAAGAGGTGGCATGATTGAAGTGTTTAAAATTATGAAGGGAATTAGTACAATGGATTGAAATTGTTTTTTAAAATGAGTTCATCAAGAACACGGGGACACAGTTGGAAATGTGTTAAGAGTAAATTTCACACAAACATTAGGAAGTTTTTCTTTACACAAAGAACGATAGACAAGCTACCAATAAGCTACCAAGTGGTGTGATAGACAGTAAGACTTTAGGGACTTTCAAAAGACTTGATGATTTTTTGGAAGAAATAAGAGGATAGGACTGGTGAACTTTGTTGGGCTGAATGGCCTGTTCTTGTCTAGATTGTTCTAATGTTCTAATGTAGAGCTTCATGTTTGTCTTGCTGAAAAAGGTAGTTGACTGATTACCAGCTGCCCAGAGGATGTGTCTTTGCTAGCAACAAAAGAACCAACATGATATGTTTAAACCTCAAATAGAAACTTCAGTAATGTCTGTAACTAGAAGGTGTGACCAAGGCAAATGAGACAGGTTCCTAAAACAAATAATGAAAAGCATGCTTGAAGATCTTTCCATGTGCCAGAGAAAGCCACCCAGAAAAGGAAGTATTGCCTACACCAAAGTATAAATTCACCTACTTTGGTTCCAAGAACTATTAATTGTCACTTAGATTGGATAAAGCCAGCTAATGTGTTATAGTATTGGAGTCACTCTAACTGAAAGGTAATAACATTGTGAAAGATAGGTTCTAGATGTTATAGGTTTCTTCCTAAATTCAGTATGAAACTTCATAGCAGCACAGAAAATAAGTGTGGGGGTGAGGGTAACCATTGCAGATTAGCTGTGAGCAAATCAATGCCACTATGCAGGCACTAGTAAAATGTGATGAATGGCCAAGGTCCATGCCTGGCTGGGACGCCTCTTCACCACATCTGCCAGAGGGACAAGGGTGGGAGCCCAGTATCTACCCCTGGACGCTAGATGGCAGCCTCCCTGGGTTGCAGTTGTGCCTCGGACTCCTCCAGGGCTTCATGGGGGTTGGAGTTCTGTTCAGCTCTGTAGGGTTCCACAGACGCAACCAGGGGGTGCTGCAACAGGAGCGGCTGCCCCCTTCTGGGCACTGGTTTCGCCTTACCCAGAAATGCAGCCGGATGTTGGCAATCAACCACCTGGAGGACTTCCGGGTGCCTGATAAAAGGGAGCCAGCGACCACCACTCAGCGGCCAGAGTCGGGTGGAGGAGGACAAGGTTGCTTGGAAGGAGTGGTGGTGCCAAGGAGGAAAAGAAAGTGCAATGCATTAGTGGTGTGCTTGGGACTGTGTATTGCCTGTGGGTCACGGGGAAGATGTGTGCCGACAGGGGAAGAAAATAAAAAGTATTTGTTTATTTTACACGTGCCTCCCGTGTCCAATCTGTGTCGGGCTGGGTGGTATACAGCATCCATCTTACATAACTTAAAAGGTGGCTAAAGAACTTATCCATTTTAGCCACATGAATGGAAAGATCAGAATTCATACGTTATGTGCCTTTTTCTATAAGAAAGAAAAACTTCAATTAAGCTATTGTAATTTTATGTTTTGTGTTGTTTGTTGTTGTCTTTTGCTTATATATCTATTTACACACATGCGCACACACATACACAAACACACATTTATATACATACATACATATATATATATATATATATATACTCTGTATATACACTTTCATATATCCATCTTCTGTTATCCTTATACATATCCTTATGTATGAATAAATTGTATTATTTGGTTTATTTCATCAAGCGTGTTTGAGTTATTTCTTGAAAACTACTTTTTTGCGACACCAAACTACAACAGAGAAAGTGAAACTATTTTATCTAGACTTTCGATGATTTATGAACATCTTTAATAAATTGTACAGATATCTTCATATTTCTGCCATTCCAGCTGGAAAGTGAAACAGAGATTCCTCATATTTTTTCAATGAAATCCCAGGAATTTACTTTGATTTACCTGATTACAGGTTCAAGAATTGCCATATGAATTCCACAGATGATGAATGAATAGGTTGCCTGTCCATATTCACTACTATTAACAACATTGAAAATGTGTGTTATTTTATGGGAATAACTTAGAAGGCTTTGTTGAAAAATAATGCCACGATAAACTCCCTATTCATTCTGTATTAATTTTTATAAATAAATGTATACTTTTTGATTCAATTATACAATTTCACAATATATTATAATTACAACTGTACATTTGAGACAAAGACAACATCATGATTGGGAAAGTAAGATACAACAGAGACCAATATGATGCAGCAAATGTTACTGTATTTTTAGTGTTTTGGACAACTACACAAACCCCAGTTTCCATAAGACACAGACCCCACACACCTTAAGTTCTTTTCTGCTCTCTTCACTAGCGGAAAAGAGAAACTGTTAAGCAGGCAGTGCACAGCTGGATCTGGTAATAACTGGGCTCAACCCATTACTTCTTAGCTTCGATGTAAAGTAACCTGGTGTGAAATGGGTTGACAAAATATCAATTAAATCAGATGAAAAGTATTAGTGGTAGAGCAGGAGATTACACACCTTCCTAGTGCTGGTGTGGGATTTTCTGGGTTCTCATATCTCAGAGACATGCAGGATAGGTTAAAGGTGAATGGTGAGTATCCTATTATAAGCCTGGTATTGCCTTAAGGGCTGGATTCTGCCTTGTGATTGTTGTTGCTAGGAGAGGTGCTGTAATCAAAAAATCAAATTTAGAAAATAGATGGATAGATGGACAGGTGTAAAGAGTGGGTAACTTACAGGAATATTTATAGCTAGGGGGAGCTGAATTTCTGAAAGTGGCCACTGAATGCAGGATTGGGCACAGTGTAGCTGAGACAAACTGTACTGTTTGAAATTGTGGCATGCACCCAGAAAAACAAAAATAGAAAAGAAAGTATAAATTAAAGAGAGAGATTACAGATTATGGGACCAGTCATTATCATGATAAAAACAGGAGCAATGCGATTTCTGATTTGAAAACCAGACATCAGCAGGCAAGCTGTTTGTATCCTACACAGACTACTTCATTGTTGCATAAATCTTACCACGTTGAGATTTTATTTCCAAAATATTTACATTAAAGAAACAATATCTGAAATATATGTATTTGGTAAAATGCTATAAAATGGAATTTCCCATACAATGCTGTGTCACATAGTCTTATGTTAGTCATATTGGGAAAAGAGAACTGAAGTAATTGTGACTTTAAAAAGGAACTGTATAGAAAAGAACCACTTTCAAAAAAGATTGGGGTGTAAATTTGTAGAAGAGTTGAGCAGAATGAAGAGGTGTCATGTGTCTAAGAAGAGGTGCAAGTGTACAGCTTTAATCCATCCATCCATTTTCCAACCCGCTGAAGCCGAACACAGGGGTCTGCTGGAGCCAATTTCAGCCAACACAGGAACCAATTCTGGGCAGGGTGCCAACCCACCACAGGACACACACAAACACATCCACACAACAAGCACACACTAGGGCCAATTTAGAATCGCCAATCCACCTAACCTGCATGTCTTTGGAAGGAAACCCACGCAGACACGGGGAGAACATGCAAACTCCACGCAGGAAGGACCCGGGAAGCGAACCCAGGTCTCCTAACTGCGAGGCAGCAGCACTACCACTGCGCCACCGTGCCACCCATACAGCATTAATAAATACTGTAAAGTAAGAGGTCAGACGAAAGCTTCTTTTCAGGAACTGAGCAAAGGATGTAAATTACATACATAAAAAAATCAAATGAAGCTACTTTTATCTCACTAAATTCACCAGTTTGACACATTTTATACAAATGTTTATCGTTTAACTATTTGGTATTACAGTCTAGTGCTTTCCATAATTTTACAAAGTAAAAAATATTAAAAACACCATACAGATATTTACTAATTATATTTCAGTCAAATGATCATAATGAAGGTGTCACAGTACTTCAGTGGTTAATGTTGCTGCTTCATGTATCTAATGTTCTGGGTTCTGATCACATGCCATCTTGTCCATGTGAAATTTGGATGTACTTTCCTCCAGGAACTCTAGTTTTCTTCTCACATCCACAAACATATCCATTTTTGGGTAATTGGCAAATCCAAATTAGCCCATGTAATGGTGTGTGTTTTGTTTTTGTGAGTAGGCCAGCAATTGACTGATACCATCTTCATGTTTTTTCCCCTACCTTGTTTTAAATACTGCCACCAGTAGCTCTAGGCACCTGTAACAATGAATTGGTTTAAGTGGGTTTAGGAATGTTATGTTTATAATGACATTATGGTCTTCTTATGAAATATTTACAGAAAATAAATGTCAACAATTAACATGCATATCTTGAGACGTCGGACACTGGCTTGAATGATGTTGCTATAAGATATAGCATAGTTCTCATATCATGCAAGCTTGTGGATGTGCAAAATAAGTGTTTCTTTTAATTAAGTTTAGCCTCTGCCAAATCATATAATTGCCCTATGTTTTTTTTTCTGAAAAATATGGATTGTATTTGTAATATTCCATAGATTCAAGAATACCTGAAGGATGAGTGACAATGCAAAGTCATGGGGGCTACAGTAAAGCACACTGTTGTAGGATTATTAGCAAGGTAGGTAGTAACCACAGAAGGACTGACAATCCACACAGTACTGATTTATAGTCACCAGTTGCCATCCACAGTCACAGGCTTCCACCTGATGCGACTAGAATAAGTTCAAACCCAAAGGTTTTGCAAGAAGAAGGCGCTGATCATGGATGGATGGATTGATAACATACTGGATAATGTATGTTTCTGACTGTGACACCTAATTTACTAAGAAGTGTGCTGAGCAGCTGTATTCATTCTCTTTTACAATGAAATATAAAGCAAATGTGATGGTTCAGGTTGCCATCTGCATTATTAGCATTTTATCATATATTTGTGTTGTGGTTTCTTCAGGTACATCATTTGTCCCTCCACATACTATGAATGGGTTTGGGTGATGGCACAAAATGCACCTAGCATAGACACCTGCTAAATGTGACTTTGCATATATGGGTTAGAAATTATTGGTTAAAAACAAGATTAAATTAAAACTAAACTAGTTTAAACAAAAAATGGGATACCTGTTTCTTTGATGAAGTAAAAAAAATAAAAATAAAATTGTTTTGACTTTCAAAAATTAACTACATTAATTCATTAAAAGCAACCAGATTTGTTATATATCCATCATGTTTTTATGAAAATGTTTTAAAGCTTATGTGAGATGTCTCTTACATCAGTGCCATAGCTGATGCAATGTTTGACTAGTAATGCTGGCTGAATGTAGTAGCCCTTGAACTTGAACAATTCAGATAGGCACACCTGGCAGTGAGGTTTAACATGTCTGTTATGCCATCAGTATTGGGTACAATGCAAGAGCAAACACTTGATGGACATCAGTTTATTTAAATAAATTGACATCCATTCTTCCATCTTCTAACCCAATAAAGCAGATTGTATTATATAATCTGGCACTTGCCCACTGCTTAATGTTCATTGACTCTTTTTAGTCTCTTGTACTTATTGTTATCTTACCTTATTCTTTAAAACATGTCTTTTTTGGCATATTTGCCTCTATTTGTTCATTTATTTTTAGATTTTTTTCACAAGTTGCCTGCTATTTTTTTGTAAACCTTTTTTTATTATTATTAAACAGCTAAGGAAAGGTGAATAACCAGATAAGAAAAGTTCATTGTCAAATATAAAATAAAGTCCCCATCCCACCCAAAAACACCATCACCCCACACATAACTAAAGAAAGTGGAAGCTACATGCCCTACACCATACCACATGCACTTCAGAAGAGGTCATCCACCTAAAGATAAGCATGATTTGACCCGGCCAGTACTTGGATGGGAGACCACATAGGAAAACTTGGGTTGCTTCTGGAAGAGGTGTTGGTGAGGCCAGCAGGGAGTGTTTACCTTGTGGTCTGAATGTGGATCCTAATGCTGGGAAACTGTGCTGTAAAAATGGTGCTGTCCTTCTGATAAGATGTAAAATTAAGGTTCTGACTCTCTGTTGTACATTAGTGCAGGGTGTATCCCGATGTCCAGGTTAAATTGCCCTCCATGGTCTAGTCATTCTGGCCACCTAATTATCCCTTATCTCTAATTGGCTATCTCTCTCACCACTTCAACACCAAAAAGCTAATGTGTGGTGAGCAAACTGGTGCTGCTGTGTCATCATCTAGGTGGATGCTACACATTAGTGGTGGCTGAAGTGCCTTCACACTCACTATGAAAAGTGTTTTGTTTGGTGAGAAAAGCGCTATATAAATGTAAAAAATTATTGTTACTACTACTATTATTATTATTATCCCAATTAACACCAAATAAGCAGTGTTCAATAAATGCAAATCCTTTTCCTAAAAATTACATAATGGATGAAGAAGAGAAATTAATATGAGAAAGTAATATGAGCAGCTGAAAGTTCTACAGTAAAAGAAATAAGTTATAAGTTCCTCCAGGAATTTACTACACATGGGTCTTACTTTTTCCAACAAGATACAAAGAAGATCCTAACAACTAAAGAACTAACTGAAATCGATTGCTATAGAGCAGTGGTGGCGAACCTATGGCACGTGTGCCAAAGGGGGCACTCAGAGCCCTCTCTGTGGGCACGCGCGCCTTCAACCCAGCACAGAGTTCGTTACTATAAAGCCAGAAGGATGCGGGACCGGGCTGCTCCCCTCCCAGCTCCCCCTGCGGCGGAGGACTTTTATCACATCACCCTCCCCTCTGCCCAGCAGCCCAATGGGAGCGCTTCCACCCTCTCCTGTCTGGGGTAAGGCGGGCGGCTCACATGCTGCTTGAGGGTGCGGCACGGACTGCAGCCTGTTGAGTCTGTGATTCCCGTGGTGGGGTTGGAGGGGATGTGGTATAGCTGGTCCACAGCTCAAAATTGAAAAGGCCAGTTTTAATAGATAATCGCCGCACTCGCGGCTTAAAGGGGGTTATGGTAGAGTGGCCGGAGCGGTTTCCGGGAGCTTTGTGATGCGGGCGGTCCTCGCTTAAGCGCACAGGTGAGGAGTCGTCCGAATCTGTAATTGTTGCCGGGAGATGCTAATCGCCACACCTGATCCACGACCCCGTAATATAGAAGAGAAACGTGAGGTGGATGGAAAGGAGATAAAGAAAGAGAGAGATAGAGAGCGAGCGAGCGCACACGGGAAAGGGAATGTAAATGGAAACGGGGGTTAATGGGAAAGACCTGCGTGAAACACTTGAGAAGATAGAAGGGATGACAAAGGACAGCACAGTTACTTCTGAAAATGGAATCCTTAAAGTGTGGAATTCTCTGCCAAATAATTTTAAGTCAATGAGGGCACTTGGGATTGCTTTCCTTACTTTGTTTGGAACATCTTATGGTTGTGAGCAGCTGTTTTCATGCTTTGAATTATATCAGCGTTTCTCAACCTTTAAGTACTTGCGACCCAAGTTTTCATAACAGTTTTAAATGCGACCCCCCAAACGTTTTTTTGAAACCCTAATAAAATGTATTCCTATATTTTTTGCTGCCAATACACCGCTACAAGTTTAAAATTTCCCTACGAATACCGAACTTACGCCACATATGGCAACATTCGTGCCCCCTTTTTTGTTACTTTGCGCGGCCCACAGTTTGAGAACCGCTGAATTCTATCAAATCTGACACCAGAAACAGACTAACAGATGACCTGAGTGCTGCATGTGTTGCTCTTAAACTTACAAAGTGTGAGCCAAGGTTAGACAAATTATCAGCATGCATACAACAGCAAAAATCACATTAATTGTTCAAAACCATACCGAATGCAGACTTTTACCTTTCAATAAAAAGTTGTTTGTATCATTGAAAGCTCTGTTATTATGTTTTTCTTTTAAGACAAAAGATGTTAATGTATGAGTTGTTTTCAGGTTAAACCTGTCAGTATTCAGGTTAAATTGCCGTGTTGGCACTTTGTGATAAATAAGTGAGTTTTAGGTTGCAGTTTGGGCACTAAAAGGTTCGCCATCACTGCTATAGAGGATGAAAAGAAGTATGATGAAAAATTAATATGTAAAAAAAAAGCTGTGGAGAACAAGGAATAAACACATCCAAAATTAGTGAAAGACAGGTGAAAATGGAAGTCTACAAAGATGCTGCAAGAGTGTAGACCAAAACATATGAAAAAATGAAACCAGGCACTTTAGGAGATCATAAATTACCAACTGGGTCAGAGGCTAAACACATTAAACATCATTTTAAAGGAGTTGTATAAACCTTATGGACAATTTTAGACTGACTAAACTGGTGATTCGAAATTTTGTATTTCTTTAAATACTCAAGTAAAAAGCCATTAGAGAAATCGATAAAGCCTTAGGATTACCTTAAGCAACATTCTTGCATATCATTAAGAAGAAAGAATGTACTGGTGAGCTCTGTAGTACTAGGGTGTTGTAGCTTGTTTGCCATTATGGATGTAGTTATAAGTCAAGCAAAATTACATCTTTTTGCCTGAAGAAGGGGCTTGAGTTGTCTTAAAAGCTTATATATTATAATCTTTTTGTTAGCTAATAAAAGGTGTAATTTTGCTTGACTTCTCGCTAATGGTGAGCTCAGTAATTACAAAGTGACTGGTAGGCCAAGGAAGACCTCCACTGCTAAAGATAGAAGGATCATTGCTATGATAAAGAAAAGGCCCCAAATGTTTGTCCAACAGATCAGAACGAGTCTTCAGGAGGCAGATGTGGATGTGTCAGAGCCGACTATTTGTAGAAGACTTCATGAACAGAAATCCACAGGCCACACTGCAAGAGGCAAACCGCTAGTTGAACTCAAAAACAGGATGGCCAGATTACAGTTTCGAAAAAAAGTACGTAAATGAGTCTGCAGAATTCTTGTGAGGGTTTTGTGGACAGATGAGACAAAGTTGAACCTGTATCAGAGTGATAGTAGCAGCAAAGTGTGCAGAAAAAAAAGAACTGCCCAAGATCCAAAGCATACTGTTAAACATGGTGCTGGGGGTGTGTATGGCTGACACAAGTACTGGCACACTTATCTTCATTGACAATGTAACTGCTGACAGCTGTAGCTCAGTGAATGCTGAGGTGTTCAGAAGCATCTGATCTTTTTGAGTTGCAGTAAACACATTTGGCGGGGCTTCATCCTACAACAAGATAATAATACCAAACATATTACTAAGGCAGTAAAGGAGTTTTTCATAGCTAAAGAAACGAAAAGCCAGGAACCTGCTTTAAATCTAATTTAGTATGCCCTTCATATGCTGCCAAGAAAAATTAAGGGGAAAATCCCCCAAAACAAGCAAGTGTTGAAGATGGCTGCATTAGAGGCTTGCCAGAGCATCACCAGAGACAATACTCAGCACCTGGTGATGTCTATGAATCGTAAATTTCAAGCAGTCATTGTATGCAAGGGATATGCAACAAAGTACTAAATATGTCCGCTTTAAATGGGGGGGACCAAGCAGAAAAAGTGTTGTCATTTCTACATGGTATAATTGCAATGTATACAAATACTCTTAAATTAAAGTTTGCAATGTGTACTTAAATCACATTTGAATTGTTTGTTATATAATGTTAAACTGTGGAGCTGAAGGGTAAGTCAAGGAAAAATGTGCCTTTGTCCTAAACATTATGGAGTACTACGTTATGACTGAACCCTCTGTGAATCGTCGATTATACAAAGTGCAAACAAAGTGTTAAAGATTTGTGGCAGTGAAGCCTTTTGCATATGGAAGGACTGGTTTCTTTATTTTATTTCTAAATATTATTCAAATATAAACAGAATAATGAGGAATTGGTTGCGAAATATGAGGCTGTTATGTAGTTTTTATGCAGATGACAGTCAGTAACATCTTAGATTAAGTGACTCACTACTTATGTTCTTTGATTGATAAGAAACAACATGGACAGTTCAAGTTCACTCCTTGTTTTAAGTGGAAGTAGATTCTTGCATCATGCCATAAGTCTGTTTAACTCATATGCACAATATGACTCATTTAGGAGTAACAGTATTGCTTATTTCAATATTACTTGGACAAAAAAATGTCCTCAGCCATTAGAGAGTTTCTCTGACACAAACCTGGCAATGTAATTGTTTAGTGTTTATATACATAACTCTAAAATAATCCTATAATAATATGGTAAGTGTAGCGTACCCTTAGTTAAAAAGGACACACAGAACATTCCCTGCGGTGGGATGGTGCCCTGCCCAGGGTTTATTTCCTGCCTTGCTCCCTGTGTTGGCTGGGATTGGCTCTAGCAGACCCCCGTGACCCTGTAGTTGGGATATAGCGGGTTGGATAATGGATGGATGGACACAGAACATTCCTTCACATTATGACCCATTTCATATGTCTGAGACTCCAAAAATGGATTGTAAAGGTGTATTTTGACATACAGTACACCCCAATTGTCAGGGCATGGTTTCTGTTACCCTTTAGATGGCTGTCCTTGGTGAAAGAATAATTATATCTTTAAATCCTTTTTACATTTGGGAGTTGAGAGAAATAAAACAAGCAGAATCGGGGAGCAATGGTAGTCTTGACTGATGTGTTTCTGTAAGGTAAGCTGTTGGATCTTCTCAGTATTGTCACAAACAGAATTTATTTGTACTGTTACCAAAATGGCAATTCAGCAGAACCTTGGAGGTTTTCTATGTAGAGCAGAGCCGAATGATGTAGTTTGGGCATCTCATAAGGAAGTCTTTTTATCTAAAATTGTAACAGGCAGGAAACCACAGGTGTGAACCTGTTATGGAGGAAGTTTGCTCTTCTCTGCTCATCCCCAGGCTAATGCAGACCTTGTAACCAAAATGGGTGGAAAGGTGTATCTTTTTATATATTTACTACTCTCCTTTCTCTACCATTTTTTTAAAATGACTAGAAAATGAAACAGGCATACACGTATAGATCCGTATAATCCGTATAATCCAAGTAGCATCACACAAAAGGCAGTGGTTGTAGTAGTAGGATTGTTACAGAGTACTGTAAAAGTCTTACTGACATGTCTAACCAACATGCAATAAATAACAGTACTCTCTGGTGGAATTTAATATAAGGATGTATTCAAACACATAGAATAACACACAATAGAAAGCACAGTGTGCCTGATGTATCTCTGCCTCAGTTTAAATGGTCAGGATGTACGTAAGTCTATTGTAGGATACCCTCCCTCAAAGCTGGCCAAATGAAAGTCAGTATTTACTTAAACTGTGTGTTTTGGGACGTGTGAGGAACACCAGATAAAAACTGACACAGGCACAGTGTGGTCAAGCAAAGTCCACACAGACGGGGACCAAGCTTTGACTGTGATTCTGCCAATTTATGCCGTGAGGCAGGAGTACAAATGTTAGGTACAATGTCCAGTAGGGGCTGGGTGATCTTTTGGCTTGGAATTGTTACAGATTCTGTTTTTTATCTCCAGCAGAATTGGAGCTTTTTTTTTGTTTGTTTTTGCTGTCCACCCTGGCCACCTGACCTTATCATCGGACTCACACTTGGAGAGGTTGGGAGCATGCACTGATACAGTATGTTGCCACATCCGTCACAGAACAAACCATCTCAGGATCCCATTTAGGACCCAAGTGCCACAGGGCAAAGAGTGACACCTCAGCACCACACTACTTTGGATGGAATGGAACAGTGTGAGGTTTTTTTACAGTGGCTGGAGTGCCAATCCTGCCACCAACCCTTGAATTTCCATTGCAATTGGGAGGACCTTCTTGCCAGACTGAATGCAGATTAACGTCATAACAGGATGGAGCAATTGCGGAGTAAGGGCCTTGGTCAGGGGCCCAATGGAGTGGAATCACTTCTGGCATGTACAGGCATTGCTGGCACTGATCTCTAGCCTCAGAGCCAACACTCCATAGATAAAAAATATATGGACACAGATGGAAACATGTTAAGGGTAAATTTCACACAAATGTTACAAATGTTTTTCAAAGAATAAATTACAAAGTAGTGTGGCGGAGAGTGGGATTTTAGGGACTCTGAGTGATATTTTGAAGAATCTAAGGGTGTAGAGTTGGTGAGCATGCTGGGTTATATGGCATGTTTTTGTTAAAGTTGTTCTAATCATAATTAATGCACGTTTCTTTGTACTGCAGCTTATAGGACACTCAATGCCAGCACACAGAGCATCTCAAACTAATGCAGTAGTGGTGTTCACAGAGCATATTAAAAATATATATAAAACACTTTTCATTTATTTCAATAAAGTTAACTGTACACCACAGTTTTATTATTATGATTACATACAACCAGCTACCTCTAAGGTTTTGTTTTTCTGAAGGACAGACAGGGAGCTTGGTTGCATAAACAACTTCTCTCTGTTAATAAACCATCAGGTAACTTGTGGGTTTTCCAGCGATTCCTCGGGAGTACCACATGAGTACTGAGGTTGTCTTGGTTTAGGCTTAGATGAACGCCATCCACAGTAATTTCAGTAGTACGTAACACTTTGGGAATATCATATAAGAATGCCTTATCTGATTCAGATAGCTTTTGAGAATCAATCTCGTTCTGCTGAGGCAGACGTTTATGTACACAATGTTTTTCAATTTCTTTGTAGCCCTAATATCCACAATATAAGAGAAGAAAATCTGTATATATAATCTGTATATATAGAGATTAGGTAGCACATGAGAAATGACTGTACTGATGCTATTGGGTGTTGCATCAACTGATAATTGAATGCTGAGCTGAGAATCATAGTAAGTCAGTGCATTTTGTGTCACAAGCTGTTCTTTTGCCATTTTGGTTGCAGACTCACACATTGTAATCAACACCAATGTGTTCCCTTAAACAGAATCAGAATTAGTGCCAGATCAGACATGAAGAAGCTGTGTAAATTAATCAGACTCAAGAATGATCTCAATTGAGTGAGGTTGGATAGAACAAGCACCTGTACTTTTGTGTTTAATTTTTCAGTTGACGTTTTCAGTAATACAACCACAAGAACGTGATCATAGTATTCCAAGGAATAACTTTGAAAAAAATGCATTTTCCTTTATCATCTTGGAATCCATATTTTTCAAAGCATACTAGAACTTCATCCAGGTGTTCTAGGTTCTTAGCATTTGTACACCTTGTCATCAGGATGTTGTCTAACAGTGCATATTGGGCAGTCCATGCATTATCTGACTCATAACCATCTGAAATATGGCTGGAGCTCACACAACCTGAAATAGAAGGTAAAAAAAAAACCTTCTGTGTGGTGATTGAAAGGATTTTATATGACTTTTCTTAAGCTTCCACTTAATAGTAGACATAGGACAGATCTAACTTGTTGATGCACTGCCCACTCGCCAGTGATGGAGAAATGTCTTCAGAGTGCGGTACTGAATACTTCATACTCAATGCATAGAACAGGATTTAGAATTCAGGATTTCAACAAATCGTAGGAAATAACTCATGGCTAACAGAACTTGGATTTGTGGTCAGCAACAGATTTGCCACAGTCTCCTTCTACATGTCATGCTTCTTAGAAAAGACTGCATCATTCTGCAACACAATTTGTGTTGTGTTCTGGTGGGTAGTTTTTATCTATGTAAAGTTTAGCCGTATTTTGCACAACCAATCTCTGTTAACCAGGGATAGCTGATTACACTTTACTACATACAATTAAAGAACAATAGTTTGCTTATCCCCTCTCATTTGTACATTATAATCTCCTTGTAGACATAGAACTTTGCCCATTTATGTTCTCAGTACAATATCTGCTGGAGGCAGGGGTAAGTGGTTGAAATGAAAGAAACTTCTTTGGGAGATTTTAAATCTGTTTCTAAGAGTACTTCTACCTTTTGTCCTTTGGTTTTTCCATTATATTATTTGTCACCATGGAGTTTTTGATTTGGAGACACATCTTGCTAATATGTACTGTATTACAGTTTTGATCCTTGCACTAGTAGTCATCATCATGATTATTTCCTTAACTTGATATCAATGGTACAGCATTTACTTTTAGTTGGCTGAGAAATGTAGGGTTCCTGGGAGGTCTGGGACCCATCAATTAGACATTTGGACCCCTATAAGCCTGAAAATGAAAAATAAAAATTGGGAATCCCATAAAAATGAATGCTCAAAAAACATGTGTTATAAATCAGTTAGTACCCATTATTGCGAGAAAGTATACTACCATTCAAGAGACAACTCATCACGAGCAGCAATCTATGAAATTGTTACAGGCAGAGACAGGGAGCACACCATTTCACAATTCTCTGCAGGATATGAGAAAGGGAAACAGAGCCTTTCACAGAAAAATGATAGACAGAAGTCTTACGTTGCTGTACAATTAGAACTTGTCTTGGTCTCAGTGATGCTGGAGAGTGATGGAGATTGATTATAGTGGCAGTGTTCAAATTGTAGAGAGGCATTGCTCTCCCTTGAAATGACATGCTACAGCCTTACATACTCTTAACTAACTAAAACTCCTGGTGCAGGCTATTACAGTGTACCAATTACAATATATATGTGCATAGTAGTACTAGGGTGTTGTACCGTGTTAGCCATTATAAATGTAGAGAAAAGCCAAGCAAAATGACACATTTTATTGGCTAACTAAAAAGATTACAATATGCAAGCTTTTGAGGCAACTCAGGCCCCTTCTTCAGGCAAGATGTAATCATATATATATATATATATATATATATATATATATATATATATATATA
>JANRMT010062818.1:9567818-9619990 GCA_026402145.1 Polypterus bichir lapradei | reverse complement strand
ATATATATATATATATATATATATATATATATATATATATATATATACTGTGGCATGCGGCTGGGGGTGGAGCCCAGCTGGGACGCCCAGGAGGGCCGGAGGAGGGCTTGTGCCTCCTCCAGACCACGAGGGGGCGACCGCCCTGGTTGTGTTGGGGGCCATGGGTAGAGGGCATGGAAGCCCAACCCTCTAGGGGCCCGTGGCCACCGCCAGGCGGTGCCCCGGTGCCTGAAGAATCCTGGACCTTAGCACTTCTGCCACACCCGGAAGTGCTGAGGGGAAGAGGACTGGGAACACCCGGAGGGCTTCCAGGTGTGCAGCTGGCACTTCCGCCACACGGGGGCGTGTCCACATGGGATTGCTGGGGAAGCAGCTGGAGCGTATCCGGATTGCTATTTAAGGGGCCGCCTCCCTTACGTCATCAGCAAGAGTCGGGTGGAAGAGGACGGAGCTCGGAGAGAGGAGTAGAGGCGGTCAGAAGGAAGGCATTGAGTGACTGTGAGGCCTGGACTTTGGGGGATCGGTGCTGGAGGCACTGGGACGTGCACTAAAACCTGTAAATAGTAGTGTATATAATAAACGTGTGTTGGGTGAACAAATGATGTCTGTCTGTCTGTGTCCAGGTCCAGTTCCACAATATATATATATGTTCATTAATATCAATAGTCTGCATGTGTTTATCCAATTTAGGATCAATTAATAGTAAAGGAATACAATATATATATACTCTTATAAATGGGAAAGGGAAGGAGTCTGCTCAGTAAACAGTGTGTAATGGTATTCCATCCATCCATTCATTATCCAACCCGCTGTGACCCGTTATTTGCGCGATAGACATATGCACGCGACAAAATAGCGCTGATTAAAATGCGCCGTCAAAATCGCACCGACAAAATCGCCCTGACAAAATCGCGAAAGTTTCATTAAATATGAATTACTACTTTAAAGCATATATAATAATGTTTATTTTAGAAGTCTATATTATGAGACGCGGCATGCCATCAGCACGGCACGCAGATAGTCCTTAAGATCACGCCCTGCATATGTAGGAAGAATTGCAGCAAGGGCGTCCCACTCTCTTGGCCTCTCTCGCGATTTTTTCGTGGCGATTTTGTCGGCGCGCATTTGTTGAAAACCAGTTAGCGGGTTTGTCAGCGCTCATTTGTCGGTCGTGGTTTTGTCGGGGCGCATATGTCTATCGCGCTTTTGTTGGTGAACCCCAACCCGCTATATCCTAACTACTGGGTTATGAGGGTCTGCTGACAGGGCGCAATGTAGGAAACAAACTCTGGGCAGGGCGCCAGCCCACCGCAGTGTAATGGTATTGTATATGTTAAAAGCATACAAACCCTTGATTGTTTCATAAATCACTGCTGTAGATTCTTAGTATGAAAATGTGCTACATAAAAATGATGTCGTTGTTGTCGGACAAAATGTATTTTGTTACACATGAAGTGAAATAAAATTATGACAATTAACTGTATTTTTATACACATAAAGAGAAATTAGTGCATTAGTGTATGTAATACAATACATATTATTCTGCCTTTTATCTGTTATAGTGTATAACAACAAAAGTATTTGGGTTTGCCACTTCATACATTACTGAATTCATCACAGTTTATTAAGACATTTGCTTAAATATTCTTGTTGTTTTGTGCATCATTAAATGCACAAGAAAATCAATCAAAATTCAAGGGATGCATAAAAAATGATGACTGGATGATTTCAGCCAAATAAAGTATAACTGAAAACAATTGAAAAAAATACAACTTTATTTTTCTCATCAAGCTATATTTCCCTCTATAACTGTTTTAAACATATTGAATTAAAACAAAATTGCGATGAAAAATATTCACAGCAAGTTTTAAAATGTACTATATAATTAAATAATCATATAATATGAAGAAAGAAGTACAGAAACAAACACTTTTTAAGTACTGAATGCTATGTAATAAACACCAGGTATTCTACGCAAGCCAGTTGACCATTCTGTATATACATTTCAGCATTTTTTTCTTTCTGTGAAATTAAAAATACTATTTATTGTAGAGCGTCATTTGCACGTTTTAGCTAAATTTAATTTTTTCCCTAGAAATAAATTTTGATTTGAATGACTTTGTTGCTACCAGATCTAAGAGTATTAATCATTATTGGAGGTGATCCAGTTCATTATTTACAGCAACATAATAAAGATAGAAATTAATAGATTTTATGAAAATATAAAACATTATTAAGGTAAACTTTATGGTTCAATTGTACAAATAGCCCCACTTTACACTTGGCATTGACCTGTGTTTAGCATCTGGATTTATCAGGATATATTTTAACCAAATTGCATTTACGCATGCCCTTAAAAATCCAGAGATCAGATGTCACATTCCCCACACAGAATTTAAATCAGCTTGCATGTGCTTGGCTGTTGTATGCAAAGAAAAAAATGCAATAGCATTTTTATTTGTGTAAAATGTGGTCTCTATCCATTTCTGACCATCTATGAATGTGGTCTCAGTGATCCAATTGGGATCTGATCACAAATGTATTTATAGTCATCAAGTTCGTTTCGATCATGATCAGATCAATAGAAATTAATCTTAATGCCAAGTGTAAATGGGGCCATGTTTGCAGAAAATGTGTAATATACTACATTAAAATGTTAAAGAGTGCACACATGTAGTGACAAACACCTACTTGCAAAAAACACTTTCTAATGGATTATGCATTTGTCAGTTATTCATTGTTTGAACATATCTACGATCGCTTACACTAGTATTGGCATCGACTCCAATGCACAGTATTTCTTTCTCAAAAATGTTAACCAAGTGTCTTCGAAACTTTTTTCCCACAAAAGTGAAAAATATAGGATTTATGCAGCAATGTAAATAACTCAAGATTTTACAAATATAAAATGGATAATCAAGATTGTCACATTGGTTAGATGACTGCAGTAGATTTAATGATTCCAAAAAGATTACTATATTATACGGGGTCCAGCACAAGAAAAACAACACAACTGTTATAAAAATAATAATAAGTACCCGACTTTTGTTCACCATTTTGCTTTGAATAATTACTACTCCAATTCTTGCATAACAATAACACATAACAACCAAAGGTATCAAAAAGAATAATAACATTTGCTGGAAGTTACTAATTAGCTTCCACCTATTGATAACATCAATAACATATCCTGATTCTTCACAGTGCAAACCATTTTCGCCATATGAAAATTCGTTGTAGAGAATGAACTTAGGCAGGGCAGTCAGCAGACTTAAGCACCAGACGAATGAACAGGCAAGGAACGCATAGCGCTTTCTCCGGGTCTTGAGAGCAAATATTGAGTGCACAATAATCAGGTACCTGTCAACAGTCATGAGTGTCAGGAATATTACTGAACTGTAGAAACCGATAAAAAAAGCAGCAGCAGACAGCTTACACATCACATTTCCAAAAACCCACTCTGACCTATGGTAGATTGCCCAGAAAGGGAGAAAAGATGCAAAGATTATATTTGAAAGAACTAGGTTAAGAATAAATATGTTAGTTATTCGTTCCAGTTTCTCATATTTGAATAAAATGTATAAAACCAGTCCATTGGCCACTGTGCTTAGTGTAAAGATAGTGAAGTAGAAAGCTGGCATAAACCTTTTTCCAAACGTTTCTGTATCTCCGTTATCACAGTAGTCGTCATCAGAGGTGGTATCATACATGTTATTTAAACTTGTTGTCAGTTGTATTTCAACCATATCTATGCAAATCTGTACAAAGGAAAAAGATAAAAGAAGGAACACTTTTAAATGTGAATGAGAAAAAAATAAAACAGACAGACAGACACAAAGACAACAAAATTACCTCCAGCAGCAACTTTTATGTTTTCCACTATAATGTGAAGAAAGCTTCAATATGCCTTCTACGTTGAAGTAAACTAATACAAGTAATTATATTAACATAAAGGGGTTGGGTTTGTACTTCCTCGATTGTTGGTGACGGTCTATTCTTGGAATAAAATTCTGTTAAGAAAATGCAATCACATGAATCATCAAAAATATTTGCAAGATTTATTTTTCAAAGCCTTGTGTATTCTTACATGTTTAAGTAGACCTACTGTATCAACACTATGGGTCAAAAGTTTGAGAACACCTTGTTTTTTTCAGTTTTAATGGAAATGCACACAGTCTAATGTCTTAATGTTTCATGAAGTCAAGGCATTTAACAAATAAATAGTGGCAAATAAAAAAAGTCAAGGAATCATTAAGTATACAAATCATCAAAGTAGCTACCTTTTTCTAATATATTAGCCAAACACACATATGGCATTCTTTTTATAAGGGAAATCAAATATTGGTCAGAAAGATCTTCACTTCAACACTGTTGTAGAAGTTCCCACTAATGTGTTGTATTTGTAGGTTGCTTTCCTTTCACCCTTCTGTCCAGTTCATTCCAGACTAAGTACAGTATAACAAACAAACTAAGTCTGAAGACTATGCTGGCCAGTCCATGTTTTGAAGTGCACCTTTTTGTTCTGTTCTGTTAATGTAGCTCTGACATACTGTAGCCTGGAGGTATGTTTTGGGTCAATATCTTGCTGTAGGATGAACACCTGGCCTACTAGACACAGGCCAGATTCACAGCATGCCAGTCACTCTGTGCAAGTCACCGACTCAAAAAGGTTTTCATCTTGATTCATCAGTCCATAAGACTTTCTTACAGTCTGCAGTAGTCCTCAGTCAGTATTTGATGGCCCAAGCAAGTCTTGCTTTCTTATTTTATCCTTTAAGGAATGGCTTTATTACTACCACTTGCCCGGTCAAGCCTACAGCACAAAGTCTTCTCTTCACAGTAGAAACTGACACTTGCTGTTTTTGACCTACACTGTTAAGCTGTGCTTGTAGCTGCTGTTTTGCGAGGGGCCTATCACACAAGCTGGAGACCCTAAATAACTTGTCTACTGATTGGGTTGTGATTTTGGGTCTGCCAGATCTCATCCTATCAGAGTTTCTTCCAGTTTCCAATTGCCTTTGGATTGTGTAGGACACTGTACTCACTGACACGTTGATTTTTTTGTGCAGTATTTTCTAAATGAAAGGCCTACACATCTAAGGATAATAATGCTCTGTCTCATTTCATTCAGTACTTCAGAGGGTGTAGTAATAACAGTCTGTTTCAACTCTGCTTTAAGACAGACAGAGAATGTTTAAGTAATCAGCAAAATTAGTGACACCTGTGCAAATTGTTTGCTCCAACCTGCAAGGTTTAATTTACTTTAACTGCAGCAGAACATCTGTAGGTTGTAACCTATTATTTGATCCCTGGAGAAATCCCATTTGTAATACTCTGATATTTCCCTTTTTTCAGTTTTTTGCTAACCTAAACTTTAAATTTAAACCTCTAGCAGTTTACTGCTTACCTTTTCACTATTTTTGGTCATTCATTGCATTTCAACCGATTAAATTTGAAGAAAAACTGGAAAAACTGAGGTGTTCTAAAACTTTTGACTGGTAGTGTATAACACAGTACTTATCTTCACCACGCTCACATAGTTACTCATAATGACGCTTTAGTTTTGTTCAGTTAGCTTAAGCTTTCTTCCCACAGGAAATTTCAAATCATGACAGTGTTATTATTTCAACATAGGAACCAGATCAAGTGATTTGTTAAAAAACACTGAGGTTTGAACATGTCACCTTGTATTTTATAATTATACAACATAACAATTAGACTCATGCTTTAGAGATAAAGCAACAGAAAACCAATCTACCTTTATTATAGAAATCATACTTCATATCTAATGCTATCAAGAACTATATGATTTATGAATAATCAATGATATATTACAGCAAAGGAATGAAATACTATCTATGCAACATCTTCTATAACTCTGTGATGGCCAGTGAGATTTTCTATGCTGTGATGTGCTGGACTGGTAACATCAGTTCAAGAGAGGTCCACCGAATTGACAAGCTAATTAAAAAGGCAAACTCAGTTATGGGGCACACTCTCGACTCCCCGGAAGTAGTAGCAGAAGAGAGAATTAAAACAAAACTCAGTACCATTATGAACAATGCTAACACACTGAGTACTTTCAGCTGACAAATCATTCAGCAGAAGTGTGTCTATCTATCTATCTATCTATCTATCTATCTATCTATCTATCTATCTATCTATCTATCTATCTATCTATCTATCTATCTATCAGTATGCATTAAAGTTACACATAGATATAGATCTAGAAAGCAAACTAGCCAATTTGAGTGAAAATAAGGTTGAATGAGACAGTTAAGCATGAGTGTTTTACTTTCCTAAGTTCTCATTATAGTTCACAGTTCATTATTTTAGTCTTTATAGAATGAATTCTTTGTTTAAGTATATGTGAAGAGCATCATCTTCCAGTGTATTCATCATGTGTGAATAAATCAATGCATTGCACATATAAAATGTATTTATGTATTTTTCAGACTAGGTTAATGTATTACTAAGGCCTACTTCAGCAATATCAGGGCAAGATCAGACCCAACCTGGAATATCTGCAGTGTTCTAGGGAATGTGTTACTGATATGAGGATATGGCAGGGTACTAATACTAATACCTGTATACAGAACAAAACATAAATAAAAACTTGTTTTTGGCAAATTGAGGAAAGAGAGTTCTATAAAACAAGCACTGAAATTACATTGTATGAAATTATGAAATTGCCTACAAGCCAAGACGCAAGAGGGGCTGTCACACGTATGTGCTTTGGAGGCAGCTTAAGGGCTCTGGTGATGGTATCTGGCGCTGTGCTTTAATGCCTTCTTTCTTCATCCATCTGCAGAAAGGAAGATTTAAGGCTGTTCCACTGCTGACGTCACTTCCGTTCTCCACCCTCTTGGACCTGCCATCTCCTGCCTTGAATCCACATGACCGGAAGTTCAGGAATTGTAAATCAGTTCTATATTAGACTCCCATCTGAAAAGATGCCATTTTCACCTTTGCAAAAAAGATAATCATTTATGAATATAATATGGGGTTAAGGAAGTACCCCAAACATTTTCCTGTGTTTGAATATTGAATGGGTAAGGGTAGGCTTTGAATAAATAAATTAATCACCTGTTTAATATTCCTTATTTGATAAAAATGTTGCAATCTTTGCAAACAAAAAAAGGCCATATTGCCCAAAAATGACAACTTAGGAAACTTATAAACAACTCATAACATATAATGATGTGATTGCTGCCTAAACCTAGGCCCATTTTTTCAGCCAATCATATACTGACCCCTCAACAATGTACAAAATGGACAATGTCCAGATCTTTGCTTGTCATTTCAAATATATGTAAAATATAGAGAGATAAGAGATGAATCAAAATCAATTCATGCATCAGGCCTTGCAATAAGTATTCATTAGCTCTGGATGGTTACTGTTACTGCATTGTTTGTACAATATGTGTTTCACAAATTTAAAATTATGAATTTTGTTACAATAAATGTTTGTGCATGTGTAAGTATCCTCTGTGATGGACTACACTATTTGCTGCTGTGATAGTCTTTGCCTCTGAATCTGGACTTCATCAGTGGATCATGAAATGGATGAACGGATTAATGAATTTTGTTAATTAGCCCTTTCCTTTCCTACTGCACTTGGGTATACAAAATGCTCCAAGCAGCTTCTTGAAATGTCTTAAGCACACACAACAATATTAACTGAACAGCAGATCAAGAGAACAGATGTTATCAATTACATACCAATATATTACATATATATTTTTTATTCCATCTTTTTTAAAGGAAATCTAGTCTAAGAACATGTCACTTGTAAAACTGGACAAAAATCCAACTTTAAGTAGATGGCTTCAATTTTGAATTTCCTGAGCTTGTGTGCTGTTTCTCCTTGATTCACTTCCAGATGTCTCCCTCTCTCTCTCTCTCTCTCTCTCACCTCATACCTTTCTGGGTTAAATCCCTTTTAGCAATTGGTCCTATCCGCATAGTGTCTCCCTCATAAAGGCGCAGATCCTCAATAACAGGCAAACCCATATCAATCCATTTTCCCATGTACACAGCAAAATCCAAAGTGTTAATTTCACACCTACAGTGTTAATTTTAACTCTTCTTCAAAGTTTATATAGGTCCACACCAAATCGAGTTAAAGTTACACTTTGTGTAGTGTTACATTTTCTACACTTGTCAGGTGTTGAAATCAACACGGTAAGAGTTAATTTTTTAACGCTAGTAGTGTTTTGAACATACAGTTGATGTAAACTAAATTCTTGAAACACTCTGCTAGTGTTAAAAAAAAAATAACTCTTACGGTGTTGATTTTAACACCTGACAAGTGTGGAGTGTCAAAATGTTAATAGTGAGTGTTAGTACGGTATATCTGGTATTGTATTATTTTAGATGCAATGTTAAGCTACTGCACCTCATTTTATTTAGAAGCTAATGTCACATTAATAAAAGTTTCATGTATACACATTATATACCAGATTTAAAAAAAAAACAAGAATTACGACTTTTCAAAATGTTTGTTTTATTAAACAAAACTGTTTACAAAATATTTCAAAACCGATAAAACCAAAAAAAAAATCAGGTTTCCCAACCAAAAGCATTTTAATAAATAAAAAAGCACAGTCTCAATTGAAAATATTTAGAGGATACAAGGGTTAATTTACATATTTGTACATTTACATAGAGGTTACAGCTGCTATTAATCCTTTTGTGCAAACACTGCTCTGTAACACTGAGCTCATCAACATGCATGGCAATTGTGTAAAAAATAAATAAGTGCTTGTGGTGATCATTTAAAAAGGATAGCATTAAATAAAAGGCTCTAGACATTTGGCAGAGATTCTTCACAGGAGACATTAAAAACGTAATGAACTTTGAAAGTACATCGATGGCACTCAGGGAGGTGGTTCCTGCACAAGGGATGAGCTGCTTGTCCACAACCACATAAAAATTGTCGATCCTCTTCTTGATTTGTCTTACTGTAAGTAGGTATGGTTGGTGACCTTCTCTCCTACTGAAATGTTCTTAAATGCTGGTACAGGACTATAAAAAATGACACATGATGCATTTAATAAATACACAGCAATTTCAAAACAGAACAGAATAATTTAATACATTAAACACTTCAAACAATGAATAACATTCTATCAGGTTGAAAATATGAAAAGTGCTACACCTAAAAGTTAACACAGTAAGTATGGAGGTTGTCAGCAATTACAACTTACAAGTGTTTGTAATTCATGTCATGTTCAAAGGGTAGAAGATAATATGCTAGGAAGCAGAGACAAGTACAGACCACTGCGATATGCTTAAAATTGATATTAAATTTACATGTCACCAATAACACTAAAAAATTAAACATTACATATTGGTCTTGGGTGAAAAGCAAGAAAACAACTTCCATCTGTACCAATCATCCAAAAAAAATCTATGACTGTACAACACATTGCAAAGACATTTACCTTATGTAAATGTACAAGCCTGTCAACAGCATCAGTTCGACTGATTGTAGCCTCGTTCCTCCCTGCAGAAGGTGGTAACAAAGAGAACAGCAGCAAGAAAGAGGAAATGTCGCTGTTACAGTCTGATGGAAAATGAGAAGGGGTCAATGCTGAGAAATATTAATTAGTATGTAGAACAGAGAGCCTTGCCTGTCATTTAAAATTTCAAAATACTACTTACCATTTTCAGACTGTTGTTTCTCTGTTGCACTGATATACTGTAACTTCTGCTGTCAAAGTGAGAGACTTTGCTTCTTTGATGACTTTCTGTTTAAATGCTGTCTCCTACTGCTCAAGCAATCTTGCAGATGTTTCAGTATTGAACAGCACAATAAAGTCTTGAATCACCTAATGAAATTGCATATAGAAAAACAACACAAAGCCATCATGTCTCAATCACACTTAATTCCTTAAACTAGAAATAAATAGAAGAGAATGTTTGTACTTACCAAACCTCCCAACTTCTCAGGTATTACTCGAGTTTGAGCTTGCAGACCCCCAACCCTTCTACATCACTGGAGTTTGAAAGAGCATCAGTGCATATACTTGGTGTTAAGGTAGCAGGGGGTGAAAATTGTTTTTTCAAAAAGAGAAGATAAATATTGATTACTTTTCAAATGTTTTATGAAGACATTTGAACATTTCTGAACGAAATTATACACCATCAGAAACATCCAGGTCAGCAAAAAGTCCTTGTGGACGACATCTTACTGTGAAGCATATCTATGGGTGCTCTGAATCAACTCTTGAAAAATATCTTCCTCCACATTAGTAACTGTCTCATCAATGGAGAAATCTGATAATAAATGTCAATAAAATGAATTTTTCAAATCAGAAAAAACATTAGCTAATGCTTAATTAAATTCAAACTTACCTTTAGTTACAAACTTTTCAAATTTTAATCCAACTAGCAATTGAATGTATTTTTTCCACGTGTGTAGTACAGACCCGTGGCTTTGAAATGAGGTTGTTTGTGTTGGTATGTGGTGTAGTTCTTCTGCATGATGCGGTGAAATGTGTTTTAAAACATTTTTTGAACCTTTATCATCCTGACACTGGGCCGCTTTGAGTTTAAGAAGTATTTGGACTGAAATATCCCTACATTATCTACTCAATCATTAATTTGCTAAAAATAACAAGTATTCTATTTCCATTTATTAAGGGGTTTAATGTAATAATATTAGCATGAAACTCTAACATTATAAATCTCACTTACTGTATAAGCGTAAAATGGCAATATACTTACTATTGTAAAAATGTACTGATTGAAATTCAATTGTTTTTTCAGTTGTTAATTTGTTAAAAATAAGTATCATACTCACCTTAATTTATCTGTCATCTGGCAGTGCAATCAGTAACGGCCGCCATTAAAGAAAAAGGAAGTGCTGTTCCAGCTAGCGCCGGAAATCAAATCCACTCTTTGCTGGTGTAATGTACACCTACCCCCCAAAATAACACTCAATCTAAACACTCTGTAACACTCCAAGTGTTGATGTCCTCAAATCAACACCAGAATTAACACTTGTTAACTCAGAAAAAGTTAATACTGAAAAAACAACACTAAACTACACTGAAGATTTTGCTGTGTAGAGGAGAGGACAAACTAACAAAAGGCCAATAGTAAATGTGGCACTCGCTACAAGCTCTCAAGATATAAGAATAATTATGCATGAATTCAAGATGAGTTCTTTCACTTTAACCACTTAGTTTTTATATCAAACCGATCCATTTGAGGAACAAGGTAACCATTTCTCTTGAGGGAAAGTAACAGATTCTGAGTCAATGGAGGACATATTATGATTTAACATAAAATGTTTAAATCCACATACACAAACGACTGTTAGACAGTAACAGAAGCAAAATAGCTAAATCTACAATTACTAGACCTTAATTTGCAGCTTCATTTGACTGAGCTGTATCTTTACTTTTTTTGGCTGCATCTGTACCTTGTCAACAGAAAAAACACTTAAATATATTCCCAACAGTTTATCAATAAAAAATGAGTAGGGCTACTTTATTTTAACTCTTTAAAAAGTCAACCCGACAGAGTACTTTTCAGTGAGTAAAATTTAGGCTATTACATTAACGTGTGCTTTAATTGAAGGATTATTACTGCTGGCATTCCCATTCCATAATAAATTGTGGACTGTTGGTCTGGTACTTAAATCTGTGTTGAGGTGTCTACTAATTTAATTGAATTCAAGAGAGTATAATTGCACTTTGTAATATGTGACGTCATACACAACACGCTCTCTCATTCTCAACAGGCCCATTCCAAAGGTGTCTGTTTTTGTACAGTACTAATAAAATGCATCACATTTATCATTCTAACAGATGGAGTGTGCGAACAATACTAAAACCTAACAAAGGACATTTTGGAGAAAATTACATGAAATAAGAAAGGCTGACAGAGGAAGGATCCAATCCATTTGAGCACTTTGACTGTGTGGTCTAGGAAAGCACTTTAAGCTCCAAGGATAAATGCTGGGATGCCAAACCCATTATTCCCATTTAATTCTGCCTGCAAAATAATGAAAAAGGGCCACCATACATGTCAATGCAAGGTTTAAAAACAAAAATCAAAACAAGAAAGCCTTCAAGCTAGCAATTTCTTGGATTCTGGTCAGGGTGGAAAGAGCTCCATCCTGGCGTGCTGTCTGTCCCAAGCAGAATGCCCCTTTCCAGCAGCTGCTGCCTTTATAGGCAGAGAAGCGGAAGGGGCTGAGTCAGTTATCCTCATTGGACGTCTTCTTTGTACAGCAGAGGGAACAAAAGAGGAGAAGATTGTCATGAGTGCCCCTCTTACCGCAGGGTGGAAGTCCATTCCTCAGATGAGCCCGAAGGGTGATCCACAGACGCACATGCATGACAATTACACACAGAGGGAAGTAGCTGATGGTATGACCACTGGTATCTCCAAATCAGCCTCTGCCCTCTTTATAAATGTTAATGGAATTTTTTATTTATTTGCCTGATTTATTCTGCTCTCATTTTACTACATTACTGAGGGCAAAGCACCAGAATGAGTGTTAGAGTTCAATGACATCGGTACTCCCTCCATCTTTCTTTTTTATTTCCTTTATTTTTTTTATTTAAGCTTTCCTTTGCTGATTTATACTATCTGTTTCCTTATTTATATACATTTGAGATCAAATTCTCCACAGTAGTGCTGATGTTTGGTGTCTGACCTCAGTTGGAATGAAAAACGTGATGCTTTTTATTACTACATGTATAATAAAATATATTCCAACAGATGGCACACCACAAATGTTAATGCTGAATACGCCTAACAGAGTGTAACTACTGGGCAGACTGAAACTTGCTCATGGGGGGCAGCAGTAGGGTCTGGTTAATGCAGAAAAGCTGGTAAACGTGGCTAGTCATGTGCATTAATGCCTTTTCTCCTTCCTTGCAGTAACAAGTAAAAACCAGGCTCACCACCCTTCCAGCATCAGACCACGCCCCTGAATTACATCACTTCCCTTCCTCACACTGACAATCCACCTCTTCCTTCCACTCTGCTATATAAGCAGTCCAACCATCTACTACAGCAGTCACATTTATGACTCAGTCCCGAGAGATTACTCTCTTGCTAACAAGCAATCCTTTTTCTTGTAGCAATCTTGATAATTTACGGAGTGGACCCCTGAAATCTTTATTCTTGTCTTTTTGTGTCGTTGCAATAGATTTACATACCATAGAATTTGGAGAATTTTGTGACAGTATTTGTTATCCGAAAACAGAAGGGAAAATATAAAATGAGATTTATTTTTTTTTGTGTTACATGCTTTGATGAAAAAATATAACAAATAAAATAAGATTTCTTTTTATTTCAAATAATCCCAGGTGAGGAAAAGGGAGTTTGTTCACAGAAAAAGAAAATAATAATAATAAGATGAATCAGAGTGCACTGCCAAGAAATAATTAAATAAAATAAGATGTATTATCAACAGCAAAAATTAGCTTCTAATTAAAAAATGAGTTGCAGCTAAAACCTAATCCCATTCTAGTCCTCCTGAAAGTGAGTTTGAGACCACTTATCCCAGGGGATTCTAAGTTCAGTCTTAGATCTGAAATGGCTGTAAAATTTTGCTCCAACATCATTTGCTAATTAGAAACTAATTATTGCTGGCAGTTATGGCTCAGGCTACATGTTTCCAGTGTATTTTAGTAAAGTTGCTAGTTGCGATTCATAGGCATCACTTGCTTCTTTACGTTTTAAACTGCTGCCATTCACTATTTTTAATTGTGCCTTGTTTTCTTAAGCAGCTGCAAATTAACAATGAGATGCAAATGACAAAGGAATCAGCAGCACGCCATTAGACTAGGTCTGATTTATATATGAGTGTGCTCATCATGAAGCATCTGCTGGATTAAAATACCATACCATTTTCTAAACGTGCTTAATCTTAAACAGGGTCCTGGGGAGCTGAAGCCTATCCCATTAAGTAAAAAAGTCGCAAGGCAAGAAAAACCAACTGGACAGGGTGCCAGTCCATTGCTAGGGAAAACACTAACACAATACATACCCAGTAGGGCCAATTTAGTGTTGCCAATGCACCCAACCTGGATATCTTTTGATTTTTGGAGGAAACTCACACAGACACAGGGAGAATATGCAAACTCCTGTCACACACGTGCATATGGGAGGCAGCTAAAGGGCTTGAATGTGGGTAATTCCGAGCCAGACCGGAATGTAACAAAGTGTGCTGACTCTTTTTCTTGCTTTTCTACAGACCATTCACGGGAAATTCCACCTGGTCCTGGTGACGTCAAGTCTGCTTCCAATCCCTTTGATGTCACTTCCAGGTCTGAGTCAATGGATGAAGACCCTTCTGTGTCCGACCCCTCTGATGTTATTTCTGGGCCCGAGCCTATGGATGAAGACCCTTCCAGTTCCAACCCCCCTGATGTCATTTCCTATATTGGCCTTTAAAAGCCACCACCTTTCCCCTATTCCCTCAATTCTTTTCTGGACTCCAATCTATACACAGCAGTACAAATATTTAACTATTTTGTAGCCAGGGAATAACATACGGGGTGGCTGCCCGAAACCTTTCTGTGGCTTCTTTGATTTTGTGACACTCCACAAAGGGAGGACTCGGGACACAAACTCTGGTCTCCTTACTGCAAGGCAGCAGCACTACCACTGCACCATCCTCAAATAAAATATTTAGAAAGAAATGGTAGAAAAAAAGTAAAGAATTGAGAATTAGTAATCTCCACTCCAAGCAACAATCATGAAATGAACCATCTACCATATAAGAAAGACTGAGAAATTGAAAAGAAGACATACAAATGAGAATGAATTGTTTTATTTGCAAGGATACACTTCTTATTAAGCCATTTTGCTGGGACAGAAATCTGTAGCCAATGCAGCCCTTCAAGTCTCATTTTGGGGACCACTACCTTATTCAAATATTTTTTGACCTGGAGCAGCTCAATGCTGATTAACTTGGAGAAGAGTAACAATACAAATAATCAATTTAGGTTCTGAAATCTTAAAATAAACATTCAGTCAAAAGAAGGCAAAGTAGTAAAAAAAAATGCCCCTGTTTTCTCAGTTAAAATCAAAAAATTTTCTTTGAACAAGCTTTTTGCTTTGTTTCTTTAAATCAAGCAGCAGCACAGTGATGTTCCTGCCTTGTTGTTTTTATTCAAAATAGTACATGTCATGTCACATGTTAATGCATACTGGTAGCCACACCAACCATACTATTGCAATGCAGAGGCCACACGTACTGCTCAGTGCATGACCAGTGTTACCACAGGTGTGGTTTTCATGCTAAATTCGGCTATTTGTGCAATGAAAAAGATTGATTTGGTGGTGTGGGTCATTGTGCAATTTTTAAAAGATATACCCAGCTGCCCAAAAGTCAAAGCTCCAAGATAATCAAAGCCAGACGTTAATAGTGGCAAAACTGCAAGGGGGAAGGATGTCCAGATGTCGACAGCAACAAAAAGTTTGTGTCATTAAGAGTGTCATTCATTTGGCTGGTTTTTAGCTGTCAATGAGCTACTCTGCACATGGTTGGATCTGCCAACAGGGTGACTCAGGTGTGCATCCTGGGACCCTGCTCACAAAGGAGCCTTAGAGTATACAAGAAAAGAAAATGCCTAATAACAGAAAAAAGTCTAAGTTTTCTCTGACTGGCACTCACAGCAAACCTGCCCCACTTTGATCCTAACAATTAGAGCCTAAGTCGATTAAATGTAAATAAAAAGCATGTGAAAAGAGAACTATGAGTGAGTAGAAGCCATTCAGAGCAGATGTCTAGTAGGTCACTTTTATGAGATTGTGTTACTTTGCTACAAAAAAAGAAACGGCAAAATGGCTGACCATTCAAAGTGAAAGCCTAGTGGTGTGGCAAAATGAAAAATTGAACAGAGAAAAGCAAAAGGTGTCGTTTTGCTGAAAACTATACATCACATTTGCAGTTTAAAATAAATAAATAAATAAAACTAAATATCACATTGGAGATTAATGAGTCGGAAGAGGGTTGATGCCACTGCTTTGCTTCAGCTTTAGCAGTAACATGCAGTCTGATAACACCAACGCAGAGAAAGCTGCAAATATGCAACCCCAAAATGTTTAGTTGTGCATCACCTTTTGCCACAAAGTGACCACAATATCTTTCAAAAATACTACCGGCACTGCAGGCTTTTTTGTTGTTTTGCAATCTGAATCTACTATGTACATCTTTACTAAACATTTAATTGATTTCAGAATTTTAACTGTTGAGAAAAATGGGTTAACTGTGGGCAATTTTATAATATATCATCTACAGATGGGGACATATTTCTTGGTCCCCCTCCATGAAAAAACCTATAATTGTCTCTGAAATGACTTGAAACTGTCAAAAGTATTTGGGATCCATCATATTTTATTCAACGTTTAACAAAAATAAAACTTTGCTTTAAAGTTTTGATTCAATAGAATATTTTAAATACTAACACAAATAAAAATGGTGGGTGGCACAGTGGTAGCGCTGCTGCCTCGCAGTTAGGAGAAAGTATGAAAAAAAGCACTAAGAAATTTAAAACAAAACCCAATCATGGTGGCATGACAAAAGAGAGCAAGACAAAAGCATGCCATCATAAGCATGGAGAAAAAACAATACCAATATTGTTTTCTTTTTTCCATCTCTGAAATTTAATTTAGTGGACTTTCTAAATGACAAAAAGGTTTACCTGCATGACAAAATGCTTTAAATTTTGTGCTCTGTGCTAATCCTGCTGGATAATAATTTCTTCACAGAGCCGTGCTTCTCAAACATTTTTGCTCGCAACTCAATCTTAACCAATCGACAAGGGATGTCAGATTGATACAGACGGTCATAGCCAGTGGAAATTTGGTTTCCCTTGGAACTCATAAGCAATGTTGATGGCTTAAACTGCCCAGAGCGACCAATCAAGACACTTTGCAAACTGTTCACAGCCATTTCCCATTGAATACAATGGTTAGTCACCAACCTGCACAACCCAAAAGGTTTCAACCCACAACCCATTTTGGATTGCGTCCCATAGTTTAAAACCTGTGACAAAGAATAAATGAATCTTGGGAAGCATCTGCAGCAGGGGAGGGCTCACTGTGCTCTGGAGCAGATGGAGATTACAAAGAGACTGCTGCAGAGTTCCCTTCCACAAGGGGTGGCAGCAGAATTAGTAAAAATCATTCAAATTAGATATAACATTGCTATGAATCACAGCTCTGCATTCAATTCAAAGCATAAGAGTACAAATGCCACATCATACTATGGACTTGAATACTGTAAATGTCTGTTCATAATAAACAGTAAAAAGCTACTAATTACTTATACTTATTCAAACACAGTTCTCAATCGTTCTCTTTCTCTATGCCCATTTACAAAGAATATATGTCCACTATAAAAAAAATGGTAGTTGTTTTATGGTGTGTCTTTCTGCTTCCTGACTGCTTACGCAATCTACGTTTTTCATTTCCTCAGTGTTTTTGTTGTGTGTTCACACACCATGCCACAGAAAGCTTTAGCTTTACACTTTTAGTGTTGATTACTATTGTGAATTTAGTGGGCAATTGGCCAATGTTTTCATCTGACAAAATAAAAGTCACTGAACTGAACTAAACTTATTTGCATGGTAGACCAATATGTAACGTGGGCAAATTTCTGGTGCCCTGACCATCTCATTCCATATGTTATGAAAAAAATAATAACACAGAATACACTAATCCAAAACTATGGCTACCCCTTTTTCCTAGTTCCATGGTCCATGATTACATATACAGTAACCCTTTAAATATAATTTCATTTATAATATAAATCTCTTGTGAAGCGTGATTTTACTACTGGCAAAACAAATCAAACAATGTAGAAAGAAACCATAAAACCTTGAAAAGTAAAAGGCACCTGTACTGTACAAGTTATAGTGCCACATTTATGCAATCCCTCATGAAAAGTCTAAAAGTGACACCTGTCAAAATGTCAGTATTAACTGTTGCAGGCACCAATTTATCTGCTTGTATGTTGATTTTGATGCCTTTGGCTGTGGAGGACAAAATACCAGGCCTGTCATCACATTGGATAAAACATAAAACTAATAAGATTTAAACTACAAGGGAACCTTACAGGGTATAGTTGTTTTTCCAAGTCTTCAATAAATTTAATTCCTGCATTTTTGTCAACAGTGACTCTCCAAGATGGAAAGCACCCTGTTATCTGCAGGCATTTGTCACTGGGTGCATTTCTCCTGTGCATATTTACCACTGGGTGGCACGGTGGCATAGTGGGTAGCGCTGCCGCCTCGCAGTTAGGAGACCCAGGTTCACTTCCTGTGTCCTCCCAGTGTGGAGTTCTCATGTTCTCCCCATGTCTGTGTGGGTTTCCTCTGGATGCTCCGGTTTCCTCCCACAGTCCAAAGACATGCAGATTAGGTGCATTGGCGATTCTAAATTGTCCCTAGTGTGTGTGTCCTGCCCGGGGTTTGTTTCCTGCCTTCTGCCCTGTGTTGGCTGGGATTGGCTCCAGCAGACCCCCGTGACCCTGTAGTTAAGATAAAGTGGACTGAATAATGGATGGATGGATAAAAATGGTATGGACAAATATGATGGACCCCTTAACCCAATATTTTATTTCAGAGAGAACCACTTCAAATAAGCGATTCCAGGAGCTCTCAATGGGACTTCTCCACCTGTCAGTAGGCAGTTTGGCCCACTCTAGCTGAACAAAGTGCTCCAGCTGTGTCAGGTTTGAAGGGGGCCTTCTCCAGACTGCATGTTTCAGTTCTTTCTGTAGATGTATGATAGGATTCAAATCAGGGCTCATCAAAGGCACTTCAGAATAGTCCAATGTCTTGTTCTTAGCCATTCTTGGGTGCTTTTAGTTGTGTGTTTGGGTAATTTTCCTTTTGGAGGATCCATGACCTGCGACTGAGACAGACCTTTCTGACACTGGATGGTCCATTTCCCTCCAGAGTGACTTGATAGTCTTGAGATTTCATTGTTTCCTGCACAGACTCAAGGCACCTCATGCCAGATGCAAAAAAGCAGCCCCAAATCATAACTGAGCCTCCTCCATATTTCACAGTAGGTATTTTTTTTGAAAGCTTCACTTCTACATCTGTGGACAAACAGCTGATATGATTAGCTGAAAAGCTCCAGTTTTGTCTCACCTGTCTAAATGACATTCAACCAGAAGCATTGTGGCTTTTCAGTATGCACTTAAGCAAATTCCTGTTCTATGTTTTTCTTTCAACAGTGGAATCCTAATGAGTCTTTTTCCATTGAGTCAACTGTCACTCAAAAATACTGATACTGTTGGACCTTGACCTTGGAGTTCAGTTTGTATCTCTTTGGAAGCTGTCCTTGGCTTTTTGTCTACCATTCTTACTATCCTTCTGCCTATTCTGGTGTCATTTTTCCTTTTGCGGCCTCATTCAGGGAGGTTGGCTGCAGTCCCACATCCCTTAAACTTCTTAATATTTGCAATTGTTCTCACAAGAACATTAAGCCACTTGGAGATGGTCTTATAGCCCTTGCTTTTAACATGCATGTCTATAATTTTCTTTCTAATCTTCTCAGTCAACCCTCTCCTCTCCACTAGTCCATGTTCAGCATGGAACACACAATGATACCAAACAGCAGAGTGACATCGAAGTCACACTGCTGATTCCAGTCACTAAATGAATCAGCTTCCTCAATCTTTGAATCAGGCCTTTATCAGACTTTTCTCCATTTAAATAGGCAAAATGACTGAAAAAAGCAAGTCTGAAAAATCACACTAATCCAATTATTTATGATCTTTTCTAGGGTTAGGGTTAGGGTTTGTCCAGGCCATTTTAGAATATTTTTGTAGAATAAGCAATACTTTTTGTTTTTTCAAGCTTGCTTTGCTTTACTCGATGGCATATCAAAGGCATGCATGGGTAGACATAGGACAATTGCTTTTCATTTAATCACTTTTAACGGTACTAAAAAATCTGTCCATGTCTGATATTCTGTTGATATTGTAAATCATTTATCATTGAAATATGCCACAAAGAAATTGTGGTTTAATCCACATCGAAGTCACACTGCTGATTCCAGTCACTAAATGAATCAGCTTCCTCAATCTTTGAATCAGGCCTTTATCAGCCAGCAACTGAATGTTTTTTCTCATTAGCCGCACAAGTGGATTTTGAAATCGTAACATTTGTGTTTTGTACTGAAGAAGCCTTTTTTTCTACAGAAAGGAAAAGAAAATACATTTATATATGAGGTAACAGAACTCAATCAAAAACATTACAATAATTGTGGCAGTTATCACTTTTAAATTCAGACGGTGGTGTCTCACTGATTTTTTTCTGAACAGATTTATGTCCTGTACTCATTCATGTTAATTTATGTCATACATATTTAAAACATATGTTTATGACCAAAACAGGGTAAACAAGGCATCAGTCCATGACAGGGCACACATGCACACATCCACACTTCAGAGAAAACCCACATGAACATAAAAGCACGTGCATACACCACATAGACACTGCCCTGTCCAGGATTTACATCAATAGTTGTGAGTCGGCAGCATTGACTACTGCCCCACAGTGTTTCCCAGAAATCATCAGCTTATTTAATTGGTTAAGTTAAGGTCTAATCCTGCAGTTAAAATTGTAACCTTTAGTACATTAAAAAAGTTACTCTAGACATTTGGTATAGAGTGGGCAAGCAATCTTGGCTCTTCCACTCTGGCACAAACACTCTCCTGTTTTTTACAACCCAACCCTAAACGTTAGAGGTGATCCCATTGCGTTCAGGCCTTGGTCTAGCAAATGAGTTCACACACTGGGGGCCTCATGTTTAAACGGTGCATACACACAAAAATGTTGCATACGCCCGTTTCCACGCTCCCATTGAGATGTGTAAAAATTAAACTTGGTGTAAAGTCACGCACATTTTCACAGCATACCGTGCACACGCACGATTCTATTTGGTTTTGTAAACGGGCGGCACCCAGCGTCAAAGCAGTGCCACTGTTTCTGTTTGGATTCCCTTATTTTTATAGACTGGCATCCCTGACACAGGCTCTATCAAATACACTGAAATTAATTGCATATCATTTACAAATTTAAAGCACTGTAATCATTCTGTAACAATACAATGGTGCACAGAATGGCAAAACTATTCCAACTACCATGGCAGCTTTAGCATTGTTAGAAGACATTGTAAATGGAAGAATTGGAAGAGACCACGTATTTTGAGATCATACTAACTTCCTCTTGGAGCTCTGTACTGTTAGAATACTAGAATGTATACTTGAAATCATTTTTATGATGAAATGAAATAAAGTATGTATAGTACATTTTACAGGTAAATTGTCATGGGGGGGCATGGTGGCACGGCAGAAGTACTATGGGGGTCACATCCTGGTTGTTCCCTGCCTGGGGTTTGTATGTTTTCCTAATGGGTTTCCTCCGCACACATCAGTTTCCTTCCAAAGGCATGCAGGTTAGAGGATTTTGGGATGCTAAATTGATTCTACTGGTTTATGTGTGTGCTTGTATGCACCCTGTAATGAGCTGATACTCTGTCCTGGGACCGACCCTGCTTCATGCTCAATACTTGCTGGGTCTGGTGCAATCCTGGATAGAATAATTAAACTTGCAGAGGTCACAATGTAGTCAGACATGTACAAAAGAAACAAGAAGGACAATTCATCCTTTATGTCTGATGAACTATGGATGTTATCTTTGAACTGGAAAAGCATTGGTAACAAATTTTTAAGCCAAATCTTAATCTGATATAACGCAGTGACCAGAAATCTTCTATATGAAATACTAGTATTAGACTTCATAAGGAGCAAGTTAGAGTCAACAAGGGCTTGCCAGGGTCATGACCAGATAATCTATTACTAAAAAGGCAATCATTACAAGCCTAGATCAACTAATGCACTAACAAACACACACACACACACACGCACATGCACACACACACACACGCACACGCACACACACACACACGCACACACACCCCCCCTCCCACACACACACACAGATATTACCAGTAAGAAGATGCAAGCAGAGACGAGATACACAAAAGGAAGTTGACACTTAGGATGTGGATGAGCAATGCGGAAGAAGAAATGGGGCTGTTGCTGATTGCTTATTCATCAGTCAGCTTTGCAGACAAAACAATGACAAATAATGTGGCACCTAGTTTATAGAGACTGAGGTAGCTGAGCAAATAATATAGAAATAGCAGCTGCTGCCTGGCTTAGGAGCAACAAACTGCACAGACAAGATGGAGAAGGGCAAGCAGGGTGGTAGGATGTGTAAGTCTGCTTGTTAGACAGACACAAAACAAACATTCCCACTGTCTGTCTGGAAAGGAGCTGAGAAAAAGACTCACAGGATCTGGATTACTTCCAATAAGATGCAAAGATAGTATGAAAGAAACAGGTTCAGACCCAATTGAGTTGCCTCACGGGATTACAGGTCCCAGACTGCCCTGAGGGTGTCCATGTGGGAATCCTAACCCAGGAAAGCTGCCATCTAATGTATTAGGGGGATAAAATATTCATTGCATCTTCCCCAGTCCTTCCATTGTATTGGTCTCCCGGCCAGGTAAGGATCCTTGTTCAGTCCTGGGTGGGATGCCATTATCTGCTTGATGTCCATTACACAGGTTAAAATCTAAGTTTGCATTGCACCATCAATTGGAATGTATTTTGTAATGCATATACTAATATGAATTGCATTTTTCATTCTAACGGATGGCACACCACAATCATTATAACTGCTTTTACAAGTCCTATGCCGAATGACATATCCAGAGAGATGCACAGATACTCAGAGTTGCCCTTTTTTAAGGTGGATTATTTTCTCTGTCTAGTAAAGGTTGCGGTCTGATGCCTGAATACTTACTCAGTTTTGTATGTTTAGCTTAATGAGAAATTCATTAAATGATTTTGCCTATTGTAGTGGTTTTGAATTTACTGCATATCCTGGGGGTCCAATGTGGCCACAGGTTTTTTGTCGCAACCAGCTTTTAGTTAGAATTTCTATGATTTGTTGTTAATCGAAATATTATATTTTTTCATATTTATTCTAAAGTACTAAGTATTAAAAATGCTATCTAGGTTTTTAAGATATTCATCATCATTATTATCATGATTCATGCAGGAATCTGTGCCTACTCCAACTTCCGCGTTCTTCCGCTCCATAAATCCTGGTCAGCGTGAAAAGTAATGCTCGTGCATGTGCGTGCTGTTCTGCCCAAACTCCTCCCAGAATTACGCCTTTTTGAATATGCAAATCAATATAAATAGCCCTTAAGCTCAGCGTTCTGTGAAAAGACAATGGGAAAGCACAGGGAAAAATATAAGAATTTCAGCGAATACCAAGTGGAGGCAAAGGAAAAGCATACTATTTGTTGATTTAAACACTGGAATAAACAACAAAAGGAAGCTGATCGAGTGACACAGCGTGTCAGAGAAACTCGAAAGCTCAAGTTCACAAAGTCACACAGTGCCAAAATAAAAAAGAAGTCACATATCAAAGTCGCCGTGAAAAGGCGAGTTATAGCCCACCATCTGATCTTATTAGGGTACAGACAAAAAAAAATAGGCACACAGTGGGAAAAAAAGCACGAAATGTCAACTTTAATCTTGAAATTTCCACTTTAATCACGTAGTTTATTTTGTCATTAAAACAGAACATCATAAACTTCATCTTAAATTCATTTAATTTACTAGTTTCTCAAATCCCATCGTAACTAAAGTAGCAAGTTAAATGCTTTGTTTTGTATTTGATCTTCAATGTGCTCTATGTGTGTGAATCACCACGTGCTTCTGTTCTTTCTCTTTCTCCGACAGGACACAGAATCCATTACGTTCGTGATATTACAGCTCTCTGAATAATTAAAATACTGAGATGTATACGTGATATCATTTTCATGATGATTGGAATGAAAGCATGTTATTAAACATGGAAACACGATGGCACAGTGATTGTTCATGTCTCACACAAGATGCTATTGCGCCATGCACAACTTTCGATAAAATAATTTATTGTAGCAGTACTGTCTCTTTCAAACGTACTAACCTTCAATTCCTGTTGTTACTTTTCTTTCCCCAAATACCCAATCGCCACACAATCAGCTCTGTAATAGACGTTAAGCCATCTGTAAGCTTACAACGATGATTCTTCAAAACTTTTAAGGAACATTGAAATATCTTCATAGTACATGTTTAATTATTCTATCCGTCTATCCTTCCAGTGTCGCGCCAGCCTCAGCAAATATACAGCGCGCAAGGCAGGAACAATATGTGAACTTGCTAGCGCTGCGGCACCGTGTCCTCATATGTTTAATTATTAACAATACAGATTATTTAAATGAAGTTACAGTTTTATCTGTATAATATAATCAACATATTTTGCTGCATTTCATCTTAAAAATGATATCGTCATCATATGTAAATATGCGCTTTATAAAGTGGCGCAGGTTGTGTAATATTATAACTGTAGTGCAAGTTTACAGTGAGGTAATTGTACTTATAAGTACAAACAGTTCTACAAGGAGCAATTGATTGAATGCGTTTATAGTTCTTGGGATGAAACTGTTTTTGAACTGTGAGGTCCGTACAGGAAACATTTTGCCGTGGCTGAGGCAGCATGTGCTTGATGCTGTATACCAATAATTCTCTTTCCAATCAGCTGCTGCTGTGATTCCCCACTCAGATACAGTGATATAAATACTCCGAGTGGTGCAGTGAGAGTAATATGGAAAAAGATGATCCGCTGTGGCAACCCTTAAAGGGAACTGCTGAAAGAAGAAAAGAAGAAGAAGATGGTACAGTGAGAGTAACAACGCTAAAGCAGTTATGGTATTTGGAATACTATGGCTATTCCCTGGGCCATTATATTGTTACAGGTAATCTACAATCAGATGCATTACACTAATAAACAATATGTGGTTAGTTTCAGTGTATTTATAAATCCGCGTCAGAAATGTGGTTCTAAGAAATAAAGGGTAACCACACAGGAACAGTAGCACTGCTTTGACGCTGGGTGCCGCCAGTCTGCAAAACCGAGCGGAGAACTTGCATACGACAAGGTATGAGGTACCGTGGAAAAGTGTGTGGCTTTACGCCAAGTGTAGGTTTTATACATCGTGATTTGAATGTGGAAACGTTCTTACACAACATTTCTGTGCGTACGCACCGTTTATACATGAGGCCCCTGGTGTTCTGGTTATTTAAGCCATTATTTAATAATGAGAACATCATTGGTTATGTAGTAACTGTAGCTGTTCAGCATTTACCTCGGTGTCTACTCTGCTCCCTGTTAATTGCAATTATTAGGATAGAATTAAGGGAGCAAATCCCACAGACAACGTGAGCTAATAGGAAAATGAAAAAGACAGTTAAGCATTTAAAGCTATAGCAAAAACACAAATAGATTTAAATTTATTACACATGTAAGGTATACACTGCAGTGTTAATCTGAATACTGACAAAAGAAAACAAGACCAGCTAGTTAAGCAATGAGAGGTCATGTGACTTACTTATTGTCAAACTAATGGGAACAAAACCTGGAGCCACACTGCCACCCACAGGACTGAACTTGAGAATTACTGGCCTATTGGATCTGTGGCCACTCTAATCCTGTTGCCACATAGCTCTTTTTGTCATTGGTCAGCAATTCAGTTTCTGTATTTTTTCAAAGACAGATAGTAGGTGGTAAACATATTCAACAAAACCTCATTTATTTGGTGTGCTTCAAGACTGATATCTTAATATTAACTCTTCACTCTTAATTGCACAAGTAAATATTGCCAAAATTACACTGTTAAATAGTTAATGACTCCACCGTATTCTGCATGAAAAGCAGCAGAAATAAAATTACAAAGAGAAATGAGATTGAATGTTTGACAAAGTGGAGTAAACTGGCAAGAACCTTAACCTAAATGTGGTGAAGCATATTAGGGGTCCATGGTGGTGCAGGAATTTTTGTTTTAAAATAGTGCGGGTGTAGGTTTATACTGGATAGATGTGTGGCCATGGAGTGCAACGAGGGAATGGGGTAATTAAGAACAGCAATTGTAGACGAATGACTGGTCCACTCATTCCTTATAAGCAGTTCTGTTGGGTCAGTTAACAGACAACCTACACTCTCAGGGATAAAAAAAGCCTCTGAGTAGTGGGAAGCGGAGAGAGATAGAGAGAAAAAGAAAGGAGAAACAGGTTGGAACCAGTACGAAGGGCAGGAGGTGAAGCAGTTGGGAAATCCTGTGGTGGAGCGAGGGCCATTGCGCTCAAAGGTCAGATTGCCTATACTGAGTTGTGTAGCACAAGTGTTTGCTGCATGTGTAAGCCTGCAGTCGCCGTAGGATGATGGCAGGAGGTCCCAATGGATATCGACCCAGGTGGCTGGAACAAGAGGGAGCCAGAAGGTTGCTGCAAGAGAGTGCATAGGGGAAATGAGAGAGAGAGAGACCACTGGGGAAGAAGCAAGGAAAGAGATGTTCCTGACTGTGTCTTTATTCCTGGTTTTTAGTGGAAATATTTATTGGAATTTATTTATGCATTTTATCATCACACATTATTTTGTTTTGATTATAAATAATTTATTTATTGAGAATACTTTGCAGCACACTTTATTTAATGAACACTATTAGATTGTAATAAAACACACAATGCACTGTTTTCAACCAATCTTGTTGTCTGGGTGTCCTCATTGCACTAGTGTATCCAGGTCATGACTATCGATGACCCAAGTTCAAGAAGATGTCAAGGCTGTGGACAACAAGGGCCTCACACTGGTATTCACCAAGACAACAGAATATCTTTGTAGGTACACGGCAAATCGCATCCCAGGCAGCTTTAAAAGAGCAAAAGTAGAAATTGTCAGCTTCTTCAGAAAAACAGTAGGCTTCAGGTCTCTGATAAAAATGGGTGAAACTACAATATCAAGGCCTCAACAAAAAACATGCACAAGAGTGACTCCATTTCCTGAAGATATTCTTGAAGTATTATCACTGTACCATTGAAACTGTCTTGTCTGTTAACTTTAGCATATAATTCTCTAACCTAGCTGCACAAAGCTTGAAGACCATCAAAAAGGTTACAGGACATGACCATTTAATTCATTTTCTGCATAAACCAATTCTGTGCTGTATATCAAGACATTAAAAACCAGAGATACGAAGGACGTTCAAAAAGTTTCCACACTTTTTTAACACTATTTATTAAGAATTTAAAAAAAAACAAATTACATAATTTTTCTACATAGTCACCTTAATTTGCGATGCAATTTTCCCAGCGTCATATCAAGTTTTTAATGCCCAATTATTACTCCTCCCATCTTCACTGTTTCCAATGAAAATATAAAAGTGTGGAAACGTTTCGAAAGTCACACGTATTACTGTTGTCAAAATTTTGGTCAGTAAGACAGTGTTGTTTATGACTACTAATTTTTGACTATTATACGTAATTAACACTGGGAGTGTCAAATACCATATAAATATCAATATCTATAACATGTTTATTACCCATTGTATGGAAGCTGGAAGTTTTGGGCCCACAACAGGAACAATTCCTAGACAGGGTATCAATCCATCACAGGGTAAACACACAGACACACATATCAGGGGACAGTTTTGCATTGTCAGTCCACCTAACTGGTAAAGTTATTATAAAGTGCTTTTTGTTGTACTTTTTCTATAACGTCTCTATATATTTATGTATGTTTTTCTTCATGTACCTTTTGATTATATTACAGAGAAAGCAAATGTGAATAACAATTCTGGGAACTGGTTACATATAGCAAATAAAACTGAACCCTAATTTCCAGACCATTAAAGAGATACTTGGAAACATATTCCAAGTATCTAAGTATACTTCTCCATGTAAGAGGTAAGAAGTGAATTAATGTGCTAAACCACACACTAATTTTAGATTCTTGTATCCTTCTTCTTTTATTTAAATGTTTCCTTGGTAATCTGATTTTTTAAAAGGTGTCAAACTTTGTTTTGACCTTCTTTTTCTGATCTTGCCTTACTGGCAATGAAGTGTTATTCTTTAATTTGTCACCCATCACCTAAGTTCTGACTTCCTATTATTATGTTTCCTGTTTCTGCTATTGTGCTAATCTTCTACTCAAATCTGCTCGGAACAGTGGGTGTTCATTTTGACACATGTCTGAAGGGTTGCAGTATGCCAGCGTTTCTCAACCTTTAAGTATTTGCGACCCAGTTTTCATAATAGTTTCAATCGCGCCCGCTCTAACACTTTTTTGAAATGTAGATGCATATTTTATTATACCTACTTAACTTTTATCGACATTTATCTAACTCTATATTTATTGTTCTAGTATCAGAATGTAGTTTAAGTTAATTTGTTTTGGTTTCAACAGATTTTTTTTCATATTTTTGATTCTTGTTTTCTTTTTTTCACATCTTCGCGCCCCTCTTTTTGTTACTTCGCGCCCCCCTAGGGGGGCCCGCCCCACAGGTTGAGAACCACTGCAGTTTGCAATTGGCAGGTGTAACAAGAATCATTGACATTTTTTCTTGCATCTTCTGCTTCTGTTGAAGAGCAGCAGCCTGAATTTACAACACTCATTTCTAAGTAAGTTGTTCCGATCTCTAAAATAAAACCTACATCAAGAAACATGAAATGATCGAGACTGAGGAAAAGAATTAATTCTGTTTAGAGTAGCTTGCGCTTCCTTGACCTCAGTGTTGTTTCTTTGTGACTTCATGACATTTATACAACTTTGAACTTATTACCTATGGCTACTGAAAATATAGGATGCAGTCCTTCATGTTTTGACATTTATTCTCACAGATACAGGCACCTATCCTTCTCAACAACACCTCTTTCTTGTTAAGAAACAATAGAAAAGTGTTATACTGTATGGTGGCTTCTGTGGGCTACAGAATGTTCTATGCTTCTGTCCACACTTTACAAATCTATACACCAATCACCATGCTCCGCTGAATTCTCCACCATCGAGTGACTGTCACAGAACTTCTTGCCCGTGACACTTCAGGAACTTATGGGTGACATCATTTTCCAGCAAAGTGTATGCTTCCAAAATTGAATAAAGGAAATAACAGGAAGATAAACTTATGGACTAAATATCCACCAACACACACAGGTACAGCAAAAACTATATGAGTTAACATTAACTCCAGTCATGATATTGGACATTGAGCTGCTCCTGTACAATTCTGGGGTCAATCCATTATTAAATTATTATTACTCTTAAGGCATTTCCCCACTTATTAAAAGTTGCTACCACTCTTTTCTAGCTTTTCACTGATACTTTTATTAGCATATTGTGTTTCTGAATACGTTTAAAATTTTTTGGGTCTCTCGGTGTACATCTATATGTGCAATAACATGTATGTTATCATCTCTTTTTCCTTGTAAATTCTCCCTGACAATCTACCATGTCTGTTCTTAGATTTCTTCACCCTTTTACAGAACAATGCTGTGATTCTGAACTCTGTCACTGCACCATGCTCTTTGATTTGACTCAAACTTCTGCCTTGGGTTGTTGTGCAATGAATGTATCAATTGACAGCTATATCATACAATTTTATGACATCATAATACCAGGTATTGTCATGAGTAAAATGAATGTGCACAGTTCATTGCAATGTAAAATTCACTCGTAAATTCACTCCATTAAGCTGTGGAACTTACTGAGGACTACTGTATAACATTTGGTCACTTTACTCTATTATTCTCTTACTGCATGGCTGAGTGAAGCTGCCTGTCAGCTCTTAATCACTCCAGAGAGATGGTATCAAAACTAATGTTCACAGTAACTGTAACCAATGTTTTAATAGTTGCTCACACAAAGACTGTATTGGAGAAAGGAAGACTATGTAACTTCTAGGGTAACATTACTGCATGCTACTTTAGACCAGATCATTGTGGAATAGTCATTATTGTAGGCTTAGTCCACACCAATATTAATAAATTTGAAAACTTTTCTTTCTTCTTTATCTGCCACCTTTACCCTATGGTACAATGGGGAGAGGGAGATGACAATAAAGTGCAAGGTGAGAAGCCGCTCTGACAGCCCAGTCATAAGAACAGAGAGTCTCTGCAATTGCATCAATTCATGGTCTGCATAGTGTGGGAGATGGCCCAGCCAAAGACAGGCAGACATGTTCATGTCACCCAAGACACATTTATTAAGCATATTTACAGAAGTGCACAACCCCCAAAGTCCCCAAAGTCCTGGCCACAACACAATGCCTTCTGTCTTCTGGCCGCCTCTGCTCCTCTCCACCCAGACCTTGTCTCTCGGCCTCCCGACTCCAGCCAACATATGAAGGGAGGCGGCCCCTTTTATAATCACCCGGACGTGCTCCAAGTGTTTCCCAGCAATCTTTCACCGACACGCCCCAGTGTGGCGGAAGTGCCGGCTGCATCCCCAGAAGCACTCCAGGTGTCCCTGCTCCTCTTCCCCCCAGCACTTCCGGGTGTGGCGGAAGTGCTGTGGTCCAGGGCTCCAAAGGCATTGGGGTGCCCCCTGGTGGTGACCACGGGCCCCTACAGGGTTGAGCTTCAAAGCTCTGTACCCGTGGTCCCCATAGGGACTAGGGTGGTCATCCGCACGTGGTCTGAGGAAGGCGTAAGCCCTCTTCCAGTCCTCCAGGGCATCCCGGCCGGGTCGCCCCCCCCAGCCATCTCCGACAATAGCCATACCTTTGTATAAACTCCTGATTGTAGTGTCTGAAAACAGTCTAGTCAACTGTCACCATTACTAATTACTTGATCCTTTGGATCTGGATGTTCAAATAGATTAGATTAGATTAGAATAGATTAGCTTGGATATTAATCCCAAGGGGACATGTATACAGCAGTAGAAACATAAAAAACAAGCATACAGACTCATGGGACAGATAATATAGCCAGAGGCACTTTTTAGAACACCGTGATGGAGTGAGCCTATGACTAAATGTGCTCCAAGACAAAGCCTCCTGGATGGGATATTTAATGATAGCACCCAGTTTTGCTACCATCCCCTTTTCCTCAACAGTTTCCAGTGTGTCCAGGGTTCTCCCTGTGATGGAGCAGGCTTTCCGGATAAGTTGGTTTGGCATTGTGTATCTTTTGAGCTCAAGTTGCTTCCCCAGGAGACTGCAGCATAGACCAACACACTGGCTACTATGGACTAGTAGAACATTTCCAGCAGCTTACGTATACATCAAAAGACCTGAGTCTCCTTAGCAAGTACAGTCTGCTCTGGCCCTTCTTGTACAGTGCCACTGTGTTGTCAGACTAGTCCAGTTTGTTGTTTATGTGAACCCCCAGGTACTTCTAGCTCTGCACCACTTCCATGTCCTCCCCTTAGATGGTGACAGGTCGCAGAGGCCACTTGGCATGCTGGATGTCCACCTTTTGTCTTGCTGATGTTGAGTTGCAGGTGGTTCTTCTCACTGCACCACAAGACAAAATCCTCCACAAACTTCCTGTCCTCAGATTCAGCTCCATTATTGCTTCAAAACCAACCCCTCATTCTCATCGTTGGAGGTGAAAACAGCCAAAGGAGGCGTTACCAGGATTTGAAAGATGTATGGCATTAGTATAAAACAATCAACCATCAAAGTAACCTTAAAGACTGTGCTGGGTCATCTTGAAATGACTCTGGTGAACCTTCAACAGCCCAGGCAAGCCAGAAGTGCTTTTTCAATTGTTCAAAAAATAAAAGGAGATTACGTTGTAAATACCACTTGCATGATTTAAAAAGTTTTTTGTCTACACTAGCATTTACAGATCATTTCTGAAATGCCAAAAACCCAAAAAAACGTTTCTATTAGACATGACCAATTTGTTAGCTAACTTCAATGTTTGTTTATGAAGTAACATAAAGTAAATTAAAATACTAAAAGCACAAGGAAAAACAAAAAAGCACCAGAAGAAAACATTAATCTGGAGTTCTTTTTCTACAAAGACAGGTAACTAGTGAGATTTAACTATCATAAGATAGTTAAATATAGACTGTGAGTCCTACCAAAATAAATATGGCAAAATATTCAAGTGTTTCAAGTTGCAGTACTGATGCAGAGAAGTTAGAAAAGGATTAACTCCATAGTGCCAGATGACATGATACTTACACATCAGCATTTTCAAAAAGCTGTGTTCTCCCCATCCATACTACAATGTGAGGTGTTTTCAAATTTATACACTTTGGAGAACGTTTTTGGTGGTATAAAATGCCATTTCCGTGTGGATGGAAGGCCAAAGCAAATAAAAACATCCATAATTTTGTGGAAGAAACCTTAGAAATTGCTTGATAAATGCTACATAATTCTTATCTTTAAAAGAATAAGCAGATATTCAGGGGAAACTAGGGGTATTGACGCAAACAAAGAAAGTCTATCATCCAGCACTACTCATAGTTTGAAGTTCCCTGGAAGAATTCTTGAGAAAAACAGAGCCTGACACTATAAACCATAGTGGCTCTGCCTCTTGAGTTCCAGGCTGGCCAGAGTCCTAGTGGATTTTGTAATTGTAATTGTAATTGTAATTGTAATTGTAATTGTAATTGTAATTGTAATTGTAATTGGAACCCCATGACATGTGGGATTTACCAAGATCTTGTGTCTTTCATCATTATAAAGACATTCACATTGAATTAATGTACATCTCTGGATTGGCAGGGTGATTACGAGTCAACTGGTATCCCATTTTGTGTTAAAGTCATATCCTGTGCCCATGATTGGCTGAGCTCCCTGTAGTAGTGCAATAGAAAAGGCAAATTCAGAAAATGAATGGTTGGCTAGGCTCCAGCTTCCCTATGATCCTGCACATGATAAAGCAGCTTTAGAAAATAGATAGACAGACAGACAGACAGACAGATAGACAGAGAGATAGATAGATAGATAGATAGATAGATAGATAGATAGATAGATAGATAGATAGATAGATGGGTCTTGATTATACAGTTTTGACATTCATAGCAGAGCCTGAAGTCATATGAGTGAGTGATGTTCAAATAAAATCAATAGATTTAATGAAGAGCTGATTTAATGTGCAGATATAGATTAAAACAGGACTAAGGTATTTCTAACTCTGGAAAAGACAGAAAAGTAGTGATGAGACAGCACACAACACCTTTAATCACATGTCTCTAAACTTCTTTTCTATGTTTTCATCATGGAAATAACCTTCATCTTTTCTCACTAATAGATTAACCACTTTTAGACAAAGTACATTCTTTATATAGAAATGTCATGGCATGTCACTGAACACACCTTGGTTTCTGATCTTATCCTTCATTTGCCATATCCTGAAGCTTTAAAGAACAGCTGTAATATCCATTATTTATGTGCCACTATTAATTGTAAATCTACGTATTTGCTAAAAAATATTTGGTTCTATATAGATACATAGATATACATATATAGTTGAATAAAGAATGTAAATTCTACCTTATAAACTACAAGCTAACTTGTACATGGAACACTTCTGTTACCTTCTTAAAATTCTGATGGATAACCAGATTTAATTTGTTTGCAAATGGCAAAGTATACAAACACAGTAAGACAAACTATACTGCCATAGTATGCAGACTTCTGACCATATTATAATGAAACCTAGCACAAATAAAGAAGCTTGGAGCACCATTGATAAGAACATAAGAAACTTGAAAAATGAGAAGAGAAATTTAAAGTACCTAACAGCTAAGTGGTCCCAGATACCTTGTTGTCAAGGTCTTTGCTTCAACTACATGACTCGGTAGTTTTTTCCAGATTCCCACAGATTTCTGGGTAAAGAGGTGCTTCCTGCCTTCAGTCTTAAATGCACCTTTCCTTAATTTCTCCATGTGATTTAGATTAAAAAAATTATATTTTATCGATGGCTTTGAAAATTTCAAAGACCTGGATTAGAGCTTCACACTGTGTCCTCTGTTCCAGACTTAACACGTATACTTCTCTGAGCCTGTCAGAGTAGGACACATCTGGGAATGCACCTGGTTGTTCTCTTCTGCTGAGCTTTGAGTTCTGCTGTTTTGTTTTTTGTTTTTTTATATTTTTCTTCCAAATGTATTTTGAACTTTTTCTTTAATTTTTACTTTCTCATATACGAAGTATAGGGAAAGTATTGTAATTGTCCGAAAATTCAATGTTGAGATTTTGCTGATTCTCTATGTTTTAGACCTCCCTGACTTTCTCATATATGAAGTACAGGGAAACTATTGGAATCCTCCAAAAATTCAATTTCAAGATTTTGATGAATCCTGATGTTTTAGACCTCCCAGAGTCCAAAAATACCATTTTTGGAATTATTTCCTTGTGTCAGTCTAAAAACTGTTTAAAAAAAACTAGAAAACATTCAGATCTCTTGTTCACCCAAGGTTAAGGTTCCAGCCTAGTCAGTTTGCAAGTACCAGGAGATCATCACATCGTGCCCCATGTGCTTGACAAGGAGCAGATTTTAGAGTTGTCATTCTTCTTTTTCCTATCATGTAATTGACTTCCGCAATTTGCCTCATACTCAGCAGATTTGGCTTCTTCTTTCTGCTATGTCACCTTCTCAATCAATTTTTACCTTCTCAATCAATATGCAGTTTGCCTTAAGAAACATACAAACCTGATAACTTTGCAAAGGTTGCCGCTAGCCACATTTTATTGTGCTTCACTGGCACGTATTATGTCATTAGCTTTCAATTAAGATCAGTTTTGTAGCTTCATTGTTCTGCGAGTAATGGTGAGACAGACGGACACAACCTTTTGGAAAAATGCAGACAGTTTTGTGTTCTCCGGTCATTTGCTTTATTTGTTTTGTTTCATTTTTGATGGTTTAGTTGTGTTACGCAAACCTTGTATATAGCCATCAGGACTTAATTGATATTGGATTATAGTATAAATTAAATATCATAAACCACTTTCAGCAGATTTATAACATACCGGTAGACATAGCAAGAACACCAGGGATGCTATGGATTAAAATTGATCCCAATAAACAACAGAGATGTTGGAGGGAGAGGTAACAGAAGCGGAGATGATGATTAGGTCCACAGGCTAGGCTAAGAAAACAACCCAACAAGCTTTCATTACCCAGTGGCGTAGGAAGGCGGGTGCGGTGGGTGCGGCCCGCACCGTGTACCAGCTCTGAGGGGGTGACAAAAAATTGCCAGTTTTGTATTAATGCGCCTTTTTGTTACATAAAATAACATGTCAAATAATTTACATGGGCTTTAACAATCCCTAATTGCAGCAAATTGCGGGTGAACGATGTGATGCTGTAATGATTTAGTATTATGGTGTAGTGCGTGGGGGAAGGGGTGTTCTGTCTCATTTCTTCTGAACTGTGCTGGTGCTCAAGTAAACAAACAACGGGTCATGTGACTCATTGTTTCATCCCTGCCACAAATATATCATCACCCCAAGTCGTTCTGTGCAACTAGATGATATTTTTAACCTGAACCTGAATAATATAGTCGGCGCGAAACGTTTTAGACAGTGGGGTGGGTAGGTATTGTCCGCTCTAGAACCAACCATAAAGTAAACAAGTTTACTTTAGGATAGTTCTTCGAGCGAATGGACAATATCTCCCTCCCCATCCCACTATCTTAAGGCCCCTATACAGGTATATACGAGCCGGGACACACGACGAAATCATGTGTCACAATTCTGGTTAATTGGCGATTTGGCGTAATTTTTGGCGAAAAATCAGAGGCGAAGAAGGGGCAGTATTGGGAAATTATCATTGGCGTTCTCTTGATTTGGCTCATTATTGCCTTTATTTTACGTCACCAAGAGTTAAAAAGGTCAATGTTAGAGTGCATTGATAGGTTTCAACAAGAAATCGATACACGTTGTGAAGACATGGAATGTATATCAGATCGGTTTGCAGTCTTAGAGCCCAGCAATCTGACCAAAATCACGGAAACTGAACTTCCCAAGTTTGTACAAAGTTTGGTTGAAAATTACAATGAGCTTTCTGCAGATGGTATCCTTACCGAAATTCCACGCATAAGAAGATTTCTAAAAGCCGCCAAAGTTCTAAAAGAAGAGACTCTTGGTTGGACTTCCTTAAGATTCTTAGAGTTTGTGGTTGAATATGAACTTTTAGACTCTGTTCCCAATCTCACTTTAGCATTAAGATTTTTCTTAACTTTATGTGTTTCTGTTGCATCATGTGAGAGGAGTTTTTCGAAACTCAAACTAATTAAGAATTATCTCAGATCCACTATGAACCAAGCACGACTCTCTAGCTTAGCCATTTTGTCAACTGAAAATAGTGTAGCTGAAGATATCAATTTTGATGACGCAATTTCAAAATTTGCAGAACAAAAAGTTAGAAAGAAGAGATTCTAAGTATCATGTTAAAGTACAGTGTGTTGGATTAGAGCCTAGAAAACGAAACTTGCAAACAATTGAGTTTTCATTAAATTGTATTATAGTAATAATAAAGTTATGCACTAGGTACTATCACTATGAAAAAAGATTTCTTACATTGTATATTAAACTGGCTTATTAATAAAAAGGCATTTTACTTTTTTTTTATTCATAAAAAATTGTTTACAAATTAATTAACATTATGCCCTCTTTACTTAACCAATTGAATAAAAAAATTGCTTTCTCAATAAATTTCATTTTATATTTTGGTGGACATGGGAGTGACAAGTTTAAACTCTGCATCGGGTGCCACCAGACCTTGCTACGCCACTGCCGTTACCTAGCATCTTTCTCACCAACGCAAGATTGATTATTTACAAAATGGACAAGTTGGAGCTACAGATTGCTGCAAATGTTTTCATCCAGAATTGTTGTGTGATGATCAGAACAGAGACCTGGCTTCTGATCTGCAAATCCCCAACACTGTAATGCAATTAGAGGACCGTACAATCCACTAACAGGAGAGGAATAAAAATACTTGTAAGAACAGAGGGGGTGGTTTATTCGTGTATGTGCACAATGACTGGTGTATTAACGGCATACAGACATAGACAGACATTGTTCACCTGTCTTAGAAGTTCTGTCAATCATTTGCAGACCATTTGTTTTACCAATACAGATAACTGTGGTAATTGTGACTTCTGTTTACATTCCACTGGAAGCAAATGTTAGTATGGCTCTTAACATCCTTTAAACTAAAATAAATAAACATCCACAGGCTTATCCCAATTAAGTTAATTTAATTGCTGGCTGCTTTAATCAAGCATGTTTAAAGACTGTATTTCCTAAGTGTTCCACTAAGGGGGGAAATACACTTGATGATGTGTATTCAAATGCAATATTGAAACTCCCCCACTTAAGTCAGTCAGATCCTCTTTCATTGCTCCTTATCCTAGCCTACACACCCCTGAGGAGGAGGACATATTCAGTGACGAAGGCCATAAATACTTGGCCTAAGAGTGCTCTCATTCAACTATAAGACTGCTTGGCACAAACAGATTGGGATGTGTTGGAACAACAAGACTTAGGTAAATATACAGAAACAGTTCTATTCTACATCAAGATCTGTGCTGATGTTGTCACTGCCACAAAGAGGATCCGGGAGTTTCCAAATCAGAAACCCTGGATGACAAAAGAAGTACAAACACTCCTCAAAAACTGTAACACTGCCTTCAGGTCATGTGACAGTGTGTTATACAGTACAGCCAGAGCTGACCAGAGGAGAAGTATGAAAGAAGACTATAAGAGGAAAATAAAAGACCACCTCACAAAGGACAGCCCTTATTGGGTGTGGCAAGGAAATCAACACATTACAAACTACAAAGGAAGCAACCCCAGGTCTGTCGGCTCCAATGACTTGCTGGCAGAAGAACTGAACCATTTCTTTGCCAGGTTTGAGGTAAGGATGCCCTATATGACCACACTGACCACTCCAAACTCCAGAACCCACACACCCACTTTGCAAGAACATGAGGTGAGACGAGTGCTCAGAACGGTGAATAGAGTGATGGAGTATCTGGGAAGATACTCAAAACATGCATTGATCAGCTTGCCAGGGTCTTCACAAAGAGTTTTAATCTTTCTCTGGCATCAAACACTATTCCACCCTGCCTAAAATCAATTATTATTCCTGTCCCTAAAAAAATATCCACCAAGAGCTTAAATTAAGTGCTTTGAGTGACTGGTCTCACAGAATGTTAAATTCTGCCTCCCATCCACTTTTGACCAGCATCAGTTTGCTTACAGATCAAACATGTCCACAGAAAATGCCATTGCTACTACTCTACATACGGAGCTGAGCCATGTAGACCAAAGAGGAAGCTATGTAAAGCTGCTCTTCATAAACTACTGATCGGCATTTAATACCATAATCCTTGACATATTGGTAAGCAAACTGAAAGACTTAGGCCTTCCCTTCTCTACCAGCATCTGGATAAAGGACTTTCTGACAAACCACCTACAAAGGGTTAAACTCGACCCTCATCTCTCTTTTTCCCTTTTGCTCAGCACAGGATCTCCACAAGGCTGTATGTTGAGCCCACTACTTTACTCTTTGTACATATATGACTGCACCCCAATCCATCCCAGAAATACTACCATTACATTTGCAGATGACACCACTATAATAGGGCTCAAATTAGAAAGAGATGAGTCAGCCTACAGAGACGAGGTCCAGAGACGGAGAAAACTCAACACTGAATACCATAAAAACCAAGGAACTCATTCTAGACTTCAGAAAGCATAGCACAGAACCACTTCCACTATATATCAACAGAGACCATGTGGAAAGGGTGCAGACCTTCAAATTCTTGGGAACCCAAATTGCAGAGAACCTTTCATGGTCTAACAATACCACAGCAATGATCAAAAAAGCACAACAGAGACTGCACGTTCTGAGAGTGTTGAGGAAAAACAGCTTTGAGCAATAATTATTGGTGGGTTTCTATTGTTCAAACATTGAGAGCATCCTGGCATACTGCATCACAGTATTGTATGCCAGATACATGGAAACAGACAAGAAGGCTCTCCAGAGAGTCATAAACACAGCACAAAAAAATCACAAGCTGCTGTCAGCCCTCTCTGTAAGATATTGTCCGCTCCCGCTATCTCACCAGAACTACAAACATCATTAAGGATCCTTCACAGCCTAGTCACCATCTGTTTGAACTGTTGCCCTTTAGTCGGCATTATAAATCTTTGAAAGTATGAACTGATAGATTCAGAAACTGTTTATTTATATATATTTTATATTTATTTATATACTTTATATATATCTATATTTTTACATATAACATTACTGTTTTAATTTTTTTTGTTGTAGCATTGGTTGTGTGTCATGAAAAGTAGAGATGTTTTTGCTTTTTGTACCCAGTTAGAGTGGCGTCATAATTTTGTTACAATGACGATAAAGGCTTTCTTCTTCTGCTTATCATTTTATATATATGTAGATTACTAATTTTTCAGGACATGATTTTCAGGGTAGAGCTGTCTGCAACTGTGATGTTAATCTAGCTACCTTTTCACTTCTAGATCTGATGTTAAAGACCCCGACAATGACCCCTTTGCATTAGCTCTAGCCTTGCTTCTAACTCCTCCCTTAGAAGGACAATGCTCATTTTGGACCAGCTGACATCATTTGACTACAATGTCTAACAACCTTAATTTAAATGCAACTTTCTATTGTTTAATATCTAGTCTTTTAAACAGATATTAAACAGTAATGGTTTGTGGCTCAAACTCTTCTTACATTTCCTGGTCTTGTTAATTTTACGTGACATTTTCCAAATTTTTTGATGCTTTTTTTTGTAAGAATTAGACTAGAATTTAATGAGTATTTTTTTTTGTTTTAGAAAAAATGATGGGTAATTAATACCATTAGCAAATTGTCTTTGACTGATAATTTTATGTTTCTAACAAAGTGTAACATTTACTCTTCTTAGCATTAACCCCAAAATACTCTTCTGCTCAAACGTATATGCAAATTACAGTTAACTTTAAATATTTTTCAAGATATACAGTAGCTGTTATAATTCAATGTACAGTATAACGTTAGGCCTGAATAACATTCGGGATAGTACTCTGCTTCCATCTAGTGGATAGAATAACATTACCCTGCAAAGGAGGATGAATACAGGAGGGTGGTGGACAGCTTTGTGGAGTGGTGTGAGCTAAATTTTTTACAAATAAACATCACAAAGACAAAGGAACTGGTTGTGGACTTTAGGAAACAGACTCCTTTTCCCACCCCTGTCACCATCAGAGGAACTGATGCTGAGGTGGTTGAAGACTACAGGTACCTGGGGGTACACATTGACTGTAAACTGGACTGGTCCAAGAACACCAACACGGTTTTCAAGAGAGGGCAGAGCCAACTTTACCTATTGAGGAGGCTCAGGTCTTTCAATGTCTGTAGGAAAATGCTGACTATGTTCTATCACTCTGTGGTAGAGAGTGTGGTGTTTTTTGCAGCTGTGTGCTGGGGCAGTGGGCTGAAGACAGCTGAGGCCAACAGGCTGAACAAACTGATTAAAAAGGCTGGTTCTGTCCTGGGTGTCAGACTGGAGAACCTGGCGGAGGTGTCTGAGAGGAGAATGCTGAAAAAGCTTCTCAGTATCATGGACAACCCCTCTCACCCCATGCATGCTTCCTTGATGGGTCATCGGAGCACACACAGCAAAAGACTCATTGCCTCCAAGTGCAGAACCGAGCGCCACAGGAAATCCTTTCTACCTGTGGCAATAAGACTGTATAATTCTTCCTCATTCTGTAGGTGATCCTTCTCATCATCACATGCTGCTATCTCATTTATTTATAGCATAAACACTAGTCACTTTTCATTACCACTTGCACTAATAATCTATAGTTTTATTATATCTATTATAGTTTTAGTTATAGTTGTTTGTTGCTTTGCACAATTTAGTTATATAGTTATAATACAAACTATTAGTTATAGTTATAGTTATTTGATACTTTGTTTAGAGTTATTTTGTTATAATGTTTATTTTGTTATTCTTTTTGCACTATTATTACTGATCTTTTTAACTCTTTAATACCTTATCTTTATTCCTCTTGTTGCACTGAGCATGTATATGACAAAAGAATTTCCCTCGGGAAAAATAAAGTTCTTATCTATCTATCTATCTATCAAAAAAACATGAATGTTTGTACGCGCTTTGCCACTCTAAGGTAACTCATCAATATTCACGAGTGGGGTAAAACCTTCAACCAAAACACAATGGCATGTAAACAACAAACTGTAAGGCCACTTTTAAAAAAAATTGAAACTGAACCGTTAGTTGAATCAAGTGATAGATAGAGCAATGTGAATTGGTAATCAGGCATTGACACAGTGCAATTGTTGCATGCAGCACTGAATGACTAAACTGCTATGATATGCCTAGTGAATGTGGCCACCTGAAGGTTCATAGTCATGCAAGTAGTTATTTGGCAACAGGGCAAAATGATTGCCATCAAGTAGAAGGATGATAAAGACAATAGCTTAATAAGCACTAATGCATCAACTGTCAATGTTCGTTTCAGGGGACATGTGGAAGTCACTAAGGCTTATGGTGTAGTAGCCAACAATAACACATTTGGCACATCGATTGTGCTGTTCAGGCATTGGACATACCTTTCCTACTGTATTTATGTTAACATTTTGGTATTTAAATGTTTCTGTTACACATAACAACAATTTTACATGTCATTGTTGGTGTATTTTTACAGAAATAGACAGTCTGGCATAGTGTTTAAGGCTTTAGGCCTAGGATGTCAAGCATCAAGCTTGTGGGTTCAGATCCTGTTACTGACACAATATGACCATGAATAAGTCATTTCACCTGTCTGTGCTCCAATTGAAAAAAGAAAACAATATTAAACAATTGTATAATGCAAAGGAGGCTACTAACTGTGGAACAGAAGATGGCATAACACCTATCTCTATTTTCCATTCTTTTTCATAAGTGTGATCAAGTGATGCACTGGGCCAATTTTAAGCCCATTGAAATTATTCATCAAGCAGCTTGGCTACCTTTTGTTGTTTATGAAAGAAACAATATAAAATAGTCATGAAAAAACAAACACAACATTCATTGTTGGGACTAAAAGTTTAATATGCATTGCTGAAATGATAAAAAACAAATGAGAATAGTAGAAAAACAAAAACAGGACAATAATAAAAACAACAGGAAAACAGTAGCAACTCTGAACATTAATAACAGTCATCTTGAAGTCCTTCAGTATCCTGTGTGATTGTCTCTTGCAGCTGCCACTGCTTGACACCTCTAGCTAAGTTAATAAATCTCTGTATCTGCAGTTATCCACTTTCTACACAAGGCCGTAATGAAGTTTCGGGCATTGACAGGCAGAAAGTCACATCTCCAGATGTTGTAATCAAGGGAATCCCAAAGGCGCTCTATAGGGTTAGGATCAGGAGAGAAAGCAGGCAAAGGCAGGATAGCTGTCACCACAGCTGCATGTGACCTGGCGCTGTTTTGTTGTAGGGTCAGTTTTTGTCTGACAGACTGCTTTGCACTAAGGCCAATAGAATGGAGTCTGTATTGTCCTGTCTTTGTAAAAGAAAACATTTTTTAATGCCCTATATTGAATGCAGTATAGATTTCAAGCACTGTCTTTGATAACATAGCCTACAAAAAAGCCAGGTTTCTATTGTTACAGTTTAGGACTGTGTATGTATTTCTTAAACATGCTTAGAAGATATGACAAAGGTCAAAAAATGGGCTTCCAGACCCAGAATATAAGATATGGACATTAACAGGTACTTGAGAGCTGTTCCAGAATTCAGAAACCTGGTGACTAGAGAATCCAAAGTTATAATAAAAAAGAGAATTTATTAACAAAAAGCAGTGAATATCAATAGCAGGGGAGAAGGAATAGTGCACAAAGGAGTAAAACAACAACACCTAATTTGTCATGTTTTCCTGTACAGCAAAGACACAAGATTACCCTAAGGGGTTACTGGTCCATTTACACACACAATGTTGAAAACATTCCTTGGGTCCTACTACAAATAACCCTTCTTTCCAATCCTCTGGCCTTCCTTCCTATCTTCCTCACATTCATCTGTCTCCAACTACCTCTCAGCCCCCAAGCTTGCCAGTGTACTGGATGTAAGATGCTTTTAAACCAAGAATACTTCTGGGTAACCCTTCAGGAATACTTCATGATTATCCAATGTGGTCAAATAAAAGAACTACACGTTGCCATTGAAAAATGTTGGGTCGCCAAACCTTCATCCATGTATAATTCCAAACAAATTACTTGTCATTAACTCAACTAAAATTAGGGCTGTTATGTACGTCAGCAGAAAAAAGCCACAAAAACAAGATTGACGTTAGGCTAAGTGACAGAAAGACAGTCAGGAAGCAACTCTGGCTTGTGTTGAGTTCATTGCAAGACTGTACACCTCCTTTTGGCAGCAGTGGAATTTATAGCTAGGGGGGCCAGAAAGGGTTGAGTCAGTTGTCCTCACTAGGCGTCTTCTCTGTTCTGCAGACGGAATAAGAGATGAGAATGTTAGCGTCAGCAACTCCTGTCGACGTGGAGCAGTATTACATTCCTCAGATGAGCCCAGAGTATGATCAAGAGATGTGCATGTGTGACACCAAACATCATTGAAAACCTATTGGCACCCTCAAGGAGCTCACCCTAGTGGATCTAGGTTCCCCTGGATGCTCTGCATACCATACAGTTGAACTGGGAAGTACCAGACTGACTGTCTTCTCCAGTAATATGTTGGTTAGGGTTATAGGTGACTTTAAAAATATGCAGGTAAATGTGCATGTGCCTGCCATATGCCCTTTTTGGTTGCCTGCTTTGCACACAGTACTGCTGGGATAGGCGTAGGCAACCTAATTCATACATTTGCCATACATTCTGAAGTTCACCTAATCTAATTTTATGATTTAGAAAGTCAGAATGAATATTTAAAGAATGGCACCAAAACATCCTCTGAAAGCAACTTCTCCCAACCATCCAAGAACAGTTTGGTGATGAACAATTCCTTTTCCAGCATGATGGAGCACCGTGCCATAAGCCAAAAGTGATAAATAAGTGGCTCGGGGAACAAAACATCGAAATTTTGGCTCCATGGCCAGGAAACTCCACAGACCTTAATCCCATTGAGAAGTTGTGGTCAGTCCTCAAGCTGGGTGGACAAACAAAATCCCACAAATTCTGACAAACTCCAAGAACTGATAATGTAAGAATGGGCTGCCCTCAGTCAGGATGTGGCCCAGAAGTAGATTGACCGCGTTCCAGGGCAAATTGCAGAGGTCTTGAAAAAGAAGGGCCAACACTGCAAATATTGACTCTTTGCATAAGCGTAATGTAATTGTCAATAAAAGCCTTTGACACTTATGAAATGAATGTAATTATACTTCAGTATATTATAGAAACATCTGACAAAAAGATTTAAAAACACTGATGCAGCAAACTTTGTGAAAATTAATATTTGTTTCTCAAAACTTTTGGCCACGGCTGTACTTTATTAATGCCTTTGAAGATTTTAAATATGTGGATTAGGTCCCTATGCAGTCTGAACTTCTCGAGATCTAAATAGGTTAATTCTATGAGTCTGTCAGAGTAGTCTTGGGATGCACTTATTTGCTGTCCTTTGCACAGCTTCAAGTGCTGCTATGTCTTACAGCGACACTCACAAATATTTCACTAACAGAGGGATTCATAACATTTATTCAAGCTATACGCAGACGAATGTCAGAATTTCTATGATGTAGTCATGTGGTGTTTTCATAAAAAGATTAAAGGAAAATCGAGTCATAAATAAAGCAATTACAATCTATTGCTATAAAGCACCTGAATTTTAAGTTAGGTTTCACTCAAAACTGTTCTCAGGTTTTAAGGCACTTAGATTTTAAAAATCATGGAAGATAAAAATGCATCAACAATGTTTAGTACTGCCTCAAAACTGTAGAATCCTGCACTCCAATTCTGACCTAAACACTGTCTAGCTTCCATGTTCTCCGTGTTCTATGTGAGTGTAGCTGTATAGGTAAACTAATGACTTAAACTGACTTATTGTAGGCATATTCATATTATAAGTGTGCCCTGCAATGGACTAGCACCTCACCCAAAGTGATGTCAATGCTAGTTTGTTGATTGATTATTGTATAGAAGTACATTTACAGGAAGAAATGATAAAAAGTAGAATAAAATGAATTTATGTTTACTGAATAGAGAAAAGTCAAATCAGAATAGGTAGATAAAGCAATACAATGCAAATGGGAAAAGAAGGACTTTGAGTTACATTTTGAGTGAGAAGACTGATGGAGACTTGCAAGGCGAGACTTAACCATAAACAGCATTAACTGCAGGGCTTTGCAATAGTGCAGTGGCTGGCATCAGAAGAACACAGGTGTCTGTAACATCAATACTAAATAAGGTAAGATGCCACCTCACTATTGCATTTGTAAAATGACATTTAAAGACTTTAAAAGTTGTGACCCCTATTAAATGTAATTCATTTGGCACTCCAAATTTTCTGGTGCCTTTATTAATTAAAGTCTTTTTCATATTTTTCAGCCCACTTCATAAAGTAATTTTTGTCCACCATCATAAGATGGTTAAGTTGGGTGGATTTGAGAAATGTGCCAAATACATTTATTTAAACCTGCTTCAAAGTGGTCTTCATCTTCTACTGCTGAAGAAGTAATGTGAACTGATTGGAAGGCCCCTTATTGGCCATGCAGAGATCAGACCTATGGCAAGACTCATCCAGATCCTTCTAAACGCTTCTCCAATAAAAAGCTTTTGCAGCTGAAGGTTTTATAGTCCTGGAGTTTCCAAGTCTACACTTATGTACGGCAGCACTTTCTTCTGAAGCTCCCTTGGCACTTCTTTCCACCTTCTAAATTCGGTGATGCCAGGTCAAAGTGTAGATCCTCACCAGTATTATCTCCTACCACATCAAAAAGCTGTTTGATAACACCCTAGCAACCTGCCCAACCCGTTGAAACTTCCTCCTTTGAATATCCATTGTATCCATGCCTGTATATAAGCTTAGGGTTCTGATTTACGCACAGCAAAAAGTCTAAAACTATTCAATACCCTCCCAAAACACAACCACCAATTAGAATAATTTATTATTTTATGAATCAATAACAGAAGAGAAAATGAAAAAAAAACAGAATTTACAAATAAGTTTAGGGGAAACTCTTAGTTTAATACAAATAATGAAAGGAAATTTAATCAACAAGAACACATGATTAGATTAGATAGAACTTTATTTGATTTGCCTAACCCTGGGGTGAAATTTGGCTTTTTTACAGGAGCTCTTTAAAAAATAAATAAATAGACACTGTAAATGCTCAAGAGGAAGGACTGCTAACCCAGCCAAGATGGAGGATAGTATATCCGCTGGACTGGATGCTTTAATGGAAGGACTGCTAGAATGAAGACACTTCCCGGCTGGAACAACAGGTGGCAGTGTTCCTTGAGGCTGTTCCCAATCAGGACACCTGCTGGTTTGCATGGAAATTGGAGTGCGGAGCACAACCCTGTTGGGGTTCTTGGGTACTGCTAGAGCAGTGTTTCCCAACCTCGGTCCTGGAGACCCCCTGTCACAGCAGGTTTTTGTTACAACCAGATTCCTAATCAGTGGCAACACCTGATAGCACTGAACTCATTTAATTAGCGGGTATTATGTTTCTTTTTTTCTACATTCATAAAAGCACTGCAGCATGATGTTTATATTTATAAGATATTTAGAAATATTTCTGCTGATCTCACTACCATCCTGTAGACCTTCCCTTTCACTCTTGCTGATACCTGTCTCTCACAAATTACTCCTGACACTCTTTTCCACCCATTCCACCCTGCCTGTACTCTCTTTTTCACCTCTCTTTCACAATCCCCATTACTCTGTACTGTTGATCCCAAGTATTTAAACTCATCCACCTTCGCCAACTCTACTCCCTGCATCCTCACCATTCCAGTAAATTCTCTCTCATTTTCACATATGTATTCTGTCTTATTCCTACTGACCTTCATTCCTCTCTTCTCCAGAGCATATCTCCACCTCTCCAGGGTCTCCTCAACCTACTCCCTACTATCTCTACAAATCCCAGTGTCATCAGCAAACATCATAGTCCACAGGGACTCCTGTCTAATCTCGTCTATCAACCTGTTCATCACCATTGCAATAAGAAAGGGCTCAGAGCTGATCCCTGATGTAATCTCACCTCCACCTTGAATGCATCCGTCACTCCTACGCAGACCTCACCACTGTCACACTTCCTTTGTACATACAACTCTTACGTACTTCTTTACAATACCATAGCTCCTCTCGAGGCACCCTGTCATATGCTTTTTCCAGGTCCACAACGATGCAAATCAGCTCCTTCTGGCCTTCTCTATAATACTCCATCAACATCCTCAGAGCAAACATCTCATCTGTGGTGCTCTTTCTTGGCTGCTCACTAATCATCACCTCACTTCTTAACCCAGCTTCCACTACTCTTTCCCATAACTTAATGCTGTGACTCATCAATTTTACCCCGCTGTAGATACTACAGTCCTGCACATCACCCTTATTCTTAAATATCGGCACCAGTACACTTCTCCACTCCTCAGGCATCCTCTCACTTTCCAAAATTCCATTAAACAATCTGGTTAAAAACTCCACTGCCATCTCTCCTAAACACCTCCATGCTTCCACAGGTATGTTATCTGGACCAACGGCCTTTCCATTTTTCATCCTCTTCATAGCTGTCCTTACTTTCTCCTTGCTAATCCATTGCACTTCCTGGTTCACTATCTCCACATCATCCAACGTTCTCTCTCTCTCATTCTCTTCAATCATCAACCACTCAAAGTACTCTTTCCATCTGCTCAACACACACTCCTCGCTCGTGAGTACATTTCCATCTTTATCTTTTATCACCCTGACCTGCTGCACAGCTTTCCCAGCTCGGTCCCTCTGTCTAGCCAATCGGTACAGGTCCTCTTCTCCCTCCTTAGTGTACAACCTCTCATACAACTCATCACCCGCCTTTCCTTTAGCCTTCGGCACTTCTTTTTTCACCTTGCGCCCTTATCTCCTTGTACTATTGTCTACTGTACTTTCTGTATCTCTCTGACTATCCCACTTCTTCTCGCCATCCTCTTCTTCTGTATATTCTCATGTACTTCCCAATTCCACCACTAGGTTTCCTTTTCCTCCTTCTTCTGTCCAAATGTCACGCCAAGCACCCTTCTTGCTGTCCCCCTTACTACATTTGCTGTAGGTGCCCAACTGTCTGGTAACTTTTCTCTGCCACCCAGTGCCTGTCTCACCTTCTCCCTAAACTCAACCTTGCAGTCTTCCTTTTTCAACTTTCACCATTTGATCCTTGGATCTGCCCTCACACTATTCCTCTTCTTGATCTCCAATATCATCCTACAGACCACCATTGCTTCTTAACTACACTTTCCCCTGCCACCACTTTGCAGTCTTCAATCTCCTTCAGATTGACTCCTGCATAGGATGTAATCCACCTGTGTGCCTCTTCCTCTTCTCTTGTACGTCACCCTATGTTCCTCCCTCTTCTTAAAATACGTATTCACCACAGCCATGTCCATCCTTTTCGCAAAATCCACTATCATCTGACCTTCCTCATTCCTCCCCTTGACACCATACCTACCCATCACCTCTTCGTCTCCTCTGTTCCCTTCACCAACAAGTCCATTGAAATCCGCTCCAATCACTACTTTCTGTCCCTTGGGTACACTGTCCATCACTTCATTCAATTCACTCCAAAAATCTTCTTTCTCATCCGTCGCATACACAACCTGCAGGGAATATGCAGTAACGAGATTCATTATCACACCTCCAATTTCCAGGTTCATAATCATTATTCTGTCATATGCCCATTCTTTTCACCTCCAAAACACTCTTGACATTCTGTTCTTTCAGAATAACCCCTACCCCATTTCTCCTCCCATCCACATCATGATAGAACAATTTAAATCCTCCTCTGATCCACATAACCTTACTCACCTTCCATTTAGTCTCTTGCACGCACAATATATCAACCTTCCTTCTCTCCATCATATCGGCTAACTCTCTCCCCTTACCAGTTATACTGCCAGCATTCAAAGTTCCTACCCTCAGTTCCACTCTCTTTACCGCCCTCCTCTCCTCCTGCCTCCTTCTTCTACCAACAGTAGCCTAATTTCCGCTAGCACCTTTTTGGCTAATAGTACTGTGGCAGTCATTGTTAACCCGGTAGGGAAATTTATATTATTGTTTGTATATTGATTTGGCAAAATTTTACACCAGATGCCCTTCCTGACGTAACCCTCTCCATTTATCCGAGCTTGGGACCAGCATGAAAAAACACATTGGCTTATGCAATCCCTGTGGCTGGGTTAATTTTCCTTCCAAGCTAAATAGAAAATAATTGGGAAAAATAGGTAAAACAAATGGGGAAATTGCAACAAAGGGGAAATAGTGGAGCAAGCTATGAGGCCCTTACAAGAATGCGACAAATAGAAGCTGGACTCACTCAGGACCTCTCCCTTCTATCTCATTCCTCCTCAAGCTTATAGTACTGGGACTCCAAACCTTCACACAGTTCACTGGAAAGTGCATCTATTCTGGAGTTGCTGACCCCTTCACAATGCTCCACAGTAAACTAAAGGCCCAACCAATCTCATGCCAGTCATCAGGAAATCTGTTTCTAATGTTCTCAAAAGGAGAGAATACATTAATGAGCTGCATGGTCCTTGGTCCTTCCTTGCAGAATGTAAAAAGTATAGCGGTGTGGCAGATGGCCGGGTACCCATGCTCAGCCAGGACACCCCTCTAACACTGGATCCGAGGGAACAGCCATGGGAGGCCACTTACTTCCCCAGAACACGTGGTGGTAGCTCCCCTGGGTCGCCTCGAGGCCACTATTATGGAATATCGGAGCTCAGCCCTGTTGGGCTCTGTGGCCTCCGCCAGGGGGAGCTGCACAGAGCTGCACGGCTTAACGAGCCGTCTGGGCGGGAATGTAGCCACACCCGGAGGTGCAGTTGGAAGTAGGTCAACAAGCACCTGCAGCACTTCCGGGTGGGCTGTAAGAGGAGCCGACAGCCACAACTGGATATCAAACTGGCTCATTCGCCTTGTGATCGTCTTCTCCGATACACCATATAGATCTGCAATCTGTCGTACTTTTAAACCGCATAACAGAAGGTGTTCTATTGACTCAGCTGGAATGTCAAAGGATGGACGTCCAGAGCAGGGTACTGCATTACCTGAACTGGAGTGTAGTAGAGTCCGTTGCACCTGTTCTTCGATAATTTCAAAAATAGTTTAATCTATATCGGAGTCTAAATGGGCCGCCAACATTGTAATTTCTTCCGATAAATCTTCAATTCTCTCTCTGAAATACGTAATATCTTCGGCAGAATCCATTTCATCGGCAGTAATAAGCATTTTTCTAATTAATTCTTGTGCTATTGATTCACCAATCAGTAACTAGAGGGCGCGTTAGAGCCCACCCTCTCAACGTGAAAGTGACAGTTTTATTTCAAGTCGTATTTCATGACGGTTTGCAGGAATGTTACGGACAAAATGAAATAAATAAATAAGCAACGAAAAACATATTTCGTGACACATTTATTTATTTATGCTCTCATTTAATGACATGTTTATTTATTTAGGCTCTCATTTCATGACACATTTATTTATTTATGCTCACATTTCACAGTACTTTTATTTATTTACGCATTTATTTATTTATTTAATTTTGTCCGAAATATTCCTCCATACTTATGGGGTAGTAGCTCAAAGAATAAGTATTGGGCTTTCTTAAGGTTTCATAATACTTCCTGCCTCTGCTACACTGAAAAGGCCCTCACAAAACAGTACACGATGTAGAGATGATGCAATAATGGCAAACCACTGATAATAAAAGGTCAAATACAGAAACTGAATAGCCTTCCTACTGTCTTTCTTAATCAAGATTGTTTCCTATTTACTCAATGACCTCAAAAACAAGACCTTGATGCAGCAGTGACACTCCACAGAAAGCTGCTTGATGCTTGCCTTGCTCAACTAGTGAATGACTATTTTCAGAAAATCCAAAGGGCTACCAAAAGGCTGTCCATATTTCCTTAGATCATTTAGATATGCTGTACAAGGCACTGCAAGAGAGGTATGTCCGTCAGATGCTCAAAGGTGCTTGCCACATTAAACAACGTAAAGGGCATTACTTGCACATTTCAACATTCTCTTCCTGTTGTGAAGCCCATCTTCTCCTCAGTTTAAGAGTAACCACTTCTTAGATCAAGTGTAGAGAATCACCTTAACCTTGCAATGAGTTTAAATGCTCATCAATATAGGGCATAGGGAACTAATTTTAAATGTGATGCCAATGCTCCAGTGGTGGTTCACTTAAAAATACAATTCTTTTCATTTTTATAAAGGTGGAGTTTTATAATTCCTACTGTTAGCAGGCCTTAATAATAGCATTGGCAAGACCAGTTAACACATCAGGAAGGATAACTTGTTGAGGTGTTAGAACTGTCCTTAAAATGTCTTCTGGGGAAGTGAAAAACCTGTCACAAAATTCCATAGGTAGACAGGATTTTCAGGGGTTCTGTCCCTGGTCTGTGTTCTGTTTTATTTTCATTAACCGTTTGTTTTTTCTTTATTAATTATTGTAACCAACAGATATTTGTGCTTAATGCCTACTTCTTCCTTTTTAAGTGTGTGGTATTTTTTAGGCTGCCTCGGGTGATTGTGTCAATTATAAGTCTTACTGCTGGGGCTTTTAGAGTTCCACTTTGTCTTTTGTTGGTGGTTCCCCTTCACAAAATAGGTCATTTCTGAATAAACATAACTTTAATTCTAGATAGACCTTCTTGTTTTAAGGCGTAGCACTTGTTTTTCATTTTCTCCTCTTATCCACTAGCTGTAGTTAAAAGAGTCGTCAAGCTCCCATTTTTATTTGAATTTTTACTATTATTGTGAGGGTTTGGCTTGCTCAGGTTTAGATCTTAATCTACTTCTGGGGTTTTCAAGAGTTATTATAATATTTTTTTGCAATAAAGTTTTTGTGGTTTCTCACCTTTTAGGTAATGAATGATTTGATTTCCTGGTAATTTACCTTTATTTTAAAGATTATTTTTCTTGCACTTTGTTTTGAGTATAATGCAATGTACATTTTCAACTTTGTTTTATCATGTAAAATGTAGTTATTTACTTTTATAAATAAATATATATCTATATCTATCTATCTATATATATATATCTATATATATATATATATATATATATATATATATATATATATATATAT
>JANRMT010062818.1:9533130-9567351 GCA_026402145.1 Polypterus bichir lapradei | reverse complement strand
GAAGCATAAAATAAACGCGCAGAAAACGAACTAGAAGCGGTTTCCTTTCGTTCGTTGGGTTTTGAACGCCAAGAAAAAGCTGCATGCAACGTTTTTTTGATGCCGTATAAACGCGCAGCCGGACAAACGCACGTCACCAAAGCCCGTGTGAACACTCTCATTGACTCCTACGTGTAGAAAACACTCGGCGCTTGATCTGCGCTCACCGGACGCTACGAACGCAAAAAAAACGCTTGATTTTAACGCCTGTGTGAACAAGGCCTAAGAGTTATAACCGAAAATTAAACGTGTGAACAAGTTTTATCACTAAAATTGCACCTTATTTTGCAGAAAGGTCGTGACTTGTCTTAATGTGAGCAGCTATCTTATTTAATCTGGCAGCCAGATGTCAGGGGTTATGAGGTACATGTGTCACATGCCTAAAAATCACACAGTATTATAGTAATCAGATGCACAAAATGAAGACAACATGAAATTCAAAAACACAAAAAGGCAGTACCCATGCAAAGAAGTACACAAAATCGCATCAAAAGAACATCACCTAAATAGCACAAAAATTCAAACACTCAAATAAAAATAAAACTAAAATGTTATTTTTGTAAACCTGGTATGATTCTTAGAAACCCAATCCATCAAATTATTGTCCCTCTGTCCATGATGAAAGGAGTTTCACAGACTGCTGGTTTACTGCAAATTATGGCTGGCCATTCAGCCTGTTTCAATCAAGTGGAAAATTGCTGAATCCTTAGCTTGTGATCATGATATTCTGCCATAGTACATGTGAGGCAGTATATATCACAAGAAGGACCAGAGGATGAAAAAGAATCAAAATGAATTAACCATAATTGTCTAAAAATGATTCACCACAGCCAGTACTCTTGGGTAAAAAAACACTGAATACACACAAAGTTCACTAGAGTTTGTTGGGCTGAATCCTCAATCTCAGATAATCCAGCTATCCCTACCCAGCAACTTGATGACAGCAGCAAACAAAGTGCATATGATAGCACCGTGGAAAGATGTGAAATATTGTCAGTTTCAAGTAAGACATTTTAGAGGTCAAAGTAAATAATATTATTATGTCCCTTAGTATTCATAACCTCAAATTATTTTACCAGAAAAATTGAGGCAGAAAATAATTTAGAATGAGACCAGAAAGATTCATTACCGGGATCTGAAACATGCAGTCGTCAAGCCAAAAAGCAGAATTCTAAATCATAGTGAATATTTTGTTTGCCAAGAAAACAAACAAAAGTACAACGTGTCAACGTTTGTTAATCCGTCATTTCGGATGAATAAGAAGTGTTTGTCATGACCTTTGTACCTTTTGCATCTTTATACATGACTCTGTGATGACACAGTCACAACTTCTCAGGTCATTTACTTATCAGCGTGGTACCAACTGCTCCACAAAATGGTGTGGACAACTACAGAAAAATAATACAACTGAATTAAATAAATTTCAGTTAGCAAAACCATTATAGGGTGGTACAGAGGCGCAGTGGGTAGCACTGCTGCCTCGCAGTTAGGAGACCCGGGTTGGCTTCCCGGGTCCTGCCTGCATGGAGTTTGCATGTTCTCCCCATATCTGCGTGGGTTTCCTCTGGGTACTCCGGTTTCCTCCCACAGTTCAAAGACATGCCAGTTAAGTGCATTGGTGATCCTAAATTGGCCCTGGTGTGTGGATGTGTGTGTGTGTCCTGCGGTGGGCTGGCACCCTGCCTGGGGTTTTTTCCAGCCTTGCACCCTGTGTTGGCTGGGACTGGCTCCAGACAGACCCCTGTGACCCTGTAGTTAGGATATACTAGGTTGGATAATGGATGGATGGAAAACCGTTAAAAGAATTGGATTGTGCATGTTCCAAAAAAATCTAAAAAATTCTACCTAAGCACCACAAGCCAAAATAGAAATTAAACCAAATCGTAAAACAAATAAGATGAAAATTTCCCTAAAAAAGATGTAGAAAATGTTAATATTGTACAAGATTATGGCACATGACATGTGTAGTAATGTTTTGCAAAATTTAATTTGATTCCCATCACTTGCTCAGACTTCCTACAGTGTGTGCCTACAATCCATAAGGAAATTTCTGGAGAAAACCCTGCTCAAGATGTCACTTCCTCGGAGCATATTTATCAATTGCAAAAGTTACTCCCATTCAATGCCAACACTCATTCATTGTTGTCTGATGAGCACTTTAAGAAAACATTAAATGTTACACAGTTCAGCCGGGTCTTTTCAAAACAGTATTTATTGTCTGAGCATTCAAAGGTAGCTGAGTACTCCCCAAGCTCTTACCCAAACTTCAGCCACCATTAGGTCCATTGGAAATCTCTCACGCTCTTTCTGTACCTGTACACTGTTCACTCCTTATGGCTCCCACAGGTTTAATAGCCCTTAACAACTATGCAGAACCTTATTTCAACTCCATTAAAATGTCACCAGAAATGACCATTGTAGAAGTATAATGCAGCTGTGAGCATATTACTTTTTACTTCCGTTGTTAACTTTTATATTATGTACAGTATATTCTATACATGTACAGTATGTTATGTATACTACCATCCAACCGGCAGTACTGGGGGAGAAACTAATGAACATAAATATTGACACCCGCTTGGTTTCCTGGATCATGGACTATCTGACTTGCCGTCCCCAGTATGTCCGACTACAGAACTGTGTGTCAGAGACTTTGATCTGCAGCACTGGAGCTCCCCAGGGGACAGTACTGTCTCCGTTTCTTTTCACCCTCTATACATCTGACTTCAGATATAATTCAGAGTTATGCCATCTGCAGAAGTTCTCTGACGACTCTGTGATTGTTGGGTGTATAAAGGAGGGTGACACCTCTGAGTACCAGTCTGTTGTGGATGACTTTGTTTCCTGGTGTGAGCGCAATCACCTACAACTGAACATCAGGAAAACAAAGGAAATGGTTGTGGACTTTAGGAGAAGCAAGACCCCTGCGACTTCTATATCTGTCAAGGGGGAGATAGTGGACATGGTCTCTGATTACAAATATCTGGGAGTCCATCTGGATAACAAACTTGACTGGTCACTCAACACAACGGCACTCTACAAGAAAGGACAGAGTCGGTTGTACTTTCTTCGAAGGCTCAGGTCTTTTAACGTCTGTAACACCATTCTACGGATGTTCTACGAGACTGTTGTGGCGAGTGTAATTTTTTACGCTGTGGTCTGTTGGGGTGGGAACATTAAGGTGTCTGATAAGAACAAATTGGACAAGTCAATTAAAAAGGCCGGATCTGTGCTAGGCATGGAGCTTGATTCCGTGGATGTAGTAGCGAAGAGGAGGATTCTATCCAAAGTACAATCCATTGTGAACAATCCTTCTCACCCGCTATACAGTGTTTTCGCTGAACAGAGGAGCAGTTTTAGCCAGAGACTGATTACTATCAAGTGCTCTACAGAGCGCCACAGGAGATCTTTTCTCCCAACGGCTATAAAAGTTTACAACTCTTCTCTGTAACCTATACAAACATGTATGTGGTTTTTTTTTTTTTTTTTTTTTTCCTTAGTCAACAACTGTGAGCACCTGTAATTGAGCACAAGCAATTTCCCTCTGGGATTAATAAAGTTATTTGAATTGAATTGAATTGAATTGAATATCATATTTCTTCTTTTAATTCCTTTTTTAATTTGCTTTGAACCGCAATGTCATGTTGCCAGCCATTTCTGGTATACTATTTCTCATTCAAACTGCTCAAGAAACAAAAAGTGACATGTGCTTTAATAAAAAAAAATCTAAAAGTTCTGTTTTCTGTAAAAATAACAGTGGACCAAGATTACTTTTTCAAGATTACTTAAATAGGTATGAATTGCAGATTTATAGTGACAACTAGCTGAAATACCCAATAAAGTGTTTTTTTTTTAAATTGTTTGAGAAAAATGTAATTAACAAAAAACACAACTTTAAAAAAATAAATTAAGAAACAATGAAGACTCACTAATGTGCTTGTCTTGCAGTCTTGTATGTATGTTATCATCCAGTTGATGCTAGGAACCAGCCAACTTTATTTAATTTCAAAAGCAACAGGGACACGGTGGTGCTCAAACATAAAGAATGCTGGAAGTCACCTCCAGTTCGCCCTCTGGTGGTTGTTCCAAGTGTCAACTAGACGATACCATGCATACAAGACCGTAAGATCACCCCCCACTCTACCCAGAAGGCGGTGGGTTAGGGTTTATTTCACCCTACAATATTTTTATTTGACCAATGAGAAACATGTGTACCAAGTTGCATGAAAATTGCTCCAGCCATTCGGAAGTGATGCAGGAACATACATACTTATATACACACGTACAGTCAGTCAGTCATTACCCAACCTGCTATCCTAACACAGGGTCATGGGGGTCTGCTGGAGTCAATCCCTGCCAGCACAGGGTGCAAGGCAGGAACAAATCCCTGGGCGGGGTGCCAGCCCACCACAGTACACACATACATTGACTTTTACAGTATATACTGCATATAGATTGTGTTGATACATATGAGACTAATAAAGATAAATTAAAGGATGCAAATGCTATTCTATATTACATGGCTTGGACTTTGAAAACAGTAAAACCCAATAAAAGTGGAACCAGCATCATTCAGCTTTAGAATCACAAGGAGTCACAGCCTATCAGCCTCATCACACAATGTAGGAACCAACCTTGAACCACACACCAGTCATTTGGAGAGCATATCTATTCACACACCCACACATTTAGGGTGACCAAACAACCTACTGTAACTGTGCATGTCTTTAAGTATGTGTTTGGAAAATTGGAGTACCATTAAAACTAGTCCTACTCCTAAACAGTATAAATGATCACCACAATTTGTTGGGGATGTCATTAATTCAGGGATCACCAAATTTTATTTGGGTAGTGGAATAGCAGTCTAGCAGCTTCCCAGATCAGAGAAGTGAAACAAGCACAATAATTGTACTGAACCAAATTTAAGTGTTGCTGAATAACATCTTAGTCATCTCTGAGTGTGCCTGGTCCTTCAACTGACATTCAAGGCAGAAAGACAACTCAAACTTCAATTGACACATAAGTGCAGTTTGCACTGAGGAAGCGGTTAACAAATAAGATAAGACGGTGGTGTGAAAGACATCATTTATGTGAAAGGTTTATTCTGTATTCATGTAAGACTTGGTGAGTTGGCCTCGTGATTTTACATTAATTTATGCCTTAAATTTATTATTTTATAAATCAGTTATATTTTTTTTCTATGTGTTCATATACCAGCTTGCCTTAAACTCTGTGTACATGTATTGTTGCACAGCTATGCAACCAAATTACTTTTTACATTTCCTTTTTTAACAGGTTGGTATGAACTCTCTAGAATGACTCTTTCCAATGTTACGTATTTTTCTTCAGAAAACAGCATTCCTCCTACAGATTATTATGATACCTCTGGTGATTTTGTTTATCTCTGTGACAAAGACGACGTAAACAGGTTTGGTGCAAAGTTTATACCAGCTGTTTATTACGTGATTTTCTTGCTGAGTTTCCTTGGCAATGGATTGGTCTTACATATTATTTTTAAATATGAGACTCTGAACACTACCACCAACATATTCATCCTGAACTTGGTCATTTCTGATTTGGTGTTTGCCTTCTCCTTGCCATTTTTGGCTTCATATCATTCATCTGAGTGGATCTTTGGCAGAGGAATGTGTAAGCTGATAGGCAGCATCTATTTTATTGGATTCTATAGCTCCATTCTGTTTCTTACCCTGATGACATTTGACAGGTATCTAGCTGTAGTCTATGCTGTGACTGCTGCAAAGAAGAGACGTATTTTGTATGCTTTTGTTTCCAGTCTAGTAACTTGGTCTATCAGTATTTTAGCATCCATAAAGGAATTCATATTCTATGATATCAGAGAAGACATAAAATTGGGGACATTGTGCGAAGAAACTGGGTACTCTGCTGAGGTCATGAACACATGGAAAATGGTGGGTTATTACCAACAATTTGTTTTGTTTTTCTTGTTCCCCTTGATTGTTGTAACCTACTGCTACAGCAGAATTATCCACACAATTTTTAAAACCAAAATGAAGGAGAAGGCCCGGGCAGTAAAACTCATCTTCATCATTGTGGTCACTTTCTTCCTCTGCTGGACCCCATATAACATAGTTGTTTTCCTCAAAAGCCAAGAAGACAGGTCCTCCTGCAGTGACAGTCTTGACTATGCTTTATATGTCACACGTAATATAGCTTATTTGTATTGTTGTGTTTGTCCAGTGTTTTACACATTTCTCGGCAAAAAATTCCAGAATCATCTGGCTAAAGTAGGTGGCAAATGGGTCCCTTTATTGAGAATTCAGTCAATAACCAGTCAGAGTGGAAAAGCTACAGATCAAAGAAGTCCTCAAACTATATGTGAGTAACATCACTTGAGTATTAACTTTTCATTGCAGGACTAATTACACACAAAGTGCAAAAAATGTAACAAAACAGTAAGGATTTGATTGATTGCATGCAAAATGTAATAAATGACATAAAACCTCAGTAGGTTTGAAGAGATACTGCAATGGTTAAAAGACAATCTGAGTTATTTTAGGGTAATATAATTTGCAAATAATATTTTGTATATACATACTTAAACACGCACACATATATTTACACAGATAGATAGATAGATAGATAGATAGATAGATAGATAGATAGATAGATAGATATGCACATGTACTATTTGCTTGATCATATTATTCTCTAATTTTTATTAGAATGCTTGTTATATGATGCATTGAAGGCACTGCACTCATACTGCTTTGGTTTTATTAGTGAGAAAGAAAACTGATAATCATTACTGAAGAGCTGCATTGATTTAAAATAGTTTAGTAGGACAATTTTTAATTAAAACTTTGTTTTAATGTTTGATTAATAAATCTTAATACATCTATGAATGATGCTTCAAAGCTATTTCTTTCATGTTCTGTTCTGCCATTACAATTATTGCTTAGGTGTGTAAAGTTTCTTTTATTTTAGTTCATATTTTTAGAAAATGTTTTCTTTATACTAAAAAATAAAAAGGCTACGTAGCTAGCACTTAACATCATCCATTTTTTAAACACCATAGCATTCTGTTAAGCACTTGTGATTAAATAGATGATTAAATTAACCTCAAGCTTATAATATCAACCTATAGTAGGTGCGTATGGATTCAACACTTTCATTTTATAGTACAAGTTGATTCAGTTACTTGCATGTGCATTCTGCAATATATTCTTATTGCGTCTACTTCTCAACTTGCACATTCTCATCTGCAGCTTTTTTTGCTTTGATATTCCAGTCTTTCCCTCATATCCCAAAGATGTGCATGTTATTTTAATTAGTGGTTATACATTTTCCCAGTATGAATGAATATATGTGTGTGTGTACCCTGGGGTGCCCACTTGGTACCCAGCACTCCTGAGATACACAACCTGAGAGAGAGAAAAAGACATCAGAATTAATGGATGTAAAAATAAAGTATTTCAATTTTTCAAAAAAAAAAAGTCTGTCTCAGTAACTTAAATATTTTGAAATGTACAGTACATGTGAATGTATCATGCTGGGTCAGATCCTAGTAGCCTCTGTCTTAGTTTGCACACTCGCCTTTGTGTGTTTGGATTATTTCCTTGTACTCTGGTTGTCCTTCCACATTTTAACGACAGACGTTAAGATTCATTTAAATTGGTCATGTAAGAAATGAGTATGGGTGTGAAGGGGCAGAAGGGTGACCTGCAATCGGCTACGGTAGATCCCCTTCAGAGTTTGTTCCTGCATTACACCAGTGCCTTTAATGTAAAGTCTTTTCTATTTGACTAAATATAATTAAGAGGATTAAAGAAATGGAGAGATTGATTTTTAACTTCCACTCATATACTAGATATCTGCAGTATACTAGTCATAGATTTATCAGTCCATTGATAAATGCAATATTAATAAATTAAAGCTATTGTTTCAGTTACAGCAATTCTTACATTTCTGTTTCAGTTATTTGATGTGTCATGTACAGTAGATTCTGTTTATATTTATTTTATAAAATCTTTTATTCATTTTTTGTTTAATATTTTTCTAATGACAAGTTATATTAATAAATACATAAAGATATTGACAGTACATGTAGGCATATCTGCAGTGGGCTGGCGCCCTGCCCGGGGTTTGTTTCCTGCCTTGCGCCCTGTGTTGGCTGGGATAGGCTCCAGCAGACCCCAGTGACCCTGTGTTAGGATATAGCGGGTTGGATAATGGATGGATGTAGGCATATACCGTATCTTATATGAATGGCATTCTATTTGGAGTAAGACATAGTGTCATAAATTAAACGACAGACCTTATGCACTCTAAGTGCCATGCACATATATTATCAATAAGTTTTAAGTTAAAAAGGGTTTGCATAGTGTTCCTCAAGCTGTGTTAGTGTTAAGAATAGCTCAAGAGTGTTGACTGACACATCCAGAACACATCTCTCTCTTAGATTATTTCAAACACTCTCTGTCACTGCTGAAATTATTTGGCATAAAGAGGAAGAGCTCCAATGCATAACATTCACCAGTTTACATAATCTTGGCTGAGCAGAGGCTTGAAATATTTAACTGAAGTAAATATTGCATAAGAAAGCTGGTAACATGGTCATAGGAATACCTAAATGCAGTATGCTTTCACTTTGTGCTTCTTTCATTTTAGATTTTTTTAGCTTTGATTTTTGTCCTTAGACTTACCACTTAAGCAGTTCATATGTAACATTGCATTTAAAGATTAGATTTTAAATTTACATTAGTAATTCTTTGCCTGCAACAGCTAAGTGAGAAAGGGAAAGCTTTCGACTGTGACATCAACTATACATCCATTTTCCAACCCGCTGAATCCAAACACAGGGGTCTGCTGGAGCCAATCCCAGCCAACACAGGGCACAAGGCAGGAACCAATCCCGGGCAGGGTGCCAACCCACCACAGGACACACTAGGGCCAATTTAGAATCGCCAATCCATCTAACCTTCATGTCTTTGGACTGTGGGAGAACACTGGAGCACCTGGAGGAAACCCACACAGACACGGGGAGAACATGCAAACTCCACACAGGGAGGACCCAGGAAGCAAACCCGGGTCTCCTAACTGTGAAGCAGCAGCGCTACCACTGCGCCACCATGGGATATCAACTAAGTATAGTGAAATCTGATCAGTGTTAAGCTTAGGGTTTTGTCTTAAAAGTTTAGTGAAAAAATTAGTTTAAGGCATACTTTGCTACTAAATTGAAATTGAAAATTAAGGATAATAAGGATAATAAGAGCCGAAAGTATTGAGGTACAGTATAATGCTTTTGTATTTTTGTATTAAGGAAATAAAACTTCATAATGGCAGCCTATAGTTCCCAAGTCTTAGAAGTTGTTATTCAAACCAATTTCACAATCAGTGTGTCATTCTAATGTTTAACTGATTAGCAAATCTGAAAATTTCAATGTCTGCCCGTATTATAAATGCTTAAGCTTGCTTTGCCATTTTCCTTTTAGTTCTCCCTTTCCTATTTGCCCCCTTAATTGTATCCAAATGTAGACACTAAAGGGAGGTGATTTCTTCAATGCCATATTTACTTACCTGTCCATTTGTAAGAAACATTAGTTAATAAGCAGACAAATGAAAATGGCACTGAACTACGTGCTGCCCTTTAGCATTCAGTGTCTGCACTGCTTATAGCTAAGGGAGCAAACTCTACAAAAAAGGGCATATAAAAAAGAAAATGGCAAAATAAATATCTAATATATTTTATTCAATATTCTCCCATTAGATGGCAAACTAATTAAAAATGAGATTTAATTAAAAGTAAGAACGATACACTGATTGTGACATTGGTTGTAATTAAAACCTGTAGTTATGCTGATGACACCCAGCTCTATCTCACTAGCAAACCTACTGCTTCCTTTCCACCCTCCTCACTTATTGATTGCATAGCAGAAATCTTTCTTAATTTAAATAGTGACAAAACTGAGGTTCTCCTCATTGGTACAAAATCAACATTATCCAAAACTGATCATTTTTCATTTGTTATTGATAATTCCTCTGCCTCCCCTTCCCCACAGGTTAAGAGTCTGGGTGTCATCCTTGACAGTACTTTATTCTTTCAGTCCCACATCAATAACATCTCCCAGTCTGCATATTTCCACTTGCGTAACATTAATCGTATTCGCTCCTCCCTCACTCTCCACACCACTGCTATCCTTGTTCATAGCCTTGTCACTTCTCGTCTGGATTATTGCAGTTCCCTTTTCTTTGGTCTTTCTCGCAAATCTCTTTATAAGCTTCAACTGGTCCAGAATTCAGCTGCCCACATCATTACTTGAACCCCCTCTATTTACCATATCACTCCTGTTTTGCAGTAGCTTCATTGGCTTCCAGTTCCACATTCAATTCAAAATTCTCCTACTAACTTTTAAGGCTATCCACAACCTTGCCCCTCCATATCTGTCTGACCTCCTCCATGTTACCATTCACCCCCGCACCCTCAGATCCTCTTCCTCCATCCACTTGACCGTCCCCTTCGTCCGTCTTACCACTATGGGGAGCAGAGCATTCAGTTGCTCTGCTACCCAACTTTGGAACTCACTACCACCTGATCTTAGAAATATTGAATCATTTCCACTTTTCAAATCTAAACTTAAAACACATTTGTTTAAGACTGCTTTTTCTCTTTGATTACAATTGCTCTGTCTGATTTTAATTTTGTATTTTATTTTTGTTTATAATCTGTGTTTTGTCTATTGTTCGGTGTCCTTGAGTGCTTAGAAAGGCACCTACAAATAAATAAAATGTATTATTATTATATTCTCAATCCTGCTTAACCTGCACTGAAGTTCATCTTGATAGCAGTGGGTATAAGGTGTGACCCAACCCTGGGCAGGGCACCAATCCATTGTAGTACTCACACACAGGTACACTTTACAAGCACCAATTACTAATTAGCTCTCAGCTTTTGGTAAGAGTGACGTTTTTAGTGTAGGTTATACTAAAATTATATTATTACATATATACATTATAAATCGTAACTCTTTATGAGGTATATGAGATTGATTGTATTTCTGACTGGCCTGATTATTTTTTTGCCTATTGTAACTTGTGCTTGACTTTCATGTTATATTACATCTTTTGTAATTCATATGTCTGGAAGTAAATAAAATTTTTAAAAAAGAAGTCCAAGTGCCCTTACTCACTTGTCTTTGGGTGGTGAAGAGAAAATGGTGTAGCTGGAAGAAAATCTGCATCGCGAAGAAGAGAACAAACTTCATGCAGACAGCAATTACACAAAGGCTTCAAACTCCAGATGTTGGATCTGTGAGGAAGCCATTCAATCACTATAAGCTATCTATTATCTTTATTCATGCACACACAATGCAGGGTATCAAAGAATTATTTCTGAATTATGGAGTGTGTTCAATGATTCATGTAATGCCGAGGACATGGTAAGGTGGAATTTGCTTGAGTGCCTGCTGTTCATCTTCATGCTCCTGCTCTTTTACATTCCCATGGATCCAGAGTACACCCTGACTGTTTTTGTCACTTGATATTCTGAGTCACAGTGGAGCTGGGATTGGGTCTGCTAGAGTACAGTGCTGAACTACAATGAACTGAAGCTTTAGGCCATTAGAGTCTGCAGCTATTTGATAACAGATGACTTGACACATACAGCGATCCATTACACATCAACATATGACTTTATATACGATTGAAGAAAATGCACTAAAGCAATATTTTCTTATTTCCAAAAGAATATCAATAGGTATACACTGTAAATGAAGCACACTGGTTTATACAACCTAAAATTCTAGTTATTACTTGTGTACACTGTCTGGATGTGGAAAATAAAGAGTTCATTAGGGTCCTTGTCAAAAGATGTACGTTCATGTTTTGATACTAACATTTTGTATTAAAATCTAACATTCTTTCTTTCCACATGTAATACTTTACATTTGCCTATATTGTAGTTAGCTATGCCACACGTCAATAATGGGTTGAAATCTAAGAAATCAACATAGACCTTGGTGTTAACATTTGCAGTGCACCATGCAGTGCATACTGTATGTCTCTGTTATATGCCATTTGGTATGGGATTCATAAAAGCAGTGTTAATGTTTGTGATGTGCCATCTAATGGAATGACAGAAACAACTGGATGGAACCACAAACACTCATCTGTTTATTACTGTGGATTCATGATCCACAAACTTGCACAAGTCTGAATTGAATAGGCTGATTTTACATTAACCACTGTTCCACCTAGTTTTGTATCATCTGCAAACTAAACCATCTTGTTATTTATGTGATTATCAAGATCGTTTATGTGTAATTGAAAGAGCAGTGACTCCAGCACTGGTTCCTGACGGACATCATCTTTAATATCACCAAATTCATAAAAGATTCCTTATGCAAATCCCTTTACAAAGGGCCGGGGTTGCAACCAGAAAAAATATATATATATTTGCCACATGAAAGATAGTAGGCTTTTTTTTTTTGCTATTTAATGGACAGGGCCTGGGGCAATATCCATACTCCAGTCTGTCATGGACTTCTTGTTCCTGGGTCCCAAATTTCTCATTAGCTAGAAGAGGCAGACTTATGGTGAGGGCAGAAATGACATTGGGGTCCTGCTCTGGGGCATTTTCATGCATGCTAAGGTTAAAAGTTTGAGAAACAGGTTAGAGACTGTATAAAACTCTCTGCCTTCCATGTGTACACATGGAATTGCACTCTATAAGAGACTTCCCAGGTTTTCGCATGTGAAATTAAACTCTACACACATCTACATCCATACCCATCCACTGCTGTTCACCCTGCTAGTCCACTGCTGTTCACCCTGCTAACTCACAACTGCACAGCCATGCACAACACCAACCACCTCATCAAAATATGAAGGTGCTGGGACTGATAAGCAGGGATGATGTAACAGCATATAGAGATGAGGTGGAACAGCTGTCTGCATGGTGTGAAGACAACAATCTATCTCTCAATGTTGACAAGACAAAAGAGATAATTGTGGAATTCAGAAAATCGCATCCTGCCTACATCCCACTCAGCATCAAAGGTTTAGATGTTTAGACTGTTAGGAATACCAAGTTCCTCTGTGTGCACATAACTGAGGAACTCACGTGGATACATAACACCTCATCACTAATCAAGAAAACCCAGCAGAGACTACACTTCCATCCTCACCATGTTCTACAGAGGCACCATTGAGAGCGTTCTGACCAGCTGCATCAATGTCTGGTATGGCAACTGCAACATATCCGACCGCAAGCACCTGCAAAGGATAGTGAAGACAGCAGAGAACATTATTGGGGTGCCTCTCCCTTCACTACAGGACGTACTTTACAAACACAGTGTCCGCAAGGCCTGCAGCATTGTGCAGGACCTCTTACACCCCTCACATGGACTTTTCACACTTTTGCCATCCAAGAGAAGATACTGCAGCATCAAAGCCAGATCTGCCAGGCTGCAGGAGAGTTTTTATCCCCAAGCTGTCAGACTCCTTAACACCATGCTGCCCCCTGGGATCTTCCACACTACCTCAACCACCTCTAAAAACAGAACTTTTATACGAGCATGCAAGCCACTTTCCTGCAAAGACGAGTGTGCATGTAGAAAAGAACTGAAAATCTTATACTGACCTTTTAAGTATTTTGACACTCTTGATATCCTTCTCCTGTGAAACATTCTGACCTGTCATTGTTTACACGTCTTAAACAACTATTATCATACACTGATCATTTCTGTATTATCTATATCAATTTATTATTTATTTATTATATTACATATCCCCTCCTTGAACCATCACCTTATCGTGGTGGAGGGGTTTGCGTGTCCCAATGATCCTAGGAGCTCTGTTGTCCGGGGTTTTATGCCCCTGGTAGGGCCACCCAAGGCAAACTGGTCCTAGGTGAGGGATGAGACAAAGAGTGGTTCAACAAACCTCCAATGATGAACCAAAACTTTGGACGACGTTTTCCCTTGCCCGGACGCGGGTCACCTGGGCCCCCCTCTGGAGCCAGGCCTGGAGGTGGGGCTCGATGGCGAGCGCCTGGTGGCCAGGCCTGCACCCATGGGGCTCGGCCGGGCACAGCCCGAAGAGATAACGTGGGTCCTCCTTCCCATGGGCTCACCACTTATGGGAGGGGCCAAGGAGGTTGGGTGCAGTGTGAGTTGGGTGGTGGTCGAAGGCAGGGACCTTGGCAGTTTGATCCTCGGCTACAGAAACTGGCTCTTGGGACGTGGAATGTCACCTCTCTGAAGGGGAAGGAGCCTGAGCTAGTGCGTGAGGTCGAGAGGTTCCGGCTAGATATAGTCGGACTCACCTCGACGCACAGCTTGGACTATTGGAATCTTAGAATCTCCTTGAGAGGGGTTGGACTCTCTACCACTCTGGAGTTGTCCCCGGTGAGAGGCGCCGAGCAGGTGTAAGCATACTCATTGCCCCCCGCCTTTGGGTGGGGGAAGGGTCCTGACTGTTGTTTATGTGTATGCGTTGAACAGCAGTTTGAAGTATCCACCCTTTTTGGAGTCCCTGGTGTTGGTGCTAGAGGGCATACCTTCTGGGGACTCCCTCGTTCTGCTGGGAGACTTCAATGCTCACGTGGGCAATGACAGTGAGACCTGGAATGGCGTGATTGGGAGGAATGGCCCCCCCGATCTGAACCCCAGCGGTGTTTTGTTATTGGACTTCTGTGCTTGTCACGGATTGTCCATAACGAACACCATGTTCAAGCATAGGGATGTTCATATGTGCACTTGGCACCAGGACACCCTAGGCCTCAGTTCGATGATCGACTTTCCACATGTCTTGGACACTCGGGTGAAGAGAGAGGCAGAGCTGTCAACTGATCACCACCTGGTGGTGAGTTGGCTTCGATGGTGGGGAAGGATGCCGGTCAGGCCTGGCCCAAACGTGTTGTGAGGGTCTGCTGGGAATGGCTGGCAGAGTCCTCTGTCAGAAGTAGCTTCAACTCCCACCTCCGGCAGAACTTCAACCACGTCCCGAGGGAGGTGGGGGACATTGAGTTCGAATGGGCCATGTTCCGTGCCTCTATTGTTGAGGCGGCTGACCGGAGCTGTGGCCGTAAGGTGGTTGGTGCCTGTCGTGGCGGCAATCCCCGAACCCGTTTGTGGACACCAGCGGTGAGGGATGCCGTCAAGATGAAGAAGGAGTCCTATAGGACCTTTTTGTCCTGTGGGTCTCTGGAGGCGGCTAATAGGTACCGGCAGGCCAAGCGGAATGCGGCTTCGGTGGTTGCTGAGGCAAAAACTCGGGCATGGGAGGAGTTTGGGGAGGCCATGGAGAACGACTTTCGGACGGCTTCGAGGAGATTCTGGTCCACCGTCCGGCGTCTCAGGAGGAGGAAGCAGTGCAGCGTCAACACCGTATATAGTGGGGATGGTGCGCTGCTGACCTCGATTCAGGACGTTGTGGGTCGGTGGGGGGAGTACTTCGAAGACCTCCTCAATCTCACTAACATGCCTTCCAATGAGCCTGGGGACTCTGAGGTGGGCTCTCCCATCTCTGGGACTGAGGTCACCGAGGTGGTCAAAAAACTCCTTGGTGGCAGGGCCCCGGGGGTGGATGAGATACGCTGGGAGTTCCTCAAGGCTCTGGATGTTGTAGGACTGTCTTGGTTGACACGTCTCTGCAATATCGCATGGACATCGGGGACAGTGCCTCTGGATTGGCAGACCGGGGTGGTGGTCCCCCTATTTAAAAAGGGGGACCGGAGGGTGTGTTCCAACTACAGAGGGAACTTGTGGACTTGAAAAAGGCGTTCGACCGTGTCCCTCGGGGAATCCTGTGGGAGGTGCTCTGGGAGTATGGGGTACCGGACCCCCTGATAAGAGCTGTTCGGTCCCTTTACAACCAGTGTCAGAGCTTGGTCCGCATTGCTGGCAGTAAGTCGAGCCCGTTTCCAGGGAAAACTCCGCCAGGGCTGCCCTTTGTCACCGATTCTGTTCATAACTTTTATGGACAGAATTTCTAGGCACAGCCAGGGTGTTGAAGGGGTCCGGTTTGGTGGACTCAGGATTGGGTCACTGCTTTTTGCAGATGATGTTGTCCTGTTTGCTTCATCAGGCCGTGATCTTCAGCTCTCTCTGGATCGGTTCGCAGCTGAGTGTGAAGCGGCAGGGATGAGAATCAGCACCTCCAAATCCGAGACCATGATCCTCAGCCGGAAAAGGGTGGAGAGCCCTCTCAGGGTTAGGGGAGAGATCCTGCCCCAAGTGAAGGAGTTCAAGTATCTCGGGGTCTTGAAGACGAGTGGAGGAAGAATGGAAAGTGAGATCAACAGGCGGATCGGCGCGACATCCGCAGTGATGCGGGCTCTGCATCGTTCTGTAGTGGTGAAAAAAGAGCTGAGCCATAAGGCAAAGCTCTCAATTTACCAGTCGATCTACGTTCCTACCCTCACCTATGGTCAAGAGCTATGGGTAGTGACTGAAAGAGCGAGATCGAGAATACAAGCAGCTGAAATGAATTTCCTCCGCAGGGTGTCTGGGCTTTCCCTTAAAGACAGGGTGAGAAGCTCAGTCATCCGGGAGGGGCTCAGAGTAGAGCCGCTACTCCTCCGCATCAAGAGGAGCCAGATGAGGTGGCTCGGGCATCTGATCAGGATGCTCCTGGACGCCTCCCTTGTGAGGTGTTCTGGGCACATCCAACCGGGAGGAGGCCCCGGAGAAGACCCAGGACATGCTGGAGGGACTATGTCTCCCGGCTGGCCTGGGAACGCCTTGGGATTCTCCTGGAAGAGCTAGAAGAAGTGGCCGGGAAGAGGTAAGTCTGGGCCTCTCTGCTCAAGCTGCTGCCCCTGCGACCCGACCCCGAATAAGCGGAAGAGGATGGATGGATGGATGGATATTACATATCTATTAACTATATTTATGTATCTAGATTGCAAATACCATGCATTGCATCAATGTTCATATTGCTAACTAGACGTCAATATCGCTGCTACTTCTTTGTCTTGTTTTTGTACAATGTCTTGTTTGTGTTTTAATTTTAAATTTAAATTTTAATTCTATTGTTAATTTATTATTTGCACATCATGTTACACTGTGGTCCCTGAGCTTCGCAATTTCGTCTATCTGTATACTTGTATATGGTTGAGATGACAATAAAGTTCACTTTGACTTTGATACACACATACCTTCTATAATTAAAACTTGTAAAAGATGAAATGAAATTTTTTTGCAGGAAGTGAAATTTTTATTTTTGCCCAGAAATATAGCACCCGGTTATGATTTTGCAATATTTGAGTATATAAATATATTTTATAATTTTTATATATAGCTTTAACTGTATACATTACATTCAGTTAATTTTTTTCCAGTTCATGTTCTAGCTTATCCTTCCTCCTTTTTTTATAAACTGTCTTCACCAACCTCTATTACACAATTCACTGGTAAAAATACATTAGAAAGCGGCTATTGCTATACATTAGTAAAGCAGAATTAGATTTTTTCATTCTGGTGTCCTTTGAATAATTGTATTGTATAATTACTGACAATAATGTAACACAAAAATTTAAATAAGTACTATTGACTATGGACTGTTGCTGTCAATGTACATTGGCTTGTCTTGTGACAAACTGGCACTTTCTTAATTGGTTTCTGCATTTCACCCAGGATAAAACCTAGCAATCTGCAATACTGAATCAAATGATATAGGCTAGAAAATTAATTCATCAACTTTGGCTATTTAATTTTAACTTCATAAAGCAACCATTTACATGGGAAGAACAAGTGTACCTATAAAACAGACCACTAATTGAAAAGAATGGGATTTTTGTTCCCAAGAGTATGGTCACATGGAATCTGGTGGTGCCACAGGACAAAGACAAAACTTAAAAGAGGCCACAATAACTGAAGAAAAAAACACAACATGACACTCACTGCCTTCATTCATGCTTTTCCATATACTCATTTAAACAGTATCTTTAGATAAAGGTAACATGATTGGAAATTTCAGTGACAACTTGACTTTGCAATAATTTATTTAATGAAAAATGAACAGATATGTCATTTCCATCTGTAGAAAAGGTAAGTTCACTGCTGGCTCTAACAGCTGATATTGTCCACTTTGGTAGAAACAACCTCAAGCAGGCTTTAAGTATAACTGACATCGATTGGAAGAAAGTAGCAAAGACCTACCTGTAGGTATCATGATAAAATTCTGGGGTTCTTAGAAACTTTTTTTCATTATTTTGCATTCTGCTGTCAGGCAAAATTTGCTATGGCAGCCTGGCCTGGACAAGCCAGCGATTGTTTGAATTCTTCTACACTTGTAGACTTCCAGACAGTGAAATGTTTGATGTCCAATTGTTTAGACAGCATTTCAAGTCCCTTCCCAGACTCATCCACATCTATAACCTTCTTTCTGGAGGCCTCACAGATCTTTCTATCTAAGCATAGTGATAACTCACACTTCAACAACAAAGAGCAAACCAAAAATAAATGTCTGAGATTTAAATAAGTCAGGTTCCAAGATCCTCTATAAAAATGTTCTTATAATAATGTTCACCAAATCAGGTGCATATGATAAGAATCTTATCATATGCACCTGATTTGGTGAACATGATTCTAACTAGCCATTCAAGGTAGTAATAAGTTACTTTTTTCACATGCAAGATTTCCATTTATGCCTACTTAAATTATACAATGGGCTACAAAATGTAAATGTGGTATGATATTTGTATTAGTTTGTTTTATCTATAGATACTCCTTAAAAACACTTCAAATCTGGATATGTCCACCTATGTTAAAAAAAAATAATTAATTTTATCTCTCTATTATAATCGTGACTTTCTCAGAGTGACACTTTCATGTCTCGCGAGGCGGGACTTTGTGCCAAGAGATTTAACCATGCCCAGGGCCAGAAATAAAAGACAAAGAGTAGATGACAAAGTAGAACATTGTAAAGAAATCAAAAACGTTGACGTGATACACATGCAGAGCAGGTTAGAGATAACGGAAGTACGGAATTTCAAAAGTCTCATAAAAATGATAGTAAAGATCGTATTAGCGCAAACAAACGGAAATTATTACTCAGTTAAATAATGGAACAGAGAAAAAAGATCGAATATATTATTCGGATTTAAACTTTAAGTCTGAGACTTGTAGATCATCTAATTCGTGTTGCCATCAGGGAAAAGTAGTGTTTCTTCCCAATGAAGAGGCGTATCCACGAGAATTAAAAGATTTGTTGTTTGGTGAAAGTGAAATCCCATGAGAGAAAATTTCAAGCCATGAGAGACAAGACTTTATGCAAAGAGATTTGGAAAAGTCCTGCCCACATCTAAAACATTTACAATCAGGCACACGGTTCAAACATCTGTCATTTGTGTGAATGCTATTGTCAGACACAGTTCATGTAGAGAGAAGGAAATGATATTCACTCACAGGCAGTTAAATATTGCGTTGTCACGATGTAATTCCAAACACAGAATCAAAATTCAATGCGATACTGACAAAAAGGTAAAAACGAAAAGAGATCGAGTATATGGACATGGTGATATGACAGAAGTATGTAGACATTATTTGGCTTTAAACTCTAAGTTGGAGACTTCTAGATCTAATTCGTGTTGCCATCAGGGAAAAGTAGTGTTCCTTCCTAATGAAGAGGCCTATTCGCAAGAATTCAAAGGTTTGTTGTTTGTTGAAAGTGAAATAAACATACATGAGCGGCAGAGACGCGAAATGGCTGGCGCGTAGCATAGCCAGGGGGGTTGACGAGCGAAGCGAGCAGGCAGTGAAGCCCCCTAGTTATACTTAATTTTCCACATTTTGTGACAATTCTTTTAAACTTACTTTTTCAACTGAATCCAACTGATGAGCTTGATTTGCATTATGTGTAATTATTCATATTGAAGGTGCAGTTTTTTCTGTTTTGTATGTTTTAAGTCTTCTCTGGTGGGCTGCTGGTGGAACTAGGAGATTTCAAGTAGGAAAGAATGCCACATAGCAGAAGAGTCTAGCAAGGCACTAGGAAAGATGAGGTAGCATGCACTACCAGGAATGATACTGTTTGTGTCATCACGTCAGTGCAGAAGGACTGTGTGCCTTGTATTTGCACTGAACACCCAAGTAAGTCCCCAACATGACAGAGACAGCCAGAGAGATGGGGCCTGTACAGAAACATGTAATGATCCTCTATGATGGCATATGACCCAGCAGTTGGCAGGAACATCTGACTCTGATGCTGGAGAGAAAGAGAGAGAAAGTGAGGACAGGGATTAAATGGCAGTCATGACAACACCTTCTGGTAACACCACAGTCTCAGAAATGAATTTATGGGACCATATGGTTCTCCTGATAGTGCTGGCAGTTGAGGAGTTACCTTGCCGATCCAGTCCTTCAAAAGCTCAAGAGATCAGGGATAAAGCAAGAGCTGCTAGAGGGAGTTGTAGTGTTCCTGAAGAAAATGTAGAAAGTGATTATTGGGCATTGCAGGAAGTGACCGAAGTGTTGGGTTCAAAACTATCTCATGCCCAGAGAACAATTGATTTTAGAGTCAAGAGAAACTGTCTAAGAGTGACATATCAGCTGCGGAACGGGACCCAGACACAGACAGATGGACAACGGTTTATCACCCAGCACACCCATTTATTCACCCAACTATATACAATATTTACAAACAGTTCAGTGCACGTCCCAGTGCCTCCAGCACCAATTACCCCAAAGTCCGGGCCTCTCACAGTCTTTCTTGCCCTTCTTCTGGCCGCCTCCAGTCCTCTCTCCAGCTCCGTTCTCTTCCACCCGACTTCCGCTCTTGAATGTGGGGAGGCGGCCCGTTTTATACCATCCCAGATGGGCTCCAGCTGCTTCCCGGCACTCCTCCTTGGACACGCCCCCGTGTGGCGGAAGTGCCTGCTGCGCATCCTGAAGCCCTCTGGGTGTTCCCATTCTTCTTCCCCCCAGCACTTCCTGGTGTGGCGGAAGTACTGGGCTCCAGAGTTCTTTAGGCACCGGGGCGGCGCCTGGCGGTGGCCACGGGCCCCTACAGGGTTGGGCTTCCAAGCCCCCTACCTGAGGCCACCAACAAAACTAGGGAGGTCGCCCCCTCGTGGTCGGGAGGAGGCACCAGCCCTCCTCCGGTCCCCTCGGGCATCCCGGCTGGGCACCACCCTCAGCCGCATGCAACACAGCACAAATACTACAGTATGAGGTAGGGAATCTGTTAAATGATAACACATAATAAGCAAAAACAATAAATACAAAGTAGGGAAAAGTCCTGAGGACACTGTAACACCACACCACCTATATTTACTGTAATTGTGAAAAATGTAAATAATTTTCTAAGTCAAAACAGTTGAACAAAATTAGTTTTTGCAGTTTATAAAACAGAACAGGACAATTTCTGGAATGATAACTATAAAGTCCAAGGTAAGTTTTAAACAACGCAACAAAGAGGGTGGCAACATAATATTTTCAGTTGTGAGAGCATTTTTTTCCAAAAATCTTGGCTCATTCACAAAGTTCCGCAAAACACTATGGCAGGATATAAACACTTCTTGTTGTGCCATATATAGACTCTGAGCAAATCCTCCCTGCGTTAATAAACAATTCAATGCCTCTAACTGCAATGCAGCTACAGTACTTCATTTTAAGTAGTAAGAAAATAAAACATTTTTGTCATTGACATTCTGTCTGAAAAAAAAATGAATACTGGCAACAGTAATTTGTGGCAGTACCAGAGATTTTGTGAAAGTTTAGTTTGAGCTTTGTGAGGTGATAAACATGAGGAGAAGAAATAACAACTGATTGGCCAAATGGTCATTACAGACAGCAGCTCCCTAGCATGAAGATGTACCAGATGCACAGATCAAACAGTACATGGCAGTTGTTGGACACTGTTGGCCTGATACAGGAAAGGCTATTTAGTGTGTAAATGAGCAGAAAGTCAAAAGCAAAGATCAGTTATGTCAAATGCCAATACCCAAATCTAAATAAAGCAAAGGTTAGGAACCAAGAAATCTTTACAGCACAGCTAACACACGTATGAAGATATCTGCAAACCCGTCCAACAGGCAGGATCTTATAGTGGTTTGTTGATGATGTCAACCACATGCTTTACCTTCCAGGACTGCATACTATAGTAATCGTCGTCACATCATTACAATGGCTCCACAAAATTTCTAATAACTGATGACAATTTCTATGATATTAATAAATGCAAAAATCAGATTTAGCACCTTAAAAACCCATCCAATGGAGTTACCATTTATAAAAAAGACTTTAATAAGTGTACAAAAATATGCCAACATATAGAATCGTAATAGTTACTTGTGCTCAAGGGAGAAAATGACAAGGCAAAAATCAAGACCAAAACAATGACTGAAACATAAGCCAGCCAGCTCTACAGGGTCCTTTAGCACATGCCCTCCTCTTCCCTGCATTTGCAGAAGGCTCCCCAGCTGTGGAAAACATCCTGTGTATTCCCAATGCCAAAGTAACAGGCATTCCAGTGATCCCAAGGACTTCAGACCAGTTGTTCTTACTTCATACTGTGCATCATGAAGATCTTTGAGACGCTGGTCCTAAAACAGCTATGGTCCCTGGTTTAAGAACACCTGGATCCTCTGCAGTTTGCTGTCATCTACATGCTCCACAGAGCCTACTCCCACCTGGGCAAAGTTGGTACCACAGTCAGGATAATTTTCTTTGACTTTTCCATGGTTTTTAACACCATTCTACCTCATCAACTGGAGGAAAAAGCTCAATGCTTTGCAACTTGATGCTCCCAAAGTCTTGGACTATTTGACCAAAAGACAGCAGTCTGTGAGGCTGAGGAACTGTGTGTCAGAAATGGTGGTGTGTAATACTGGAGCACATCTGTTCTGTCTCCTTTCCTGCTTATCCTCCACACAACTTTCAGGACAACACCAGCGCTTGCGATCTACAGAAATTTTCAGATGACTTGTCCATCATAGGCTGCATTAGTAATGGAGATGAGTCAGAGTACAGGAAAGTTGAGGAGGACTATGTCTTGTGGTTCAGTGCCAACAACCTTCAACTCAACATCAGCAAAACAACAGAGCTACTGGTGGACTTCCAAAGTGTCAAGAAGCCTCTGAGACCTGTCACCATTCAGGTGGAGGACATTGAAGTGGTACAGAACTACACGTACTTAGGGGTTCACATAAATAACAAACTGGATTGGTCTGACAACACAGTGGCACTGTATAATAAAGGCCAGAACAGACTTTGTTTGCCAAGGAGACTCAGGTCTTTTGATGTGTGCAGCAAACTGTTGGAAACGTTCTAACAGTCCATAGTAGCCAGTGTGGTGTTCAATGCTGAAGTCTACTGGGGAAGCAACTTGAGCTCAAAAGAAGCGCAATACCTGAAGAACCTAACCAAGAAAGCCTGCTTCATCAAAGGGTAAACACTGGATAGACCGAAAGCTGTTGTGGAAAAGAGGATGATGGCATTGGATGCCATCATGAAAAATCCCCTCCATCTCCTCCAGGAGGCACTCTCTTAGAGGACTTTTAGCCACAGGCTCATTCCATTAAAGTGTGCTAAAAAGAGAGAAAACGGAGAAAAAGTGTACAAAACAGAGAAACATAGGCAAGAGTTGTCTGTGCCTCACAGGACTGTGACCTTGGTGTGTCTGAAGAGGCATGTGTATCTCAAGGATCCTTAGAGCTATGTTGTGTGTATTAATGTGTTCCTGTTGGGGTTAACCATGGCAAACTGGCATAAAGCAAGGGGAAAGACAAAAAACAACAGATATTTGACTCAAGTGAATGTTCTGATTAAATCAGAAAGAACCTCACCTGAAACAAGGATACTGTCACCCATTACCAGAGCCTGATCTAGGAGAGGAGTTCATCGGAAAGTGCCTGGGGGCCACATGATTCACAAAGCCCTGTCAGACTCAGTTTGAAAAAGCTGCATGTAGCAGCCTTGTAGGTCCAACACCCATAACGTGAATGGTGAGGATCAGATAAAATGTCAGTCAAGTGACAGGCAAAAGTGTGATAGATCTTGGCAATGACCTCTGACTCCTGGGATGTGTATTTAAGTTCTTAGGTGGGGAAGAAACTAGAACTTGTGCATAAGGTTATGAAGTGCTGGCTGGATATTGGCTGAAATATCTCTAGGAGGGAAGACTCAGCCAGGAGTGAGGATTAGAGGTGGGAAGTAACGAGTTACATTTACTTGAGTAACTTTTTTAAAAAATTGTACTTCTAAGAGTAGTTTTACTGCACCATACTTTTTACTTTTACTTGAGTACATCTGTGAAGAAGAAACGGTACTTTTGCTCCGCTACATTGGGCAACACTCGACTTGTTACTTTTTTTCCATTTACACATTAGATATATTTTTGCCACAGAGAAGTCGCCAGTGGATCTACTGCATGACTGTTTCACCAATCAGATGTAGCAATTATAATCATAAGACTCCGTTTCAACAGACATAGCAACAATAATCACAAGACTTCGTTTCACCAATCAGACGTAGCAACAATAATCACATGGCTCCGTTTCACAAATCAGACGTCACATGCAGTCACATGACCACACACAAATTGTGGCGGCATAACGGCACAAACTCCTCACAGACAGCGGACAGGGAAAGAAAGAATACAAGTGGAACCTCAGTTTGCGAACATAATTCGTTCCGGAAACATTGTCGCAATCCAAAGCACTCGTATATCAAAGCGAATTTCCCCATAAGAAATAATGGAAACTCAGATGATTCGTTCCACAACCCAAAACTTTTCATATAAAAATGATTAATACAAAATATTAAGTAAAAATACATAAAACAAATTAATCTGCACTTTACCTTTGAAAAGAATCATGGCTGGTGTGAGTGAGATCTTGTGGGATTTCACCCAACGCGGCGACACACAAAAGAGCGTCCCAGAAGCAACCGCAGGCACCGAGCACTGTAGCAGTTCGCCGTAAAAGTGAATCCATAAAAAGATCACGGTCATGCTATAAGCACCTGCCGTTGATGGGCAATACAAGGAACAAGGAACATTATAAATGTGCAGGGCACAGTATTACTTGGCCACTAACCTGGGCATGACCCTGCCTGACTGCTGTGTCTGTGTATAGGAGAGTGGCAGATCCCGCTACAATAAATAACTGTGCTGTTCCTGTTTCAAGCTGAATAAAGATGGTGTCGCTAAAGTACTGAGACTCAGCTTCGTGTTTTGGGGTACAAGACAGAGACTCACACATCACAGCACACACACGGTCACAATGCTGTAGTAAACAGTATACGCTCATACAGATGTTGACTATATGAGGGAGGCATGCTGACTGACGATTGCCCACAATCCTGCAGCGAGAGAAAGAAGAACCATCAGCTCATTTGTGATCACGCGACTCTCGGCAGACAAAGCGTATACGGACTACTCGTATTGCAAAACCTCGCTCGTTTATCAAGTCAAAATTTATTACAAATTTTAGCTCATCTTGCAAAACCAAGTTACTCATGAACCAAGGTTCCACTGTACATGAAAAATGAGAGCCAACTCCTGCTAAAGCTTAACCATCACTTCACTGAGTGAAGAACAAGCACATTTTAACCAAACATGCACAGACACAGACAGTCAAGGTAAAGTGAGACTTCTTGTACGTGCACAAGCTGCCTTGTTCTAATGTTATTTTCTATCAGCTGTGCTATTTGGAGGGCAAGTGAATATGCAGTATTATACTGTCAGTGTACAGTATATCTTGTTACTGTAAGTAGTTTGCACTGTTCAAACATACATGTTACCTATAGGGTGGTCCAGATCTAATTATGCAATTTTCATTACGCTATAACTTATTAAGTTTATTACATAGAAAGTCACCTGAAAAAACCTAGACCATTGAGAAGTGTGCAAACTGACGACATGAATCATCTTCGCGCCAAACTGGAATCGTCCCCGCATAAATCAAAGCCATCCAGACGACCTGGATCTGCGTAATTAGATCTGGACCATCCTGTACTGTAGGTATTGGCTTCAAAAGCTTTGTTGTGAAAAACTGAGATTTGGAACTTTGTGTTATTTGTGCATCTTTATTTTGTAAACATGTTTTTTATTTTTACTCATTTTTTATTTTATTATTTGGAAATAGCAGAATTTGCACATTATTTAATATTTTTGTCTGTCTTATTACAACATTTCTAAAAAATAAATCATTTATTATGATCAAACAGTTTCTTAGTACTTGAGTAGTCTTTTCACCAAATAATTTTTTAATCTTACTTGAGCAGTTTTTTGGATGACTACTTTTTACTTGTACTTGAGTAATGCTATTTTGAAGTAACGCTAGTCTTACTTGAGTACAATTTTTGGCTAATCTACCCACCTCTGGTGAGGATACACAGAAACCCCTGGTTAAGTGATATACAGTACATTAGGAGTTTGTTCTGGTTGGTGAAAGGGTTGCCTCAGTGCTCTTCATATTTCAGAAAGGAAAAGTTTGTCATTTGCAATATATATGCACTGAACAACTATTCAGAGTATAAAGTCTTTTTAGCGACAATGGATTCAGTGCTTGAAATGGTACCAATTACTTACTTGGTAATGCTACTAGGGGATAAAATTGCTCACATGAAGAATGACAGAGATACCTGGAGGGCCATGATAGGGAGGAAAAGCTGGACCAATTTGATTCCAAGAAGTGGATTTTAACTGGATTTCATGGATCATCATAATGAACAACATGTTCAAACATAACAATTGCTCACAATTCTGTCTGCTACCATTGGACCAAAGATTAGTGATGGACTTTCTAGGCATGTCATCTAATCAGTGGGCAAATGTTCTTGATGCTATGGTAAAATGAGGTACTGAGCTTTCAAATGATCATTGCTTTGTGGTAAGCCGGCTCAGACAGGTCAAGACCCCTCTGAACAGACTTGGAAAACCAAACAGGTAGGATAGGAAGGCTGGTAATGACAGGCAGATGAATTTACTCAGAATGAGTTCCAGAAGAGCTTTTCCAAGATCTTAAAAGAGGTCATAGATAGAGAGTTACAATAGATCCTTTTCAATATGTCATGTAGCTATGAGAAAAATGTTGCTAGTACCTCTCATATTGGATATTCTAGAACCTGTTCATGAACACCAGCAGCAAAGAAAGCTGTCACATTGAATAAAGAGGTCATTTGTGAAGTGATTTCAGGAAGGTCTTTAGATTTGACTCAGAGGTACTTTTAAACCAATAAGGTGGCAGATAAGGCAATGCTTTAAGTGAAGACCCATGTGCTTTGTCAGTGATAGGGGAATGTGGCCTGCTGCTAAGGGTTTTGGAAACTTGACCTAGACATTAATGTTTGTCCAGGAAACAGAATTAAGAATTAACACCAATAATCAGAAAAACGTTGCAGAAAACAAAATCATGAATGAAGTCAAAATCCAAAGGTCAATGACCAAAAGACATGCTTTCATCAACAGTTAGATGAAAAACTCCTAACAAAGTCAAGAGGACAGTTAGTATTAGTCAAATCCAAAAGATATTCACTACTGTCAGCAAACACACAGAAGATGCTTAACAGTTCTAAAAGCATTTTTTTGGAGGGATAGGTCCATCTCTGTCCAAATTTGTGACGACATTAATGATCAAAACATTCCATAGTAGGTGATGGAACTGACTGACAACACAGGTGGTATGTGGCTGGAGGAAAATGAGGGATATTTTGGCTAAAGTGTCTCTTGATTGGTTTTTGGAAGGCATTGGCATTGCATTGGAGGAATTCATATTTTTAAAAAGGAACAACAGGATGTGCTACATATTACTGGAAAAACATTTGCCTAGGCTATAGGAATTGAGAGTTTGTCTGACAGTTGATTCTCAGATTCAGGAAGAGTAATGTGGATTGTAATGGCTGTGGAACAGTGGACTAAATCTTTGTTTTTGCACAGGTAATTTAGATGCCATACAGGTCTGCCAGTCTTGTTATGAGTTTATGACTGTGTATACCTTGGTATCTTGTGGAAGATGCTACATAAGAAAAGACAGGCACACACTAGGCAATTTTACAGCCCCTAAAATGCTGGAGACACTCTGAATGAAATCACGGGAGATTGTGTAAGGGAGAGCAATTCAGAAGACTCCCAGTACCCAAACAATTTGACACTGTAAAGAATAATATCAAAAGCTTTGCCTCTGTTAGTAGGCTAAACGTAGAGTAACTCGATATTAGAATATATTTGATTAGCCTGTCCCTTGTTACTAGGAGAATATGTTAATTATGCTAATCTGTTCAAAGTATAAACACATAATGCTATCACGACCTTGTCGCTGCTGACCAATGTTTCACAGTATTTCATCTTGAAGACCCATATTTCTTGGAAAAAGTATCATACACTGCATGATACTGTTTCCCCCAACTTCACCTCCTTCTTGCAAAACTTAAACATAGAGTCACTTCCTGAATGCTCAAAGGGAACTCCCACGCCTGACAAACTCATGTCAAAAGTCCTCAGATTTTTTTTTGACATGTCAGAAGACCATCAATTGCCCATAACCTACTGTCACACACGTGCACATGGGGAAGCAGCTAAAGGGCTCAAAAGAAGGCAATTCCCTGTCTGACCAGGGGGTGGCAGAGTGCACTGACCCTTTCTCTTTTTTCCCCATAGACCCAATGCTGGAAATTCTGCCTTGGCCCTTTAACATCAGTTTTGGTTCCACCCTGGAAGACATCACTTCCGGTTACACCATAGAAGACATCACTTCCAGTTCCACCCCTGAAGACGTCACTTCCTCCTTACGATTTTAAAACCCACCCTGTCTGTACCAAACCTCAGTTCTGTTTTGATTCTGTTTTAACATTGTGAAGGCTGATGGCCAAATATCAAAAAAACACTTTCATAAAAGGTGCAAGTACAGTATGACAGCTTCTGTGGTGCAGCAGTTAGAACTGCCGTGGATGAGGTCGAACTCACGACCTCCGGATTATAAATCGGCAGTTCTAACCACAGCAACATGGAAGCTGTCGTATATTTCACCTTTTGTGAAAGTGTTTATTTGATATTTGTCCATCAGCCTTCACACATGATACAGTTCATGTCTACATTTTGTCATTTATTACTAAAACATGAAAAATGTTTCTGTTTTAACGATGTGTTTACATAGATTGTTGTAGACACAAAACAAACATCAAGTTATTTCCCCTTGCAATTCTGGGTAGCTCACTCCCAGATAATCAATCAAGGCAGGAACTGGGATAACTTCTTGCCCATTCTGATGCAGTGGAGGGATGGTATAGCAGGCTGCTTGCTGCTTGGGGTTATCGACACATTTAGAAAACAAAAGACGCTGACGGAGAGGTGTGAAGGGATTTAAGGTGGGCCGGATTTACTAGTTTTTTCATTGGCTCTGGTAATTCTAGTGTTAATCGACTTCAATTGTACTTATATTATTCTTACACTTTGTAGATCTTCATCTTTGTGGGTAAAGAAGGAATTTGTTGAAAAATAATGAAGAAGACATTGCAAATGACAAAAAGTTCAAAGCAAAACTGAAATCTATAGGAGAGATGGAGGAGGGGGTGAGATACAGAACAAGGTAAAGATAGGGGGAGAAAGGAATAGCCCACTGATTGTGTGCCATGATGCACTACTGCACAGATGGTAAAAGCGCTGTACTGCTGTGTAGCATGCGGAATAATAAACACATTTATATTTGATCTTTTTACAATAATTTGAAAAACTTCTGACACAAGTCACATATTTTGTAAGCTGCACCTGTTTTGTGATGTTTTATTGGAAAATGCCACATTATTAACATAAGAATTAACAGTTTTTTTAACAATAAAATCATTACAAAAACAACCCATTCTTATAAAGCCAGAAAGATAAACATAAACTATGCGGATATAAGAAACCTTATGCTCACTTCAGATGATCCTTCTAAGTTAAAACAATCACAGACTCATTGGACACTGTCATGTGAATTTGCTTAAGCAAAGCAACTGGCATGCAGGTAGCAGACGAGTCATCAGCAAATGGAAAAAAAATAAAAATAAAAAGAGTTGTGGAAAACAGGAAACATTCTTGGCTAAGGTTTAGTCACTACATTTACAGTACTTGACATGGACAATGTCATGTGACACATTTCCATACAATGCAAAAATAAAAAAAATGCTTCCCTAGTAATGTGGAAAATATTTCCAATAGTTAACTTACAAAAGAGTTTTTGTCAATTCATTTATTAACAGAAACGATTTACTTCAATGCTTTTCTATTGCTTTACTATTGCTGGTTATAAGTTCACTTTATGACTAATATCAAGTAATAAATGAATACATGGCTAAGGAATACTTTTCTCTATGTTTTTTTAATTAATTTTAAAAGGCTAAAAAATTCTTTGGGCACCAACTTATAGTCTCACTATTTAATAAGACAAATTTAAAAAATATATCTGTTGTGCATATATACTATTTATAGTAACTGGCGGCAAGGAGGCAGGCAAAACAGAGAACAAATTTGGGCTACCACCCCGCTAACTCCATTTACTTCAGAACTCAAAAGGGAAAATGATAACAGAAATAGTCCTGACACTAAAACAACTCAGGATTAAAAGAACACAAATGGCAGCAAATGAATCACCAACAAACTCAAATATTGCTCATCTGAGCTCCTCTCTTTATCGTGGTCCTCTCACAAATGACAACACCTTCCTGGGGTTCTGCTTTTTATGTTCCTATGATTGAAAGGAGGAGGACTTTGGTTGGACCTTACTTGGTTGCCCTTACCTGGTGTGTTTTCTGAACTGTGGAAAAAGGTCAGGAGACCGTTAGCAATAGCACCCCCTTGAACCTGGTAGTAGTACTGCTTACTTCAATTGAGCTTGCTGGGAACCGTGTGCCACACATGTGTAACAATATATATATATATATAGAATCTCTATTTGTGTAAATGTGAGTGTGTATATAGTAATACAATCAAAAGAGATAGTGAGAGTGTTGGGGCACCCGTGGACAAACCTCATATAATTGAAGCTTTGATCAAAATAAAGCATGTGAAAATGCAAAATTAAGTCTTTTCAGATCAAAGTCCTATTCAGACTATCCAAGATGGCGGTAGTTCTGGTCATATGACTGCCAGACAGGAAAAGGAGGGTCCAGGTGGGTAGACACTGGATGCAACTTTGTTGGAGGAGAGCTGTCAGTCTTCCGCTTTGCAGAGCGAGGAAAAGACAGAGTGTTATCACACAACGCCACCCCCTGGATTGGTGGAGAATTACCCTGAGCCCTTAAACCATCTCCCATGCACACGCATGTCACAATATGTATGCAGAGCTATGAAAAACTATTTGCCTTCTTCTTCATTACAAATTTCTGAATATTTTCTGGTCATCCATTACAATCTAATCTAAATAATTACTCATTTCTTGTTTAACTTTTTTATTTATCTAATTCACAAAGCTAACAGGCCCAGTGTGAAAAAATAACTGCCCCCTATACTTCATAGCTACTTGCATGACTGCATCCAAACGCTTTCTGTAATGCAGAATCAGATATTGCTAGGACTTTGTGCCCAGTTTTGTTAGCACAGCCTCTGGTTCAACATAACTCTCACCTGGATTAAGTGTGTTTCAGAATGTTATGTTATTCTGATATTATTTAAATTATGCATCTATTTATTATAATTTATAATTAGTGTTTTATGCATCAAGGTTTGATGAAATTACAGCAGTTAAGCATACATTTGAATTATGTTAATAACTTATCCGACACCTTAAATCAGGAAAGATAACTATCTTAATTCTACTGAGTTACATCATTTGTATTTCTTTGCATATATTTTTTTTCATAGACAATTACATAAAATAATACATTACCTTTGAAAGATTTAAACTCCTTGTGTTACATTTAAACTCAAAAATTTGTCTAAAGAGGAGCAGTGGTGAAAATTATAAAAAAAATTTTGCTTTTTAAAGCCATCCTTTGCCTCATTGGAACAAAAACACATTTTCTCTTCTACCGAAGTAGAATTTTCCTTTTCATTTCCTTTGAGAATCATCCTGCTGTACACGACTCCAAAAAAAAACAAAAAAAAAAAACAAAAAAACAAAAAGCAAAATAAGCAAAATCATTTTGACATGCATGCTCTCACTCTGTGTTTGGATAATGTTTTGGCTTTACACAAAGTCACATGGTCATGACAAAAGCATGCCTGGGTCCACAATGTTTAGCGCAGTGTGAGTGCCAGCTAGTGGAGGACTGAGAAGGGGGGACAATCCTGCTCTCAGACACAGTATAGAACAAATGTGCCTGGTGTGAGTACACCCTAATAGATGGCACCAAAGGTGACAACACAGATCTTTGACATGGAGAGCTTCAAGACACAGATAAAGAAGAACAGAATGTGAATGACAGTGCCCCCTCTCACTTGCGGTGAAATAACCAAACATGCATAAGTAGTTAGAATCCCCCATATTCACATAAACGTGAAAAATGATATAAATTTAACTGGCCTTAAACAAAGGAAATTAGCATGCATAGAAAAAATACAAGCAAGCAAAACTGAATAGGTATGTGTAAGAATTTGCTAAAATAGTTGTGATGATTAGCATACTTGAGCTCATAAAATGAAAATACTTGTCAAGTATGGCTTAGCAGCTGTAGATTTTTGTCAGTATGGATATAGTGCCTTAGCATACAGCATTTTGACATGATCTATACTAATAAACGGCAAAGCCCTCACTCACTCACTCACTCACTCACTCACTCACTGACTCATCACTAATTCTCCAACTTCCCGTGTAGGTAGAAGGCTGAAATTTGGGAGGCTCATTCCTTACAGCTTCCTTACAAAAGTTGGGCAGGTTTCATTTCGAAATTCTACGCGTAATGGTCATAACTGGAAGTTGTTTTTCTCCATTTACTGTAATGGAGTTGAGCTGGAGGGGCGGAGTTTCGTATGACATCATAACGCCTCTCACGTAATCACGCATTACGTAGAAAGCCAGGAAGAGCTACAAAACGCGCTTTAGAAAACATGCATTATATAATTAAGAAGGCAGCGAAACAATTAGAAGCGAGCGACTGACATATAAAACCATATTCAGCGGCTCACGTGAACTGACGCAGTGCGCAGACAAAAAGTAACAGTTCCAAAGAGTGCTGAACAAAAACCTAATTACACTGCTACGCTCGAATAGATAAACCACACGCAGTGGCGCGATGGTAAAGCATTCGCCTGTAGCGCCCACGTCCGAGGTTCGATTCCCGAGAGGGAATGCACTAAGTATGTACGCGCGTTTCTCGATTTACTTTAACCTCGCATCACCTTAGTTTGAGACGTATGAAAACGCATGCGGTTAACGCAGAAAGACAGATCACCTATTCACTTATTGAAGCTTCATGAATAATGGATACTTTATTCGCGATCAATGATTGTTTTGGTAAAGCCATACTCAGTGTATTCATTAGATGAACGGTAAAAAAGTAAGAGCGAAGGGACGGTAACTTACTGAAGCACACAAGCAAAACCACAATAGCACGTGGGCTCGATGTACTGACTTGCGCGATCACATTCCAAAAAATATTTCTTTTCAAGTTCTATTTAGTCCATATGAGTCAAACTCAAAGGCCACAGGCCACATCCGGCCCGGCGTGTAATTATATCCGGCCCGCGAGATCATTCTATATACTGTATTATTGTTATTAATGGCCCGGGTATATGAAGCACTGGTAACACAATAAACTACAGATCCCATAATGCAGCGCTTCAGCTGCCTTGCCGAACACTTACCGCGTTGCTGCAAGTTATTGCGAAGCTAGCCCACACGATGCCAAAGAGAAAAGTTGATTCTGAAAATAGAGCCTTTAAAAACCAATGGGAGGCTGAGTATATGTTTACTGACATTGCCGGTAAACCCGTGTGTCTCATTTGTGGAGCTAATGTGGCTGTAATTACAGAATTTAATCTTTACAACGACTGACAAACACAGAATGTAACTTGAACACAACACATCGTACAAATACGACCCTGATTGAAACAAATAATGATAATCAAATCCTTGATCACAGCAACACTCACAAAGCAATTACTGTATATTGACAATCATGTTACGTTATTTTTAAAATGTTCCCTTTTCTTTTTCATAGCTTATTTAACACACTACGTCTCCGCTGCGAATATATATATATATACCCCGATCTACATACTCTCAAATAAATAAGCCACACACCGTGGCGTAATTGTAGAGGCTTCGCCTCTATCGCCTACATC
>JANRMT010062818.1:9505488-9532730 GCA_026402145.1 Polypterus bichir lapradei | reverse complement strand
TTCTTTAACACACTACTTCTCCGCTGCGAAGCGCGGGTATTCTGCTAGTATTACAATAAATTGTAATATTTTCTGTAATACAAAATCATATGTGCATCATAAACAAACAGTGGATTGAAACCATAGAAGTAATCAAAGGGCAACACAATATTTATACTCTTCTGAGACTTTTGAGCCTAACTATACCACATCCACCAATCAGGAATGGGCTGTGACATCACCCTCAGCTTTTTTTTTTCTGAATGTCATTTGTCTCATCCATGTCTTTTGCTATATCACACTTGTTGCACAGCAGTCAAACAATAGATGGTCCAGATGTGCTTTTTCGCACGTATTGTGTGTTTTCACCTTTCAAAAGCCCCCCCTAGATCTCACTTTGTATTGTGGATAGTGCTTTGTTTAGATGTTTTGAACCTATGGCTTTTTTTAAAGGTTTCTAGGGTGATTAGAGTTTGGTTCTTGTCATGTCCCCTATTTCTGACCATCAGTTGGTTTTTAATTATTGTTTTTTGATTATCCCTATTCAGTTGTGTGTTTTGAAGAATGCATTCCTACCTGCCCAGTGGATATGTTTAATGAATCGCAGACTTGCTTGGCTAAACCTTTTTATTAACCATGATGCCTTCTTCCTCAGTAGCTCACTCAGAACTGCAGTTTAACATTGATGTGCGCTGTCATCTGCATTTTATCAAGCTGTAAGTCATGATGGTGATGGGCAATGCTATGTGTGCACCTACTCGCATCGGTGTGAGTGCACACACTTGACACTATCATATCTGTTACAGAGGTCTTGCTTTCTTTCTTTCTTGCATTCTTCTTACTTTTGCTATTTATTTGCTATGTTTTCTTTGCCTGTATTATATTCCATGTGTTTTATGGGTGATCCCCCAAGAAGTGGAGCCACCTGCCAATCACCACCAGGAACTGCCCTCTTCCCTATAAATCTGAAGGGTTTCACACAGTTCCTGGCAGATTATTGTGAATTTGCTTCTGGAATTTGTGTGTTCTTGTGCCTTTTACTGTGCTTTTTGTGATTTATTTGGATATTAACCATTTTGCCCTATTGTTTTGCTTTCACCTCTAAATATCTGTATTGGGAATTGTTTGCTTTGGATTGCCTTTGTGCTACAGTCAATTTGATTTTGCCTTTTGTACTCCACAGAGCTTTCTTTTGTGCATCTAGGCAGTTTGTGGAAAATAACCTTCTAGCCGGGGTTTTTCACAGGATTTGCCCTTTAGTGAGGATTTTTTGGAAGTGCTTTTGAATCTTTTTGTGAGTCTCTGGTGCTTTAAACTCCCAAATAATAATAGCAATATGGCATGTGAACAGCGGAACAGTTAAAGATTGCAAGATTTACAAACGAAATACAGATTCTTTGTAAATAGCACAGATTTCATGTGTTGACTAGGCCAATCGTGTAATTCAAAGGTGCTGCAGTCCAGTGCCCTATGATGGTGTGGGTCCAGCTCCATAATCCCTCTACTAATTTGGGAGCCCCTTGAACCCGACATCATTGATAGTCATGACTGGGATGAGCTGTACAAATGAGGACACCACATGAAGCAAGGGGTAGGTGAAAAAGTGTATACAATCCATAAATAAATAATCCATAAAAACGTGAAAAAGTGGAGCTTAAAATAATCCAATAAATTGTATTCAAACATAGTTAACATACTGGCAGGAACAATCATTTTTTAAAACAAACCCGGTGGTTTCTCCTTTAATCTGGTGGTTCCTCTGCTTATCCCTCACGGGATCAGCAGACACAGCTGACCTTCATCAGGTCCAATTGCCTTCCATCCCCTTGCTATGTGCAGAGTCTCCAACAGCCAGGGCGTTCATGCTGGGGCTCTCCTCCCAAGCCTCCTTGACCCCACTGCCTTCTGTGGTGATCTGTCCAAGCTCCTGGTCACTTCCGCTCCTCAAAACAGCTCAGCAGGAGTGACCCATTCTGACTGCCCACAAGTGTCAGCCATACATTCCTTACAAGGGCTCTTGTCCCAGCGGTCTACCTTCTCTTCAACGAGCCTGATTTCTTTCACTCGCTCACTCTCACACTGGCTGTTTCGCCTCCTGCCTTCTTCCTTGACTAACCTCCATTCTGTCTTTTTTCTTCTTCCCCATCTCACACTTGCGCTTCCCCTTTTAAAATGGGGACGTGACACAGGTGCGGCAATTAGCGTCAATTATGGCCATGGGCGATTCTGCCCCCGTCCACTTAAGTGCGGGACTGCCCAAATCACAACCGGGAACTGCTCCTGCCACGCTACCACGCCCCGTCCTTAAAGCCGCAAGTGTGCCGATCAGCCGTAGACCTCACTCTACCACATGCCCACATTGGCATTGTCAGCGCACCATTCTGCCACTGAATGATCACTATGAGCTCTAGCATATCATGATTTCCAAATTACGTTACCTACCGTAAATTTCTCAAAAGGAGAAAAAAAAGAAAAATCTCAGAGTAAAATCTCAAGAACAAAAAAAATGCAAAATCTAAAAAAAACAATGAATGTTTAAGACAAATCATTAGCAGAGAAGGGCCAGGAGAAGATAGGTATGAGAATAAAGTTCATAACCAGGTAGTTAGAATAATTGTCAACAGAGCCAAAATGTTTTACAAATAAAGGTCAAAATCCAAAGTGAAAAGACCAAAAAATAAGGAGTTTCAGAAGGAAAGAGTAAAGAGTCTTGTTATCCGTAATCTCGGATAAGGAAAGGTCGCAACCTCAGAAACCATACTTTAAAAAAGCACAGAATCTAAAAACTGACTTCCAAAATGGATTCTTCATACTTGAGCACCCCATATAAGCACAAAACCTTCTTAAGAAAACATGACCAAAAGTTCAACAGAAATGTCATGGCAACACTTGTAACACGTAATTATTACATGGATTTTTTTCAGAAGAAATTTTCTTTTTATTTCAGTTTTTGTCTCCTTAGCTTGAAGGACCGGGGTTAACAAGAGTCAGTAGGAACACCAAGAAAAGAATTGCTTAATATTATTTGCCTGTTGTTGGCTTTAAACAGTCCCATTTACAACACTGACTGCACTTCTTTCCATATAATGGGTCACATGAATCATTATTTCTACCTTCACATGTAATGGTGAGTAAGCATGCACAGTGGCAAAGGAAATTGTGAAATGTTAAAAGATGAAGAACTTGTTTTATGAGGTAGTAGTGTAGGAAACAATAAAAAGTAACTATTGAATGATAAAGGACATTGTGACATGTCTGGCCACCAGAGATAAAGATGACAGCCTGTAAGAAGATGGCAGGTGTTGTTTCAGTGTTCTGATTTCTTTAATTTTTTTAAAGATTTTACATTTTACTGTGTCCGGTCTGTCACCTTGGCTAAAACCATCTCCTAAATAAGGAATATTGGCTGGATATGTGTGTCTTGCTCTGAATAAAGCGTATTTGTCATCCTGCCCTTCCAATTAAATTTGCATTACTTTTTAAACTTTCTTTAAATATTTTTCATTACATTAAGTGAGTTATGAACCTTAATAACCCAACAATAACCCAAAGATTTTTAAAGAACGTTATACTTTGCTGCGTACCCATTTTTTGCATTCACTTAATACTTAACAAAGTCCGTATTTCAAAATAATTTCTTGTGAACATGTCCTTTCAGTCAAACGTAAATTGTAGTGTTTTTGAAAGTATCTTAAAATAAACATTATGTTGTTTCAATATATTTATCTATCCATTCATTTTCTGAATCTATTTTTTTATGTAGTCAGATGCATAGCAAGAACTTATCCCAGAGCTGTTGACAGCCAGTTCCAATGGACACTCTCATACTCCAGTACTGTCATGACGGGCCAAGCTTTGGAGTCATTGATCTTTTAGTTTTGTGCAAACTCATCTTGGAAGACACTTTTTAAAATATGAAAATGGCAATGTCTAACCAGAAGTGATCAGCAGCCATAATGGCCATTGTAACTACATTTGTCAAAGGTCTCCAAATGTGAACATGTAGCTTTGCTTGGAAAGCATTAGGGAAAGACACCACCCTATGCAGACAGTAATTTCAAAACACAAGGCAAGTTTACAGGGAGATATTATAGACACAGGGAACTTTAATTGTCCAAATATTAACTGGGACGACCTTGCAAATGGCGGAGCACAAGAGTTTTTAGAAGTAATCACTGACTGTTTTTTTAACACAGTGCAAGGGGTGAAGCTTGTCTAGATTTAGGATTTTGTAATAATCAGGATAGAATTGAGGGTGTAGAGGTGACTGAACCACTAGGGACAAGTGACCATAATATAGTACAGTATAGTTTGCAGTGTTTTGTAAGAGTGCAGATGCAAAGACTAAAATTGCTACTAATAACTCAAAAGGACGTATGAGAACATGAGGGCAACCATTAAGAAGGATATTACGGAGACTAAAAGACAGTTGGAGAGGAATACAGCAGATGTTTTTTCTGAACAGTCAGCATGGGTTCAGAAGAGGTAGATCACGTTTTACTAATATGCTAGAATTCTATGAGGAAGCAACAAAAGGATATGATGAAAGTGAAGCATATAATAATATTTATCTTGAATTTCAGAAAGCATTTGATAAGGTGCCATATGTGAGATTGGCCATCAAACTAAAAGAAGTGTGAGTTCAGAGTGATGTTTTTAGATGGGTGCAGAATTTGCTCAGACACAGGAAGCAGAGGGTGATAGTGCGAGGAACTTCATCAGAAATGGCTGATGTTAAGAGTGGTGTTCCACAGTGGTCAGTGCTAGGCCACTGCTATTTTTAATACAGGATATATAAATGATTTAGATAAGAATATAAGTAACAAACTGGTTAAGTTTGCAGATGATACCAAGATGGGTGGATTAGCAGATAATTTGAAATCCATTAAATCATTGCAGAAAGACTTGGAGAGCATACAGGCTTGGGAAGATTTATGGCAGATGAAATTTAATGTCAGTAAATGTAAATTATTACACATAGAAAGTAAAAATGTTAAGTTTGAATACACAGTGGGATGTCTGAAAATTGAGAGTAAGCCTTATGAGAAGGATTTAGGAGTCGTAGTGCACTCTACGCTATCAACTTCCCGACAGTGTTCAGAAGCCACTGAAAATGTTAACAGAATGTTAGGATATATAGCATGATGTGTGGAGTACAAGTCCAAGGAGGTTATGCTCAACCTTTATAATGCACTGGTGAGTCCTCATCTTAAGTACTGTGTGCAGTTTTGGTTTCCAGGCTACAAAAAGGGCATAGCAGCTCTAGAAAAGGTCCAGAGAAGAGCGACTTGGCTGATTCCACGGCAACAGGGAATGAATTATGAGGAAAGGTTAAAAGAGCTGAGCCTTTTCAGTTTAAGCAAAACAAGATTGAGAGGTGACATGATTGAAGTGTTTAAAATTATGAAGGGAATTAGTACGATGGATCGAAACTTTTTTAAAATGAGTTCATCAAGAACACGTGGACACAGTTGGAAACTTGTTAAGAGTAAATTTCACACAAACATTAAGAAGTTTATCTTTACACAGGGAACCTTAAACACTTGGAATAAGCTACCAAGTAGTGTGGTAGACAGTAAGACTTTAGGAACTTTCAAAACTAGACTTGATGTTTTTTGGAGAATTATTTGGAAAGGACTGACAATCTTTGTTGGGCTGAATGGAGTTTTCGCACCTGGATTGTTCTAATGTTCTAATCTTCTAATGATTCAAAATGTTTCAAATATAAGCTACCAGGATGGCACTCCATCAGTTAGTACGACTCATTATCAAAAAATGAAAAAACACTCCCACTAAATTCTTTCATTTTAAAAGTTGAAATTCAAAGCAAACAGTTCACACAAAAAATAAGAAAGAACATTGATAATACATGTACAAAAAAAAAATCTTGTCTGTGATACTCTGTTTAAGGCTTTTGTAAATTTCTTAAAGCTTCTATATGTTATCTTCAACACTACGAACATACTCACATATATAAATTGGTTAACGTAACATAGTCTAAGAGCTATTCCATTATCATACAGAGCTAAAGCATTAAGAATATTCCATTACTTTTCAGATTACAGGGGATAAAACTGAATATTCCATTATATGTTGAAGCTACATTATATTCACGTTTAAACCAAGTAAAAACCTATAACGTAAAAGATTTGACTTTTACAGCCATGGTAGTTGCCAGTAGCAAAAAGGAAAATTACCATTAATATCATGCTGTTAGAAAAGAAACAGCGTTTAGTGTGGGGTGTCAGTACCATAATTTTTCATGTACGCTGAGCTAACACCCATTTAGTTTCAGTCCTCATGAGCATCCATTTGTTGGTTGACTGGAACTTAATGGAGAGGACTTGTGTCTAAAAACATGTTATCTTAAGTTCTGGTCATGTGCCATACCATTTAAGGTTGTTGCTACACCTTCACAATTTCTCTTTGCCCACAAAAAGGTTTTGTTTTTTCTTTCTTGCATTCAGTTGTTTAGGTTTAATTTAATTCAATGAATTCCAAACATTAGAAAATTCAAAGGAAGAGCAGAAACTGTGAATTTGCTGGGTGTGACTGAGGAGTTGTGCGAGACTTTGAGAAGCAGATTCATCAGTTCTTCATTTGCCAGTTTCAACTGAAAAAAACAGAAGGCATATCTGTCATCAGTCCAGGATGCTTTGTATATTTTTGACTCAAATTCCTCCGGATGTGACCTTCCAACATCAACTCCATGGAATGAGTTGTGGGGAGAGTTGATGGCAGAAAAATTAAGGCTGGGCTGCATCTGCTTTACCTCAGCACCCAATCAAAAGTCCAAGGCTAGATCACCCCCAGATCCCCAGAGCACCTGATGTGAAGAAACTGATTTAAAGCACTCAACTTTCACACTTTACCAGCAGACCATACAGTCATTCTTGCCATTGGAGACTCAGTAGTCGATAACTAGAATGTTTCGTTGTCAAACCAGAAGACTTCCAAGTTCTGTTTTCATGCTCCTTGTGTTTTTGATGTTGCAAAGAAAGCCCTGTACGTCTTCAAGAAGTACATGAATGTTGGGACTGTAGTACAGTACACTGGAGTTAACAACACTCAAAGTGGATTTCTTATCACTCCTGAAGTGGTCAGAGAGGGGACCACTGCCAGTGATGAAAAGATAGGACAAAGTCTTCAACAGAGTTTTCTCCATGAACAACTGGATGCAACTGTTCTGCAAGAGGTACTATTTTCGCTACATTGACAACTGGGAACTTTTCTGGGAAAGACCACATATCTCTCTGCAGGATGGCCTACACTCCAGTAGGCAATGTTCCAAGATTCTCACAGACAACATGAGGAAGGTAATAATATATTCATAACTTCTTAGCTACAGTTACCAACACGTACTAAAATATGAAACAGCTATGGAACATTAACTAAGGATGTGTATAATATTAACATTTTAATAGCTAACTACATATACTTTAAAAAAGAAAAAAGTTAGGCATAAATGCAAACGGCCCTAACTGGCATCTTTAGTAGTCCTTTAGGATCGGCTCTGTGGATTCTTTTTCTTTTGCATTGATCTTTTCGGTAGCTCTCTCTGTTAAGTAGGATGGCTCTCTGTTTCTGCAATACTTGGAATTCATATGTGATTTTAGCAGGTTGGTTCTGAAGCAATATGGAATGTCAGGTCATATGACAGGCGATTCATCCCCAGGATGATGCAACTTGTCAGCACCATTACATTATTGATCATGTCAGATGACTCCAAGGCTCAGTCCCCTGACCCAATGTCTTGCTAGCATTACAAAAATGATGAGCAGTAATTTTCTTAAATTAAAAGAAGAAACAACATAACTTCTAATTTATTTGGAACAGCAAAACAGTCAAGTGAAGAATCTAGCTGTCATGAAATTCAGAATCAAGTACAAGGTTTGTTTTTTTTTTTTTAACTTAAAAATAGATTATGTTTTTCTTTAAAATGCTGTCTCTTGCATTTCACACAATTAAAATCAATTTCAAAAATGTATTTTCATTTAAGAAGTACAGAATGAGTTTAAACTTTTATATTTGTGCAGAATGCTAAAAAATGAAGCCAGCCAGGCTTTTGTTTTTAACTGATCAGATTATTGTAAGGCACTCCTCTCGGGAATGCCAAAAAAGGACATAACCGGCTACAGGTAATTCAGAATGCAGGAGCAAGAATTTTAGCAAAGAAAAACAAATCCGAGCACATTTCATCAATTTTAGCATTGTTGCATTGACTGCCTGTGTCTTTTAGCAATGAATTCTGTTAATAGTTGTGGGAAAAAAGAAACTCCACAAAGATAAAGTTTTGGGGACCGTCCCCGTATATTGTCCTACGGACAAAAATGAAGCAAAAATAGTGAAGTAAAGGATCAAAAGTACTGTATTGTAGCATTTGACAAAGTTTATGAGACAAGATGGTGTTTTTATACAAATTGCATTATGGGAACAGGAAATGGTTGGCAGGAAGTGATGTTGATTGCAGGAGCCGGAAGTGAAGTCATTCGTAATGATGTGATGTCATATTGGCTCGCTGGAGGTGACGTCATGGCAGCCATTTTGGAACCCGGAAATGGAGGTGATTATTTTTCTTCAGTTTTCCTGTTGAGAGATGAAGAGATTCAGGTAAGTACCATGTGACAACCCCTCATCTCGCGATATTTTACTCACCTTTAGGCATTTTGACTGCCTCCTAATCGCACATGTGTGACATAGTCTATAAGTTTATGAACAATCTTGCAATTTGCTGCATTACTAAATACTCTCTAAAATCTCTGATTGCAATCTTAGATCTTCAAACGCTGATTTGTTTCAATGTTTCTAGATTGGAGCATAACATAATTGATAAGGAAGCTTTTGCATTTATACAAAAAATGGACTATATTACCAATAGAAATATGTCAAGCTAATATAGTTGAACATTTCAAAAAACTATTAAAACATATTTTTTAAATCTGGCCTTTTATAAATTGTTATGCATTTACTGTTACTGATTAAAATGATTGTACATTTTATACTTTATTATACATAAAATTACATTTTACGTTTTACCTTTGTTCCTAGATGTATGTACAGCTGTCTGCATAGAATACAACAGTTGACTATTATTCATATTTAAATTCACCAGATATTAATCACTTTTTAGGTTTGTTTTCATATAATGTGAGAAGAACCTACAGTGATAGCCATGTTTCTGTTTATCTGTCCACATGAAACAAATTCGACCCCTAGGGACCAATTTTGTTGAATTTTGGTACATTTATTCTTTGAAGAAATTTGTTGAGACAGTTTCCTGTTCGCTGAGATGTCCCGAATAGATTGCTGTGTACAGAGCTTTGAAATTTCAGAATCCCTTATTGAAAAGCATTGGCAAATCTGCAAACTCATCCATCTTAAAACTGAAAAAATGTGTTTGTTTCTGTGCAATACGTTGTGACTTCAGCTATGAATTAGTTTACTGTTTCAATTTTACCTTGACAGCAGTTACACCAACTAGTATATTTTGTATATTTTCCTTTTTCATTTGTCTGACGGATGCTCAGATGCCCAATGCATGTGAGTCAGACGCCAAAGAGGGCATGTGGTACAAGCAGTTCCTACAGCAGCCACCTTTCCCTGCTGCTTTAGGTAAGGTAAGTGAATGGAAGAAGAAAGCAATTATGTAAACATATAAAAGACTAAACTGACTAAACTAATATCATCTGAAGAACATTATTGTAAAAGAGAGACATTATCAAGCTGCAGCTAAACAGTGTTTGAACTAATTAATTAAACATGAAAGGCGCAGCTCCCCTCACTGAGTAATATAAACATAAGATGGATTTAGAAAAGGTACTACAGTTAATATACTGGTAAGTAATGGACTGCACTGAGGTGTACAAAGAAGCTGATTGTACCACAAACAGCAAAAATATAGCAAGATTACAGTTTATACTTACTGAAAGACTTATTTAGTGCAATAATGCACAACACACTGAGCTGAGGTTACAGATTTTCTGCACTCAAAGAGTTGCTTTTGCTTATGTTGATCTTCAGACTGTTATTAAAATCTTGTAAGATAATTGTTACCTTTGCTGTTCCTGTTAGAAAGAAAATGATTAATTGTATAAGTTCTTAGTTGTTTATATAATTTTAATGAATCAATGGGTTTTAACTAGTATTATCAGATAATTAGGAAACTTATTTGTCTTTTGGAAATTATTGGGTACTACTCTATTGGGCACACTTTCAAAAATGTTATTTAAAAAAAAACTGGACATCAGTTAGGTACAGACCCTCCACCAATAAGACATATTAATCAATGCCATTTTTTCACATTACTTGATTTAGAATCTGCTGTATATGAAATCTATTCAGCCACCATAAGCCTATTTAGGTGACTATTATTGCTGTTATTTTTGAATATCGCACACTCTTACAAAAATGTTTAATAAACAAAAATGTGATATACTGCCTCTTGAATGAAGTAACCAACAAAATATAAAATACACAAATTTTCACATCAGTCAATTGACAAACACACTTGGGTTGCATTTTCAAACTTGTTGTCTTAGTAGGAATTACTTATGTACACTTTGAAATCACTTGTGATTTTTTTGTTCAGTGAAAACACCCACATAAAATAATCTAATGTAAATGAACTAGAAAATAAGAGAATAGGTTTGGGGGACCCTCAGGTAAACCCTGCGTATTACATGACAAAACAATAAACACAAACTAATGTAAAGTCTTTATTGACATGAGTCTATAATCTGGAGAAAGAGGACAGCGGTGCCATGAGCTTCAGAACTGGAAGTGATGTCATGTGCAAGCAAGATGTTGGTTTCTGGATCTGCAGAGGAAAGGAGAGGAGAAGTATAATAAGGCAGTTGTGACTTTTGGCTCAGGGTGGAATTGCAAGTTGACAAGCTCTGAAGTTCTCTTCTAGGCATGCGTGTGTGACACTAGTTATACAATATGTCGAGCTTTGAGGGGTCCCCCCCACATTTTTGGCATTCAATACATGAAAACTATATTTTGTAAACTATTATAGGAACATGTTAAACATTTATGATAAAGTGTAAACTAATAGGTGTCTTGAGACACAAATTATCAGAATGACTTCAAGCTTTGCAAGCCACATAAACCAAACCCTGGGATTCACCTCCTAATGGGATACAAGGAGCCAAAGTTACTCTTTTTTACAAAACTTTGAAAAAATGGGGATTGGTAATATAGGAAATCTGGAGTGTCACTTTATGCTATTAGGAGTTTGCTAATCACAAATATGATATCTGATTCTTTACTGGTGGTAATATCCCTCTAAGAGCCAATCCCATATGGTTAAAAATGACAAATTTTAAAAATAAACAATGTGGGGTATTGTTTTAACCAACAGTATTTCAACATCAGTGATTACAAATATAATGTAGGTTTTTAGCTTTTACTAGGGATCTAGCCCTCTATGAGCCTCTATCAGAGGGTGAAAAGTTATACATTTCCATTATAATCAAAAATATTTTGACTTTAAACCTTGAAACTGAAGCACACATTTTAATACTTTAAATATTTGACACAACTGTTCTTGTTTATTAAGTACTTCAACCTCATTTAGTAAACCATTTCTTATGATGACCCTGAATTAGGGAAGTTTATATTAATTCAGACTTTTTTTAATCTTGCTTTCTCTATAAAGTATAGTGGCAAAAATGGCCCAAGAACTCTGTAGTCATATTTGACACTAGAAGAGATCATGCTGAAGATCTCCCTATAATGAGACCAGCAGAACTATATTACTGTATATCAAGACATTAATGGCTGTGGAATGCCCAGGTGGACTTGGGTGGTCATTTGGCCTTAGAACCCTAGAGGTTCTACTATCACCTGTAGGCTCGCCTGCCGGGGTTTTTATTTTCTTTTTCTGCCTGGCCATCTGACCACTGCTTACTGTATGTCTGTCATTCTAAATGATTATTAATGTTAATGTTTTATTTTTACTTTTATTTCTGTGACTGTAATTTTTGTTTTTTGTAAATCAGTTTCAGATACACTCTTTCTGTGAAAATATGCTATACAAACAAATGTTGCTGTTGGTGGTGCTGTCAAATAATATAGGCAGATTGGATACTGTAATTTAACATAACCTTCTAAAATTTTGGCTTTTGTTGATGTGAAGGCTAAAATGAAGACAAATCATTCCAAACATTTTATGCTTTCAGTACAAACTTTTAACTAACAATATTTAAGTGAAAAATAGTTAATTTCAAGGAAAAATAATCTTAAAATTTTTCCTGTCTTTGTAGAATATGTGTGCACAGCCTTTACAAAGGGTGTTGTAACTGTATTGAGATATAACAAATGTATTCACAGTAAGTACAAAATAATTTGGCTTCATCTGTAATCACACAAATTGTTTCTAATTATACCTAAATTAATTCAACTGTTCCTGTATAATTATCTAAATTGTTTCTGGTTGTACAGAGCAGAAATAGCCATGGTTTTCAGTAGCTATGAATAATTTACAAGACTTAAATGCTGAAAGGGGAATGGTAGGAGAAGAATATTAGAAAAGCTACAATTTCTTTATGTTATTGTCTAGTCACATCTAGAGCACCAAACCTGAAGTGGTCAACAAAATATGCAACCTTTTTTTTTACTGAAAATAAAAGCCATTTTTAATGTTAGATTGTCCTCGATTATTAAGGTCTAATGTCATAATTTACCTAGCTTATCAATATCAATGAGCAACAAAGTAGTACAAAATAATCTGATTTTAGAGATATATTGGTTTCTAGCCAACTGTTTTCTTGCAGTGTATGGACCAAAGTGGTAGAAATTGTCATCGGTTCAACTCTTACATAATATGAGCACTTTCTGAAATTGACACTGATTTATTGAATTGTCTGGTTTGCTTTTGATGTTTAACTGCTTCAGTAACAAATAAGACTTAAATGTAGATGAAAGCAACAAGGAAAGGTGTGTATTAGTTTGTAGCTGCTGACCAAAACACAGGCGAGACAATAAAATAGAAGAAAGATCGCCACTTAAAGCAGCTCAGGGTCCCAGTGGGCTAAAACCGATCCCAGATCATCAAGTGTAAGACAGCAGTCAACTCTGGATGTGGTGCCAGTCCACCATGGCTGCAGGTAGAAAGATGAAAAGTGAAAATATTTCTGTAGTTACAAATATATTATTATTATTATTATTATTATTATTATTATTATTATTATTATTATTATTATTATTATATATTATATATATTGTTATATTTTGAGTTAAACAGAAGTGGAACACTTTACAAAATCCAAGGATGGTAGGTGTAGATCAAGCAAGAAGATGAAAAAACGGGTCAGTTTTGATCATACATCAGAAGAATGCTAGTGACTTAGTCAGATGTAACAAATGAGGTGAAGCAATTTTGAAAAGATAAAGTCATTCTACATGAGAACTGCTTATTCCAACATCATATACAGCAGAACTAATTGCTGACATTTAAAACACAACAAATGAGAAGTAAAAAAAGGAAATAAACTGAAAAGAAGTGAACAAAACAGATGCAATTAATATTCCAAATGAAATCATTATACAGGGTGGGCCATTTATATGGATACACCTTAATAAAATGAGAATGGTTGGTGATATTAACTTCCTGTTTGTGGCACATTAGTATATGTGAGGGGGGAAACTATTCAAGATGGGTGGTGACCATGGTGGCCATTTTGAAGTCGGCCATTTTGGATCCAACTTTTGTTTTTTCAATAGGAAGAGGGTCATGTGACACATCAAAATTATTGGGAATTTCACAAGAAAAACAATGGTGTGCTTGGTTTTAACGTAACTTTATTCTTTCATTAGTTATTTACACGTTTCTGACCACTTATAAAATGTGTTCAATGTGCTGCCCATTGTGTTTGTGTTAACAAACAAAACCACCGCTATTGGTCTGACACTAACCCACATTGGATAGATCCCTCCAAGACTGTTGGAACAAAAAAATTGATGGTATGGTGTGGTATATGGGTTACAAAGATAGTGGGGCCATTCTTCATCAATGGAAACCTCAAGGCCACTGGATATGCGAAATTGCTACATGATGATGTTTTTCCTTCTTTATGCACTGAAGCTGGCACGTTCCCTGAGTTTTTCCAGCAAGATGGTGCACCACCACATTATGGGTGTCAGGTCCGAGCATTCCTAGATGAACAGTTTCCTGGAAAGTGGATTGGTCGTCGTGGGCCAGTTGAATGGCCCCCAAGGTCTCCCAATCTGACCCCCTTAGACTTTTATCTTTGGGGTCATCTGAAGGCAATTGTCTATGCTGTGAAGATACGAGATGTGCAGCACCTGAAACTACAGATACTGGAAGCCTGTGCTAGCATTTCTCCTGCGGTGTTGCTATCAGTGTGTGAAGAGTGGGAGAAGAGGGTTGCATTGACAATCCAACACAATGGGCAGCACATTGAACACATTTTATAAGTGGTCAGAAACTTGTAAATAACTCATGAAAGAATAAAGTTACGTTAAAACCAAGCACACCATTGTTTTTCTTGTGAAATTCCCAATAAGTTTGATGTGTCACATGACCCTCTTCCTATTGAAAAAACAAAAGTTGGATCCAAAATGGCCGACTTCAAAATGGCCACCATCCATCTTGAAAAGTTTCCCCCCTCACATATACTAATGTGCCACAAACAGGAAGTTAATATCACCAACCATTCCCATTTTATTAAGGTGTATCCATATAAATGGCCCACCCTGTACAGTAGTTTGATACTGAATGGTAATGAATGGAGGTACCAATATTCTACTATGGAGGAAGTGTACTGTTAATTATCAGCATGAAAAAGCCACAGACCAAATGTCAAAGAACAGACAAAAAGACTTGCGTGTGAATATCAGAAACATAGCAAATTAAAGATAAGATAGTTGCAATCAGGCTGACTAATATCCAAAGCAAATCAAAAGGAAAACAGAGCACCCATTGTACAGTATGTGTAGATAGAAAATATAGACCAGATTAATCTCAACATTTTCCAGAAGTCCCGCTTCTCCAGCTGGGATTGCAATATATTCCAGGATGAATATAAACTCTGATTTCAAGTTTTTGGTAGAGTTGCCTTCCATTTTGAGAAATAAGTCATTCGACAGTGAATGGATAAATACAAGAGTTCCAAACAGAGTGTGAATGTGCAGTTCCCACACAGATTGTACACTTGATTAATCTCTGAGGTTAAGCACTGCGACGTAAAGGCTGTGAAGTCACTGATAGTGTGGAATTTCTGAAAACATGTTCTGTTTATGGCAATGTATGAAGTACTGAATTAGAAGATTAAAATCAGGATTAAAAGCTTGTCTAAAATCATGGTGTGTCTTTTTTAGGTTTTAGGTGCCATTTGTGGGTCTGTGAGGTGCAATTTGTCCAATAACCATAACTTCACTATTGCCTTGTCAGTGTGGCAACACTTTGATGTACTGACTGCACCCAGGCAGCAGCTTAAAATAAGATGGAATATTAAGAAAGATCTTGATTGCAATAACAAGTGAAAGTCATAACTGGGAGGGCAAAAATTCAATAAACCAAAGGCATATAAATATAAGAGAAAATGAAGAGAGTCAGTAACCAGAATATTTCATGTTACCTAAGCCAAATGCAATGTGTATATTAAAGTCAAAGAAAAGAATTCATAATTAGAGATAACAGTAGTAAAGCAATGTTTTTGTTACTTTTGATTTATTTACAAACTTGGACAGTTAGGAAGATTATGACGCTGATCTTTATATCGTCAGATGGCAGACACTCCTGATCGTCCTGCTTAGCAATGTCCTGGCAACCCTGCATCAGAAAAAGCAAACATGGCCACACCCATCATATAAATTGGTGTCGGAGAAGACGTATTCCATTATTTCTAGAAGCCAAGGTAAAGATTGAAAGTACAGGGTGAGTCAAAAACAATTTATTTACAAAATGTTCTTCATATGTGCAAGATGATTTACAGGAATGTCAGCCTGTTCACCATCATGTTCAACACACAAAAACCAACGAGCAACAGTACCATTTAAAGCCTGGACTCACATTTCATGGGGAATAGATGACACCACAATCCTTATTCTGTCCTTCAGGTCATTGATATTGTGAACTTTCCTGCTATACACACATTCCTTCACCATACCCCATAACCAGAAATCACAGGGTGTCAAATCAGGGGAGTGTGGTGGCCATGGCAATGGTCCACCATGACCTATCCATCATCCTGGAAAGGTGTGGTCAAGATTAAAATTAATCGATTAGTGTTACCAAAATTTTGACTCACCCTGTATATAAAACAGATCCAGATCATGACATTGAACAGGAGATGAGAAAGGCAAACTCCTTCCTGGAAGCATGCACTTTCTGGCATATCCATTATGCCAAGAACATAGTCTAAATCAAATGCATAAATTAATATTTGTCAAACCTTAAATGTCATAAGCATACTTTTAATAAGTAAAATTTTTGAATGGAAAAACAACCAATTAATAGAAAATACTTCCTAAGAAATTAGGAAAGAACTAATTACATTAATAAACACAAAAAAATCAATCACAAAACAGACCAATTAACAATCAATGAAATTCAACCAGAAAGAATTAAAAATATAATGTAATTCTCAACAATAAAAATGACCAAAGTCAATTTCCAAATCTTCATGAACAAACACCAAAAACTGGAATTCCAAACTAAGCAAAGTGAAGAATAAATCCTAGGGTAGAACATCTAAATTGTGTAAATCTATAAAACAAAAAGATGGAAAAATAGTAGTGTTGCTGTCTTGCAGTAAAGAGACCAGGTTTCATGCTTCAGACCTCCATGCGAGGAGATTGCAAGTTCTCCGCGTGGGCTTCCTCCAGGTGCTCCCGTTTCCCCCCACAGTCCAAAGATATGCAACTTAGGTGGACTGGTCACCATAAATGGACCCTAGTGTTTACATGTGGTGAGTGTGTGTGTGTATGTGTGTTCACCCTGCAATATGCTGGCACCCTGTCCTGGGATTGTTCCTGCCTTATGCCGTATGATCGCTGGCATAGGCTTCAGCCTCAATAACCCCCTAAACCCACAACCCTGCTCACCATAAAGTGGGTTTGGATGATGGATGGATAAAACAAAGATAGAGCACACAAGAGTCCCGAAGAACACAGCAGCTTGCACTAAGTAATGCTGCAGCAAAACTTGAAACAACAGACGGTACTTCATAGTCCTCTTAAGAAACTGCAGCACTTTTTTCTCAAATCTACACAGAAGCACAATTTGGGATTAAGAAGCAAAGGAAAATTACAAAAAAAAAAAAAAAAACAAAAGCAGGAGACATTGGTGCAACTGTAACACCTAATCAAATCAACCTTTGAACAAGGCATACTGCAAATAGTGCCATGCCAATATGCTCACATATCACACAAGACATAATGAATTATAAAATATTACATTGCCTTTGTATACCTAGATCTTCTTATATAATACACTACACCATGGCTGTCTGTTTGTCTGTCCAGCATTTTAAATCACCTGTAGCTCGCAAACCGTTTGAACTATTGACCTGAAATTTGGTACACATATACTACGTGATGTCTACTATCCACTTTCGGTGTGATGATTGACTTCCAAGGTTATTCCTCTTTTTATTTTTACTTTATTTTATTGTAGAAGCAACTTTCGGCAGCAGCCAGCAGGGCGTGCATGCGTACGGGTGCCATTTTCATTCCCTACCACCTTCGCCATCACATCCCCTACTTCTTCATATCATAAATCATTCTCTAGGCAGATTGAAGACTTAAGTGCCAGCTTAAGTGAACAATTAAGGAAAACATACTAAGTAATTGTAACACAAACACTGACTTAATTAATTTTAATGTGAAAAGATGCCAACGAAACAAGAGAAGAAGCAGGCTGCTAGGGTGGAGAAAAGAAGAGCTGCTCAGGAAGCAGCAAGCGCATCAACCTCTGAGCAAATGAATGCTAAACAGAGACAGAGAAAGAGGATGAAAACTAGGAATGCTAAAGTCAAGTGTATTCGTGCAGTACGCCGTTACTGGTATGTGATTATTCAGAAATGATTAGTTGTTCCTCGATCAGCTAAGGTATTGACTTTAAATTTCATGATTATCAGTTCATTCTCTTGCACTTTGACCAGGCTTTTTTTAACTGTGCATACTTCAATTATTTCAAGGAATTGTGAAATTAAGTGCACTCAAAATCAGTCATGTTACAAAAGCAGAGTAGTATTGAAGACAATGGAGAGGCAAAATGTTTGGGATTCATTTTTCAGCTTTCAGACTGCTCCATTTGAAGGTCAAATGATGAAAATCAACAATAATTAATCACTTTTAGTTCTCACAAATTAACTAATTCTGCAGGTCCTATTAGAAAAAAAAATTACTTATATATGATAAAAAATAATCATGGAAGAAGATACACTTCAAAATGAATGAATAGTATTAATTCCTTACTCCTGTTAGCAGCTAATTAATTCTGCCATTCTTCATGTGCATTCATTTGTTTGACTTCATCATTTAACAATAAAAATACGCATGGGCTTCATTGTGCTGTGAAAAATCATTCCTTACGGTTTTGAATTTTTTTAATGTTGTTGTATAGCTGTTCTGATTAATGCCTGAAACGTGTCTGTGTCATGCAAGGTCAAGTGCACACATGTAAGTAAACAAAACACAAAAAAAAATACATGGATTTTTAAAAAAATATTTTTCTTAATTTGCAGTGGAAAGACAGTTGAATAATTTAAAGCATAACATTTTAAACAATTATAAAAACACAACTAGGTAACCTTATCCATGTATTTTTTTCCTAATCCACTCGTACAAACAAAGAATAATACAGCTAGAAGATTATCTAAAAATATATTTTAAAAAGAATTTTATTATAGTATTGATGAAGGGGCAAACACAAAACAGAACCTACAAATGAAACTTCAAAAGAATTTCAGTTTAGTGCATTATAGCTCTGAATATCTTTAATGCACACAGTGCTACAACAATGGACAGTAGACATCTGATTTATTATACAACTGCCTTTTTAGGAATATTTATTCTTAAACCAGTGGTTCAAAATATGAAGAAAACATATACAATTACTTATTAATCAAAAACTGCTGTTTCCTGGCATTTGCCCATTTGGAACAAACTAATATTTTTTAGTACTCTACAGCTGATACATTCTAAAATATAATTGGTGCTTCTCCACTTCTGTGTATACTATGACCACTGGAGGTTGCTCAGCACACTGTTCATTAAAAATACTAGAGATAAGATGAAAATATAGCCATGCATTTATGTAGTTTAGTTCATAATTAAGATTGATTGTCCACGAATGTGACTGTGCTGATAGTCAGCACAAGGACTGCCACAGTAAGCAGAGGTCCATTCTTTTTTCGGAACTGAATACAAGTGTCTTCTTCTGTTCTGTTCTTGGAGAATCATAAGCAGAGGGACTGCCTTCTAAAAATCACTTTTGTCCTCCCTGATCCTGAATATAGCCCAGCAAAATTCAGTTCTTAAGGTCCTATGGAGTATGTCCCAATTTCTATTTCCTTAAGTAAGAAAAAGACAAATTATGAGGCAACTGGATTTCTTTACCCCTTGTATAGTGATCTTAAATGTGTTCCTGGGGATGTAGCAGGAACAACTGGTGATACTATGAACATATGTTTCCTTTTGCTTCTTGATTTCCAGGAAGAAAACATCATCATTTAAATAGCCAACAAAACAAAGCAGATAAGTATTTTGGTCTGTTTTGGATTTGAGTGTTTGCACTTAAATCATTTTATATTGTGCTTCTTTTCAGCTCGGCTCTTCACAGACTCTTCTTCTTTTTCTTCTTTTTGCTGCTCCCTTAAGGGTTCCCCACAGCGGATCATCTTCTTTCATATCATCCTGTCCTCTGCATCTTGCTCTGTTCACCTGCATGTCCACTCTCACCACATCCATAAACCTTCTCTTAGGCCTTCCTCTTTTCCTCTGGCAGCTCTATCCTCAGTGTTCTTTTCCCAATATACTCAGTATCTCTCCTCTGCACATATCCAAACCAACGCAATCTTGCCTCTCTGGCTTTGTCTCCCAACCATCCAACTTGAGCTGACCCTCTGATGTACTCATTTCTAATCATATCCATCTTTGTCACTCCCAATGCAAATCTTAACATCTCTAACTATGCCACCTTCCAGCTCTGTCTCCTGCTTTCTGGTCAGTGCCACTTTCTCTAACCCATATAATATAGCTGATCTCACTACCATCCTGTATACCTTCCCTTTCACTCTTGCTGATACCCATCTGTCACAAATTACTCCTGACACTCTTCTCCACCCACTTCACCCTGCCTGAACTCTCTCCTTCACCTCTCTTCCACACTTATTACTGCTTTGTATATGAGGTTCCAGGGCTGCATTGTACGAAGGGAAGTCAAGCTAAAGTTAGAAAATGGAACGAGCCTTAAAAAAACTGATGATGTCATTTCTCAATGTAGTCTACACCCTTCTCAATATTATAGTAATAATAATAATAGCAGCTCACTACACGGAGCAAAAGGACTTGACCCAGCAACCTTTTGGTTATAAGGCAACAGTTCTTACCTCTGCACCAACCAGGAATACATACTACCCTTCTGTCAATTGACATTTGAGCTTGGGTTTGTAACTCATTGACAGCAACATGTAAATTGAATGATTTTTTTTTTTTTTTACTTTGGTTATATTCTTGAATAAAAGCGTACATGTTTATTTGATATTTGGACTAAATTCTTCACACATTAAAGACTTCACGTCATTATTAGTATAACATGAAAAAAGTTTGTCTTTTAGATATGTGTTCAGCATTTCCTGTCATCCTACATTTACCCAGATCTTTGTAGACACGGAACACACATGAAATGCATGTATTCCAAATAACAATATACTGTATTATTTAGACTATACAACTCCAGGAACCTCACACACAGATAAGGAGTCTTGTCTTGAGCTGGGAGAGTTGAGCTCCGTCAAGGTGGAGGATGTGACAGCAGGCTGCTTGCTGCTTGTGCTGATCTACACATTTACAAAACATAAGACACTGATGGAGAGGTGCGAAGGAATTTAAGGTGGGCCAGGATTACATGTTTTTTCGTAGGCTTCAGGGTTTCTATTGTTAAATATATCTCCTAGCACAGATATACCAGACTGACACCAAGCTAAGACATTGAGCAGCCTCTGATAATTAAGGCAGAACTGCAAAATAAAGGAGTGTGGAGGTGCTATCTTGGCAGAGGACCCAACAGTTTTTCAACACTTCTCCACATCTGAAGGACACAATGGGAGGGAGAGACTTTATTTTATTAGAAAGAAACAGAAATACAGTAAAGTTGAGCAATGAGGGAACATATTTTGTTTCTATGGGCAACCAGAAAGGAGCTCCAGACTGGCCTTAGAGAAAAGGCAAGGTGGTACATCTTAAAATCTGGGAAGGAGACGCCCCCATCTGACCTGTTGTGGATTAAAGTGGCATATTTAATAGATGGTCTGTTGCGATTCCAAATGAATGAATAGTTTACCCTGCAGTGTACATTTTTGTTTCATAAAAAGTACTAGGGTGTTGTACCGTGTTATTCATTATGGATGTAACGAGAAATCCACCAAAATGACACCTTTTATTGGCTAACTAAACAATTAAATGGATTAGTGGATTAGATCTTGCCTGAAGTAGGGGCCTGAGATGCCCCAAAAGCTTGCATATTGTAATCTCTTAAGTTAGCCAATAAAAGGTGTCATTTTGCTTGACTTCCCATTGTTTTAGAAAAAGTTATGCATTCTTTTGGCTCCATCTAGTGAATATTAGAAATAAATTTTTAGCCACTGCTGCCTTACTTTCACCTCCAAGTGTTTTGGGAAGTTTTCAAGGAGGCACTAGAATATAGTTTCTCTACAGAAATATCCAAAATCTTAGCTCTTCCACTTAAACTGTGATCTGATCTTTATCCTAGTCATAACAAAAGATAATAACAATTTAATTAAATAAATACAAATCTGTAGATAGTAATAAAAGTAGTAAAAGTAATATTGTCAGAGTACAGTGAAATTCCTACTTGCATGCCCAACCAACATGCAACATGTTACCACTATCCTGTGCCATGATAAACAAGCATGTAAGAATATACTTAAATTAATTAATGTTAACAAAGTAAAAAGAACAACTAGAAAAGATGTAACCACAATAAAGGGGGAACTCAAGTGCAAAGAAATGTACCAGCCTAACACCATTAAAGCATGACAGAAAAGCAAAGTCCATAAGAAAGCACATGTAAGCATAAGGAAAACAGACTCTACACAGAAAGAACCCCAAACTGGGAAATGACATTTAACTGTAACTGCTGCACTCCTGTAACACACTTAAATTCATCAATAAATTATTTTCAGTATATAAACAAATCAACCATCCTTCCCTTTTCAGCCTTGTCCATTAAAAGGTTAATAGAATCTGAAGTCCCTCCCGATAGCTGTGGTTGGAAAGTAGGAAATGGTTTATTGTAAAATGCAGTGTCCCGCTAGAACAAAAAATAGTAACCAAGAAATATTAAATGTTTCAAAAACTAAGCGTATCTTAAAAATATATATTATGTTATGCTCACTAAAGTCTGATCATATTTGTGTAAACTTAATAATATTCCATTCCTTTCTCTGTGGAAAACCATAAATATTATACACTTAATCAGTCTCATTCTGTCAGTAATATACTGCATATTTAGTAAACTCATCTTTATGGTTTAAGGTTTAAGGGGTTTTTTTTAGGAGAAAAAACAAAAAAAAAAAAATACACTCCGTACTCCTGTACCAGCACAAGGCCACGAATGGACTGGAGACCACTCTGCGTGGATTTCCTCATTAATATGAATTATTTTGAAACAAAAAAGTCACACTTTCTTTGTGTTTCCCATCCTTACACTTTTTTCCTTAATTTAAGGTTAGTAGTGTGGAAATTTTCCAAGGAAAACATATAAAGTTTGTAAGTCACAAACTGCTGCTTAGGTTGAATTTAGTGAAAGTGTGAATGTGTTTAGTGGTGCTACATTAGTAGCTCATGTTAGTTTTGGGAATGCATGTTTTTCGACTACATTTTCTTATAATTAGTAAGTGGATTCCAGACTGATATAATAAAGTTTTCTTAATTTAAGAATTACTTGTAAGTCAATGTTTTGTTTATTTTGATATAACGATTATGTGTTATTGTCAAAATTACATGTTAGCAGTGGCAGACCTACATTTTTGGGGCCATGAAGCTCTAACTGTTATGTAGGCCCCTTCACAACCAGCAACAAGGCCTGGGTAACCACTGTTATCTTCTTCAGTGGGGCTGTTACATGACAGTTCATCCAAAAATGTATTTTTTGTTACTTTAATAACCTTTTAATTATTATTTTAACTATTACTTTGTATTGAATTTTAGTATATTATTAATATTATTTTTTTTAAAACCCTTCTAATATAGTAGACATTAATCAATTTTTTAGCAATGTGGATTAAAGTTGGTTCTGGGGCTCCTCTGGGATAAGAGACCCTGAAGTTTAAACTGCATTAGTTTCATACTAAACTCACCCCTGCATGTTAGCTGATCAAATATTTTCATTTGAATACTTAAGAAAATAAATCTAAAAGAGAAAAAGAACAGCAATTGGTACTCTGAAAGTATGCTTTCAACCAGATATCCAACAGAGATACTGTAAAGAATAGTGCAATATGGATTTGATTGGTGACATTAAATTTATGTTTATTAATTGGTAAATATCATAATTACTTTGTTTTCATGTGACTGGATGTCTATATGGTAACAGGAATTATATTCTGGTAAAACTGACATGATATGTCTAATATTTTAAAACAAATAGGACAACATGATCTTTAATGATGAGAACACTGCTTAATAAATAATTTTAACCAGAAAAGCCACACTTTTCTTGTGTCTCCAGTCCTCACTGTTTTTTATCCTGAATTTCTGGTCATTCCCGTGTTGCCCTGGTGCCTGTTACAAATGCATTAAATATTTTTAGCAAGCTATACATCCTGCGATAGACTGGTGCCTTGTCCAGGGGTTATTCCTGCTTTGCACCAGATGATTCCTGGGATAGGTTCCAGCTGCCCCTCTACCTTCCCCTTTGATAAGTACTACAACTTCAACTTTATTGTCATATGTACTTAGTACAATTAAAATCTTATTCTGTGAGTCGTCCAGCAATAGACAACAATATACAATAGTAAACTAAAAACTCTCAGGTGAAAAAGAAATGCAAAAACAAACAGAAGTAAGATTGCACGTGCAAATAAATAAATGATTCAATGTAAGCTCTGCAGGTATATGGTCTCAAGATGGCCTTCCATCCTTCAAACATGAGCTAGCCTGCAGTGCTGCGGGCAGGGGCAGTGGATGGATTTTATTTACAAGTCTGATGGCATAAGGGAGAAAACTGTCTTTTAGCCTTGATGTTCTAGCTGCTATGCTCTTATAGTGTATCCCTGATGGTAGCAGTATGAACAGTTCATGTTCAGGTTCGTGGTTGGGTTGTGGGCCCTTCTGAGAACTACGGTATTATAGATGTCTTCTAGTGCAGGGAGTGCTGCTCCAATGACATTTTGCACAGATTTTACCACCCCCTGTAGAGCCTTATGATCCCATGCTGTACTGTTCCCAAACCAGACTGTGATGGAGTAGCTGAGGACGCTCTCAATTGTAATCTGTAGAAATTGCTGAGGATAGTGATTGAAATGCCAAACTTCACAGCCTTCTCAGAAAATACAAATGCTGCCAGGCTTTCCCCGGCAGGTCTGTGATATGGTAAGTCCAAGTGAGATCCTCAGAGATGTTAATGCCAAGAAATTTAAATGTGGCCACTCTCTCCACCTCAAATTCTCCAATATATAGTGGTGGATACTGACCTCACTTCCTTGGGGTATCAAGAATCATCTCTTTCATTTTGCTAGTGTTAAGAAAGAGATTACTGTCCTGGCACCACTTCACAAGGCCATCAACCTCCCTCCTGTATGCTGACTCGTCACCCCCAGAAATCAGTCCAATGATGGTGGTATCTTCTGCAAATTTAATAATACTGGTGTTATGCTGGGAAGCAACACAGTCATTGGTAAAGAGTGTGTACAGTATGGAACTCAAAGCACATCCTTGTGGGGTTCCTGTATTTATGATTTAACATTGAACCCTCATTAGCCCCCTTCCTGCCCATTAACTCGGTGTTGTGGGCTTCAAAACGGGCAAAGAATTTGTTGAACTCATTCGAAGAGAAATGGCTGTCAGTGGTCAACCCTGTACTTATGTTTCTGTAGCCTATGATGTTGCTGCATGGTCCCCAGAAGGAATGGAGTGAGTGTGCATATGGGCAGCTGATTCCAGGATATTGTCTGATAACAAGGTTTCAGTACACATCAGCGGCACGGCAGTCTCTCATTTCTCGCTGCTTCTTAGCTCATCCATCTTATATTCGAGAGATCGAATGTTAGCAAACAGAAGGCAGGGGAGAGGTGGTCTGCTTGCCCTTACTTTTAGCATAGCGTGTAACCCACCTCTCTTGCCTCGCCACCACTTAGGTTGCTCCTTCCTCCGAATGTATTCTTCACTCGGCTCTGTTACAAGTGGGCCCTGCCCAGAGAGGTTCACACATTTCCACTTTTGTCTAAACACCATGTTTTAGTGTGAGTTCTATGCACAGTGTTATACATGAGGGCCCAGGTACGACAAGTTAAGAATAATATGGTGAGGTTTTTGTTTACCAATCTCTAACAATGTTTCTCTGTCATACATGATAAATGTAGATGAGGTCTGCATGTCTGAAAACTTAAAAACAACTAGTAAGGCGGCAAACAAACAAAGATGGCTGCAGAAGGAGTACACATAGATGTCAACCACGATGTACGCCATCTTTAGCAAGTGGGTTATTAGCATGCTATGTTCTGGCAAGAGATCAGGTGTATTAAAAGAATGAATCATTCCTATTAAGCAAAGTTGCCTACTTACACTGGACTATTAGCCTACACTGACTGTGCTGCAGTCTTCTCTTTTTAAATCTGTCACATGGTGGTGCTTTGGTCAGGGTGGCATTTTCATGTAATTTTTTTTTTGAACATTACAAAACAAAACAAAAAAATGAAAGTGTTAAAAGTTAAGAATTAAAAATACACATCCAGTACCATATTCATATACTAATAAAATTTTCATTTACAGTTCTAACATTTCATATTATGTTATTCACAATACCCCACATGTCAATACATACAGTATCACTGATGTTCACTTTCTTGAGTTACACATGCTGATATACTGTAGGTGCAGGGGAGTGTCAGGAAAGGGGGTGGGGAGAGGAGTTTATTGCAGTCCTGGTGCAATGCTAGAGAAAAGTTGTGAAGGTAAAGATTATGGTCTCTCTTTTTTAATTTCATTTCTGTAAGAAGATTTAATCAATGTCATATCACATAAGTGCTAAATAAGCTGTCTTTGAGGAGCACTAAAGCCAAAATAAGTCTCTAATACCTCTAGAGAGTGGCAGAAAAAAACAGTTTAGAGATTGCCATTTGCTCTTCGAAAGTCGCTGGCGAAAATGCACCTGGCAGATGGACCCCCAACATGTACCCTTACTGTTAACATGCTTGAAATGCTGTGTCTGCAGAATGGCAATGACGGAGCTCCTCACACAGGTCTAAACCCAGGGGCCTTACACTATTGAAAAACACTTGTGTAGAGTAAAATTATCAAGTCGTTGATAATTCAAGGTCAACAGTCGTTTTGATAATTTTTTACTTACTGACACGTCTGAGTATTAATACTGTACATTGGTCCTGTTTTCCTATTGCCTTCTTTTCAACTTGCCTTTTAAGAAAGCATTTAAATTCAGGTTGTATTTGCTCAAGTAGTATTTTGTTAAAAGTTTATATTTAAGGTCATTGTTTAAGTTTAAACTATGCCACTATTTTTTTTAATTCCTTTGTGTTGATTCTACATTAATTTTGTGATTCAGTATGTATTTACTTCATGGTGTATGTATTAATTTTATAATTACATGTTTTCATGTTAGATGCAATTAATCACAATTACTTGCATACATTTGTGTCATTAATTAATTTTATATTTGAATCCCACCCCTAATATATACAGTGGTGTGAAAAACTATTTGCCCCCTTCCTGATTTCTTATTCTTTTGCATGTTTGTCACACAAAATGTTTCTGATCATCAAACACATTTAACCATTAGTCAAATATAACACAAGTAAACACAAAATGCAGTTTTT
>JANRMT010062818.1:9475938-9505088 GCA_026402145.1 Polypterus bichir lapradei | reverse complement strand
AAAAATCCAAACCTACATGGCCCTGTGTGAAAAAGTAATTGCCCCCTGAACCTAATAACTGGTTGGGCCACCCTTAGCAGCAATAACTGCAATCAAGCGTTTGCGATAACTTGCAATGAGTCTTTTATAGCGCTCTGGAGGAATTTTGGCCCACTCATCTTTGCAGAATTGTTGTAATTCAGCTTTATTTGAGGGTTTTCTAGCATGAACCGCCTTTTTAAGGTCATGCCATAGCATCTCAATTGGATTCAGGTCAGGACTTTGACTAGGCCACTCCAAAGTCTTCATTTTGTTTTTCTTCAGCCATTCAGAGGTGGATTTGCTGGTGTGTTTTGGGTCATTGTCCTGTTGCAGCACCCAAGATCGCTTCAGCTTGAGTTGACGAACAGATGGCCGGACATTCTCCTTCAGGATTTTTTGGTAGACAGTAGAATTCATGGTTCCATCTATCACAGCAAGCCTTCCAGGTCCTGAAGCAGAAAAACAACCCCAGACCATCACACTACCACCACCATATTTTACTGTTGGTATGATGTTCTTTTTCTGAAATGCTGTGTTCCTTTTACGCCAGATGTAATGGGACATTTGCCTTCCAAAAAGTTCAACTTTTGTCTCATCAGTCCACAAGGTATTTTCCCAAAAGTCTTGGCAATCATTGAGATGTTTCTTAGCAAAATTGAGACGAGCCCTAATGTTCTTTTTGCTTAACAGTGGTTTGCGTCTTGGAAATCTGCCATGCAGGCCGTTTTTGCCCAGTCTCTTTCTTATGGTGGAGTCATGAACACTGACCTTAATTGAGGCAAGTGAGGCCTGCAGTTCTTTAGACGTTGTCCTGGGGTCTTTTGTGACCTCTCGGATGAGTCGTCTCTGTGCTCTTGGGGTAATTTTGGTCGGCCGGCCACTCCTAGGAAGGTTCACCACTGTTCCATGTTTTAGCCATTTGTGGGTAATGGCTCTCACTGTGGTTCGCTGGAGTCCCAAAGCTTTAGAAATGGCTTTATAACCTTTACCAGACTGATAGATCTCAATTACTTCTGTTCTCATTTGTTCCTGAATTTCTTTGGATCTTGGCATGATGTCTAGCTTTTGAGGTGCTTTTGGCCTACTTCTCTGTGTCAGGCAGCTCCTATTTAAGTGATTTCTTGATTAAAACAGGTGTGGCAGTAATCAGGCCTGGGGGTGGCTACGGAAATTGAACTCAGGTGTGATACACCACAGTTAGGTTATTTTTTAACAAGGGGGCAATGTAAGTTTGGATTTTTTTTCTCCCTAAATAATAAAAACCATCATTTAAAAACTGCATTTTGTGTTTACTTGTGTTATATTTGACTAATGGTTACATGTGTTTGATGATCAGAAACATTTTGTGTGACAAACATGCAAAAGAATAAGAAATCAGGAAGGGGGCAAATAGTTTTTCACACCACTGTATATAGAAAGCACAATCCAAGCACATGTGAGGTTTATTTACAAATTAAAGTGTCCCAACAAGCACAAATACGCTATTTCTTTACTTTGTCTTCTGTTCCTTCGTTTCCTCTCTTTCTTTTCTTCTCTTTCTCCTCCACTTTCCTTGGCAAGCTTCGACTTCCTCCTCCCAACACTGGCTCCCCGAGTAGTGTCTGCTGGCCCCTTATACAAGGCACCCAAAAGTGCTCCAGGTGCTTGGTGATGAACTTCTGGCAGCACTTCCAGGTATGGCAGAAGAGCTGCTCTACAGGGCTCAGCAGTAGCTGTAGCACCCCTTGGCGGAGCCCACAGATCCTAAAAGGGCTGCACCAAACTCCAACTCCCATGAAGCCCTAAGGGAGACCGAGGCACCGCTGCAGCCAAGGGGGGCTGCCATCTAACGCTCCTGAGGAGGTAACGCTCCAGATAGGCTGGTATCCCCAGTCTTTCCAGTGTGGACGCATCTTGGCCGGGCAAGGGTCCTGGCCATCTACCGGTCACAAGTTTTTGAACACCTCGGTTTTTTTAAGTTTTTCTTAATTTTCTTCAAATTTAATCAGTTGAAATGCAAAGAAAGCCATAAAATGCTAAAAAAAGTAAGCAGTAAACTGGCAGAAGTTTAAATTTAAAGCTTAGGTTAGTAAAAACTGAAAAAAGGAAATTTCAGAATACAGGTAGTCCCCAGGTTACGGACATCCAACCTACAGCTTACGAACGAGGTTGCAGCTGCGATGCGTGCACCTCAGTAACTGCCTCTCCATCATCTTCGGCCTGGGGATACTGCAAGTGATGGCTGGAGGGGGGCAATTTCACTGCTTGCGCAGTGTAGTGTCCTTCGGGCGGCTCCCAGCAGCAAGCGGTGGTCCATAGTCACTGGGGCCACAGCTATCACTCGTGTACAGGACGATGGTTCGCTGCCCGCCCACTACGTCGCTACTACTGCTCCTGACTGGACGCAGGCTGGATGGAGTGGAGGGGGGCGTTTCACTGCCCACCCAGCACACATGGCTGGCAATGCTGCAAGCGGTGACCGGTTGTGGCTGAACGGAGGCCATTGAGGGTGAACAGGGTGGCGGGGGTAGCATTGTAGTGTTCCTCGGATGGCTGCCTGTTGAATTGGGGTTGTGCGATTCACTACCTGCTTTTGGCCGCACTGTGTTCATTCTCGTTGGGCGGATGCTGCAGGCAGGATATTGTAGTGGAGGTGACTGTGTGTTAAGCAAGTGATGACCACGCCCCCCCCACCCCTTGCCGCCCCCAGTCATTCTCAATAGTAAGCCTGCTTGTACTGTTACGCACATAGCAGGAAGTTGTCTCTTGTCAGTACATCAGACGTGTTGATGGGTGCCTTCCTGCTGTGATAGCGTGTATAGTGCTGTGCAGAAGAGCTCATCTTAACCTTTTGTCTTCACCCATCAAGAATGTCACTGAAACACAAATCTGATGCAAGTGCTGGTGATACAGTAAAGAAGAGAAAAACCATCACCATTGAAAATAAAGTAGGAATAATAAAAAGGTCAGAGAGAGGTGAAACTCCATCATTCATTGGCAGAGCACTTGGTTACAGTCAGTCAACAATAGCATTTATTAAAATAATGTACCTATTCTGACTTACATACAAATTCAACTTAAGTATAAACCTACAGTCCCTATTTCGTACGTAACCCGGGGATTGCCTGTATTACAAATGGGCCTTTTTCAAGAAACAATTAATAGGTTACAACCTACAGATGTTCTGCAGCAATTAAAGTAAACTAATCCTTGCAAGTTGAATCAAACAATTTGCACAGGTGTCCCAACTTCTGTTGATTACTTAAAAAAACCTCTGTCTGTCTTAAAGCAGAGTTGGAATGGACTACAACCCAGGGTGATAGTACATACCTCAGATGAGCTTGTAGAATGGTCAATTGACCTGCAAGCATGACAATAGGAAAAATATAATAAACAAAATTTATGCAGAATTTCCTTGGATTATTTAATAATTACTGAAATGTATAAATATTTTCATGAGAGGTATGTGCTATCATTATCTCATGTCTTTTTAGGTTTTGAGTACATGCTTTCTATTACCATTATTATTATTAAAAATCCAAGTATCCATCTAAACCAGCATATACCTTTCACAATAGCAGAAATTACCAGTGTAATCTTAAAATCAGGAGCCCACCCTTGGACACACTCAAGTTAAGAGAAGGGTAGATGTAATTTGCTGCACATGCTAGCCAATCATTGTATTGACAATGATAATATTATTAAATGTGAACTCCTTAAAAGGTTTATTATGTATTTTTATAAAGACAGTATGCCTCAGTATGCCTTAGGCTTTAAAAATCCTCCTTTGAAACTTATCCAGTTCTCTTTCTGAAGTGATGTACAAAAAGAGCAAATAAGATTCTAAAAAAATCATCTTCAAACACTGAAGGGTGTACTCTGAATTAAGGTTTTTTATTCTTTTATTCCCAAAAGAAATGAGAGCTCACTACTGAATAATTAATGTCAAATAAGTATATAAAAAAGTTCTAATAAATTCAAAGAACAAGGTTATTTCCATATTAAGTGATACTTTTTGTGTACCTTTCCATATGTTTAACATTTCACTCCAGTTTTCATATTGTGGATAAACCAGTGACATCAGTTATTAATGTTGTATAAGATGTTACATACTGCATGAATGGAATAAAAGAAACCAACCTAAAGTAATGAAACATTAAAAAGTGGAAATCATTCTATTGATTATTTAATTATTTATGACGAGTAACATGATGGGATTTATGATTATTTTGTTACTTGAGAGGGCTGTCATGGGACTTATTAAACCTTTATATTTTTTTAAGTTTATATCTTGTTCTTGTTTCTATTGTAAGAGGAAGAGATTTGACACACGTAAAAAGGTTTGGGGCAGCCACCCGTATAATATTCCTAGCTGCAAAGGTTTTGGTTTTTAAAGCAACAATAAAGTTAACTGTAGAGAGTCCAAGACAGAACAGATGAAGGATGGAAAAGATGGCGGTTTAAAGTGATCAGACAGGAAGCGATGTGGGGTCACCGGAAGTGATGTATGGTGACCGGAAGTGATGCTTTTCTGAGCACTGGAACCGGAAGTGACATTCTTCTGGGTGCTGGAACTGGAAGTGACGTTCTTGGGTCAGATAGGTTTTCCCGTGGCTGGTCTGCAGAGATAACAGGAGAAGGTTTAGTACACCCTGCCCTCGCCTGGCCTGGCGTGGAATTGCCTTTACTTGGTCCACACAATGTCCCCCTACTCGTACGTGTGTGACACTATTTAAATAGAAGTGGTTTCAAAAACTTGAATTGTCAAGGAATCAATGTTAGCTTCACTTCTTGTGGCCTTATAAAATTGGGTTGCACAAAACCCTGGGCCTCTGCTTTGTATTAGTCATGTCCCACATTCCACCTCCCTCTACTGTACTTAATAGCATCAGCACAATATAATGTTATGCCTCTAACATATTGAGCAGGACAGCCTGTTCCCTTCAGAATGTTTCCATGATGTTGGCAAGGTGCAGAAATACTTGGTGTCACTAGAAAGATCTCTAGTGGCACAGCCCGAGGACTTCACAATGTCATGTTTGTTCTTTGAAAGTACGTTCCATAGTATACTCAGTAGTGAACATCACACAAAGTTTAAAAACCCATCCAACCACCAGTATGGTGAGTTTGGAGGCAGGAGCTGAGTAGCAGTCAACAGGAGAAAGACCAGCCAAACTAGAAAATAATCTTAGGTAGAAGAGTAATGGAGAGCAGATGGGAATGTTTAAATAAGTAGTTGTCTGCATGAGTGTGCAGCCACCCCAAGATAAGGTGAAGAGAGAACTCAGACCTTTTTAGATAGAGCTGTTGTTTCTTTTGTATTTTACTTTCTCTGTACCTCCTTCCTCCATCTTTACCTGAGTTAAGTCTTGCTTTTGTGATTATTTTGGACTTTTCTTTATGAGAAAAAATCATCTTAGGTCTTCAAAAATCTTAAATTGCCATCCACTTATCTACTGAGTCAGAATGTAATTTTTCACAGATTTCTATGTTTCTATGGCCAAGCATGCTGTTTTTTGCATTCATTCATGTCTGTTAATCTTGATACTGGCCATTTATGCAGTTTTTTCAACAGCTTCATAAGCAACTTTATTACTTGTTACTTGTTATTACACAGCATGACAGTGCTGTCTATCTTTAGAAAAAGTGTTCTAATAATATGTACCTGAAGTCTATATTTTATAAGAGTGTGATTTTACTAAAGTACAACCGCAAAGGTAAGCATGAGATAGAACAGCATAAAATAAACTCTGCTGCCCTATTTGGTTAAGACTGAATGCCCCTTTCTCTTATGACAGCTTGCCCACATGCCCTCTTGTTAACCATAATTGAAAGAGCCCATCTACACTTAGATTAAACTTTAGGAATATTATCTTCATGGTAGTCTAGCCTTTACTTTGACCTATTTCATCACTTCAGTTTCAGTAGACCTTCAACAGGGAACTTACTTTAATGCTAATAAAAAATGCTGGGGTCATCTTGACAGACCACTGTCTGGTGGCCTCAGGTATACCTGCATCACTGAGTCCCTGTAAAGAAACAAAGAGGTCTCTATGCCATAGCACTCTCTGTGTCTCTCTTTTGACCTGGTGAAATTTCAATTTCCTCCTGACTTCAAGACCCCACTCTTGGTTTAATGCCCTTGGAGCATCTCATATATATTTATTTTCAAATAAAGTTTGACTTTTTTCTAACTTTCATTATCATCACATGATTTTTAAAGAGCTGGACGTTATATATTTTCAGTAGCATAAACAATAGCAATAAAGTAAAAATACAAATGTCTTACTTTACATAAAAAGACATGGATGTCATTATTACACCTAGGATATGCTTCAAACTCCCGCAATGATTTGGACGAATAAGTAGTTAAAATTAAGTGATGCACAGAGAATTTATTAATTTTGGTATGTTTACAAGCCTTAAATTTTACGCCATTTGGCTTGCTCTCTCTCTCGGGGTGGGGATCGATTTGCTCTTTAACTCAATTTTTCTTTTTGTAAAAACTTGATTGCTTTGTATGGATTGTAATAAAAATTAATAAAATAAATAAAAAAATAAATAAATAAATAAAATTAAGTGATGCTTTAACACATTCAAATTTGCATGCTAAACATTTCACATGCCAAGCCAACACACTCTCTACTTTGTCACATTACAATAAATTCTTCAGGATGGGATAAGTGTACAATTTGAACCTAAAAATCAAATAATAAATCTATGGCCTATAACTGACCACAGAGGAGGTCTTATAGTACTAAAGCCATGCAGAACCTTTTGACACTTCTGAATGCTGTTCTTCTTGCCTCAGCTTTCCCGTGCATTACATGTTATAGCCAGGAGTATGTTTCCACCTAGTGTTTGTTTTCAGTATTATGCCTTGAAGTGTCTAAAATTATATAGGTTTATATAGTTGTGGAGGCATTTTAAGAAATTAACTGTTTTTAAAATCAATCAAAGACACTTTAATCATTGATCAACTCTGAGAAAGGTTTATTGCAGACATATACCCACTGCAATAGATCATGGTGTGCATACTCTGCCTTAGACGGGTGTCTTTTTAGAAGTTGTGTTCATTGGAATAACTACAGGTTCACACAAGAGGAAATATTGGAACACCAACCCGGTCATGCCCATTTAATAAACATGAGATCTACAAGAATCACACACTCAATGGCTCTAAATAAACAAACAAAAGTAGCATCCTGTCCAAGGAAGTTTCTCTCGGCTCTCAGGCCTTGCAAGTTGCGACAGGAAGGAGCTCTGTCCTGCAGTGCGCTTCTGTAATGAGATCTGCCTACTTCTAGGGGCCGCAGGATATGTAGTGGGGAAACCAGAAGGGGTGGAGTCAGTTGCCCTCACTGGGAGACTTTTCAGAACTGTGGAGGGATAAACAGAGGATAAAGTTAGCACCAGCTCCCCCTGTTGACCCAGGGTGGAAGTACATATCTCAGAAGAGCATGGAGGATGATCTACAGATGTACTTACATGACAAATTCTTAGCACTCTTTGCTCAGTTGACGAGTACGTCATTTATCAAAAAGAAAAATAATCTTTAAAATAAGCATCCAGGTTAATCATATTTATACTCGTATGCAGTCTTACACTGTTACCTACTGTACTTCTCAATGTTTTATAAAGTTTGAGGCTTTAATACTGATACAAGCAATCCTTTTTTAATACACAAGCAAGAAAAATAATACACATCACGTAAGTCAGTACAAAAGACAATTACACCCAGACTTTCTTAAACTTTTACTATTGTCACTATCTTTTTCCTGATTGCACATTGAAGGTGGAAATATTTGATTTCCACAGCAATAACTTAGGTAGCTTTGGTGGCTATAGCCCCATCAGGTGTTGGACAAAATAAGTAATAAACTTCCCTTAGTGATTTAACTTATAATGAAAATGTTTGTAACAACTCTCACCTTCATATTCTTAAGCAATTTTGTCAAATTTTCCATCATGTGGTCATTCTAATTTCTTATCTAGAAAAATATCTTGATCTTCATACACCACTGAGCAGGTCTACTGGTAGGGAACAATTGCTACCTCTGGATCTATTTCAGCTCTCTTTTAATAAAAGGTTCTTCGGCCTCTAGCAATAGATACTGTAAGAAAATTATTTAACAAAAATGTCTACTGAGCATCCCTACAAGTTATGTCAGGACTTGTATACAGATAAAGACAGGGGTGCCCAATACGTCGATCGCGATCAACCGGTAGATCAGAAAGGAAGTGCAGATCACGTTGCATTCAACAAAATTTTTTTTTTTAAATGTTAGTCTATCATATATCCTCCCTATAGCACTTGCCACTTGATTGACATACAGGGCGGCCAGTCTGAGATCTCTTTTCTTCTAACACACTGGTCATCCCGCACGCACAATTAAACGCGTGAGTTACAGCAAAACTCCGGCTATCTAAGTAATCTAGTTAGCCTTCCAATTTATTTCGACTAAAGAAGGGATTTAAAAAAAATTGTTGGTTATGGGCTGGATGTGTAATTGGAAGAGGATTTGTTTCTCTCACAATGTCACAATCAAAGTGCATTTGTCTGATCTGTCAATCTATCATTGCTATTCCAAAGGAGGAAAATGTAGAAAGGCACTTTCGAACTGTTCGTAAAAACTACGAAACTGACTTCCTTCCAAAAAGTAATCTGAGAAAGAGAAAGGAGAGGGAACTAAAATCGGAGTTAATCGGACAGCCGTTATTTTTCACTCGGCTGAATTCAAAAACAAAGGCAGACACACTGAAGCATCGTTCCGGGTGAGTCACTCGATCATAAAGCATAAGAAGTCCTTCCAAGATGGAGAGATGATAAAAGATGCCTTCGTTGAAGCAGATGGCTAGGGAGAAATTCCTGCTGAGATTTCAAGACCCCTGGCCAGAGAAAAAGGACATTCTCCTTGTCATTAAACATGCAGAATACAAGCAATTTAATAATGATCAATAGCTGCTAGACTTGGCACTTTTTTTCCGATCTGACCAACATGTTGAATGAGCTTAATTTACAGCTGCAAGGAAAAGACAAAACCATGGTCAATATGATTAGCTCAGTTAATGCTTTCAAACGAAAAATGCAACATCTGTCCTCAAAGCTTCAGGGCCTTAATTTGGGGAACATATAAAACCTTGCATCAGAGCTGGAGACGCAATGGAAGGCAACTTGACAGCATACACTACACAGAGCAGATAGAAAATTGTCTGTCAGACTTTATCTAATGGAAAAAAGTAACGATTCGAGTATTGTTCAATGTAGCAGAGTAAGAGTAACGTTTCTCCTTCACAAATGTACTCAAGTAAAAGTAAAAAGTATGGTGCAGTAAAACTACTCTTAGTAGTACAATTTTTTTTAAATGTTACTCAAGTAAATGTAATGGAGTAAATGTAACTTGTTACTACCCACCTCTGATACTCAGTATATATATATATATATATATATATAATTTTTAATGTAGGTAGATCATTTTGACCAGGTCATTTTAAAAGTAGCTCGCAAGCCAAAAAAGTGTGGCACCCCTGGACAAAGATTTCATAGTGTATGAATACACAAGAGAATATAGCATGTAAGTAATAACATGTTAATCTATTATAAACAGGTCCATATATGGGACATTAGATCATCCTGTATTAGGTTACATAGAGAAAAACATGTTACTCCATGCCAAGTCAGGGGTGACCTTGAAGGACTGTATATTAGAATGAACTCATCCTACTTAAAGCCGTTAGATAAAAGGCAATATAACTGAAAAGCTTAATAGACTAAAAATGTTACATAAAGGTTTTCCACTACCCCACCCAAATTTGAAAAATCAACACCTGGCCACAATGTTATTAGCATTGCTACAGGACATGCAGTGTGCAGTCTGTGTCGTTTAGTCTGCATTTTCTTTTGATTGATTGTTGCTTGACCATTTTTATCTTTGATTCTAAACTTGAGGAGTTGCTATTTCATTTAAGGCAGTTTATAGACAATATATTTTCCTGGCAGTGGGTGATTGCAAGGTTTCAGTTTACTTAACATTTAAATCTATATGTTGTGAAGGACTCCGTCTGGGAGCCTTACCCAGACGGGACATTCACACTTTGGAAGGATCTGGGGAGGTAGCGTGCGCAAGACATTGTCTCCCCCAGATCACTAGATAACAGCCCCCCTGGGTTTCTGCAGCACCCTGGATTCCAACAGGGCATCATGGGAACTGGAGTTCTTTGGCTCAGCTCTGTTGAGTCCCGTGGTTGTTGCTAAGGGGTGCTGTGGGAACTGGCAAGTCCTACTTTGTCGGGCTGCCATCTCACCTGGAAGTGCTTCTGAAACACAGCTTTAGGGCACAGGAAGTGCTTCTGGGGGTCACATAAAAGGTGCTGCCTGGTATAACTCCAAGAGCCAGATTTGGCAGGACAGGAACAAAGATTGATGGGAGGAGCAGAGGAGGCAGAGAGAGAGAGAGAGAACAAGAAGAAGAAGACAGTTTTACACAGCATTGCTGAGTGTTTAAATTGTAGTGGTTGCAGCATGGGAAAGAATTCCTTGAAGATCCATCCATCCATTATCCAACCCGCTATATCCTAACAACAGGGCCACGGGGGTCTGCTGGAGCCAATCCCAGCCAACACAGGGCACAATTCCTTAAAGAGTTTCCCAAAAATAAAAACTTGTTTATGGCAGACTTATGTTCAAAGTATGTGTGTTGGGAGCTGGAGCACCCCCTGGTTGCCACAATGCTGTAGCTGTATTTTGTTAGATGATAATGATGTCAGAGGGTATGACATTGAGACAGACCACGCTGCAGCCTCCCATTGTTTGACCGATTTTTTTTATGACAGGAAGAGTGTATGAACTTTTGCTAGTCACTAGGAAATGAGGATACATATATTATTAGTTAGGTAAGTTAATATAAATGGAAATTCTGGTATAGCACCACAATAATTTTCATGCAAACAACTGCTGAATAAAGAGCTATATTTGATATCCCTTCTGATGTTTTACTTGCAAAGACCTACAAAGGCTCACCTGGACAAAGCTGGCAGAACTGAGAAGGTTATGCTTTTTAATCTCTCCCGTGCTTTCAATACCATCCAGCCATCTCTGTTAAAAGGTAAATTCAGAAATATGCAGGCGGATGAGTCTATTGCGTCTGGATAATGGACTATCTGTCAGACAGATTACAGCTTGTTTGACTCAAGGATTTTATCTCTGATAACAAATGTAAGCAACACTGGAGCACCACAAGGAACAGTCCTGTCTCTTCATTTTGTACACCTTAGACTATAAATATAATACAAGCTCATGTCACTTGCAGAAATGTTCAAATGATTCTGCACTTATGAAGTGTACTGATAAGGAGGGTGAGACAGCGTATAGGAGTCAGGTGGAGGACTTTGTTTCTTGGTGCAAAGAGAACTGTCTTCATCTTAACTTAAGGATCTGGTTATTGACGCACCAAAAAGCCTCCTTGTCCGGTCACTATTCATGGAGTGAATGTAGACATGGTGCACTCCTAACAAGTACTTGAGAGTCTGAATCAATGACAGGTTGGGCTGGTCTCATAATACAGAGGAACTGCATAAAAAAGGAAAGAGAATACTCTTTTTCCTTAGTAGACTGCGTTCCTTTTAATGTGGGAAGTGACATCCTTCACATCTTACACAATTCTGTGATGGCCAGTTCAATTTTATACTCTGTGGTGTGCTGGGCTGGTAACATCATTTCAAGAGAGGCCTACCAAATCATTGAACTATTTAAAAGTGCAGGCTCAGTTATGGGACACACTCTGGACCCCCCGGAGGTAGTAGTGAAGCAGAGAATTAAAACAAAACCAAGTGCTTTTTTGAGCAATGCTTCACATCCTCTCTCTGACACGCTAACACTGAGGATTTTCAGCCAACAAATTATTCTGCAAAAGTGTGTCAAAAAACGCTACTGGAGCCTCTTTATACCAACAGTAATATGTCTGCAAAATGCCTCACTGTGACTGCCTTCCAAGTCAGAGGTTTTGTTTTCTTTCTTTTTAAATTTTTGTTCTTAGTCATTCTGGTGTGTGTACAGACTATAGTGTGAGTATATATATGTATTTTATCATTTATGTATGTGCAGTATTTATTTAAAGAGTTTCTATAAAATGCCACATTTCCCTCTGGGGACAAATAAAGTTCTATCTATCTATCTATCTATCTATCTATCTACATAATATAAAACTAAAAAAAAATGCATTTTAGGAAGTGCTGAATCAATAACTTATTCCTAAAATTTAATCTCTAGAGTACGTCATAATTCTAAGCACTACAGTATAGTGCAAAAAGGTGGTCCAAATTACTGAACTCCCTTTCACCTGCACCATATGCTAATCATGAATGTATTCTAAGGCAGGCATGTCAAACACGCGGCCCGCATGACAGATCCTAGTTAGCACTGAACTTGTACAAAATGATTACTATCATTTGTGATTGAATCATTTTGCATCTTCAGCGTTACTTATTGACTTTTCTTACTTCTGCCTTCTGACAAAAGCACGTTTTCCCATGGCATTACAATACTGGAAACGTCATCTGCTAGTATAGCCTTGACCAAAGTTAATGAGCCACAACGTCACAACTGAAGTCCTAGGCTGCAGCAGCAGGCAGCAGGGGCGGCTTTAGGCACGTGCAAACTGTGCACCTGCACAGGGCCGACACGCCAATATATATTGAATATAATACAGAAAGAGAAAATAACGACATAGCTGACGGCAATGTGGCCGAAAAACATTGTGTTTCTTGTTAATTAGTACACTGTATTTACTAATGTCGCTAGAGTCGGAGCAGTAAGCTATATGTAGTATTATAACGTTCTGCCGTAATGAGAATATCATAGGCCGCCACTTGGTTTTCAAGTTATGGACACGCGCATATAGAAGCGTGTCATGAGCACGAGGCGGCTATGCAGTGTCTGCCATGGACGTGGCCATCCGCCGTGCATAAGATACCATATTAACATTGGCGGGCAAAGGGGTCACCGATTCTTTCTCTGCCCAGGGCCGCCACGAGCCTAGAGCCACCCCTGCTAGGGTATACTACTGGCTGGGCTGCTGAAACTGGCCACTGGGCAGAACTAACCATCACAAGTAGTAATAGCCCGCATATTTTCACATTTCTTGCTCTAGTTTTATGTAATTTTGTGCTAGTATTGTAACGAACAGTTAGTGCAGACTACAGCTGAAGATCTGAAGTGGATGTGAGAAGTTGGTGAGTTGTTAACATATTTTTGTGATTTTGAGTTTGTAAAATTAGTGTAGGTCAGGTGGCTTTTTGCATATCGGCTTATTTTACAATATAAACTTTGAAGTAAACTTAGTAAAGTAAAATTTGATTTTTGGAGCATTTGTTTTCCAACTTGAATTACTGAGGAATGAATTCAGTGAGTGTTTTTGTGATTTCAGTTCACACGAACAGGACTTTGCGCTGTTCTCTTACAATGTTGAGAATGCGCCTGAGAATATCCAAATGGAATTGATTGAACTGCAGTCAGATTCTATTCTGAAGGCAAAATACAGTGAAGTTGGTGTGCCAGGCTTGTATGCTTACCTGCCACCCTCGTATGTGCAGATCCGTAAGCTGGCATCGAGAGTACTGTCTATGTTTGAAAACACTTACCTTTGTGAGCAATTGGTTTTGTTAATGAAAGCTACCAAAACCCCACATCGCTCAAGACTTACTGTCGAGCACCTTTCACCCCTCATAAAAGTTGCAGCTGCAAAGATTTCAAGCCTGATATTGATGAATTGGTTACTAACAAGAGATTCCAAGTGTCGGAACAAAAGAAATAGATCTCACACTGTAAGACTCCTATATAAGCAATGAATATAATATAATGAATATAATATAATAATATAAGGACCTAGCTAAGAGGCTAAGACTCTAATTGTACGCTGTTGTATGGAGAGTGTATGGAAATAAACAGCTTTTCCTTAAACTTTAAACTTTAAGTGTTACATTTTTTAAAGTTTTCAGTATTGGAAAGAAAGCTACAGTAACTTTGTATAATAGTATTTGTTATAGTGCGGTCCGCTGATGCACATATGGCAGTCGAAGCGACCCACCAATGGTAGTGAGTTTGACATGCCTTTTCTAAGGCTTACTATTATCAACAGCTGGGCACATAATCAACTTATTAGCTAGCTAGTTAGCCTGCATCAATAAAGATGGCAGACAATAATATTTCATCACCATTTGTAATGGCACTTTTTGGAAATGTGAGTATAAACTGGGGACTTTTTAGTACAGAAATAAATGATTATGTATTGATCACTGCACTTGAAAAGGAAGAAAGGAGCATGCAGGCAAACATGGTAGAGCTGTAAAAGGCCCTAAATGTAATAATTTTTGCAAGTACTCTGTTAATCTGATTACTACTTAGCAAATGCTCTGACGACCCTGAAGGACTGCTTGAAACAGACCGAAAATCTGCAATACAAGCAATATAAACAAGAGGAGGAGGAATTCACAGTTTTGTTTCTTATTGACAGAAAAAAGCCACTATATATGAACATGATGCACTAAAACATAAAGTAATGCAGGAAGTGGAAAGGTAAGATAATTCATTTAAATATTAGCTATTCTCAAAGTAAATATTCAGAAATAATAGAATATTTAAACTGCCATGATGCAATTTACTGTGTGTTCTCATGTGCCCTGCTTGTTTCCTGATTAGTAACAGTTATATACTTAGGAGTATATTGCCACCTACTGGTTATTTGCAGTATTGTATTTTTTTTAAATCTAGGTAAAACACATTCAAATACATCTGAAAATAAAATAATTCAAATAGATGATGTGCTGCTGTGATTCAAATAGATGACATGCTCCTGTAAAATAATTTTCACTTTAATTCCACACATCCTAGTGTAAGGTTCACAGCAGCAAAGTAATGAGCTGGGCACTCCACACCACTCTGTTTCTCCAGTATGCTCCAGGTCTCACCCAAGTGGATTTTGCCTCATGTACATTTCAAGACATACACCCAGAGGATATTCTAATTATAATACATGTTAGACAAATTCAACTAGCTCCTCTTTATCCAGAGAAACGCTGAATTTTATTTATTTTGGTTTTTTTTTTAGGTCCTCGTGTATTGCTGAGCTCCTTGCCCTGTCACAGAGAGTCAGCACAGAAATCTAATTTAAAGCACTTGTGTTCTCAATCTCACTCTTCTGGTCACTGTCCAGAGCCGGTGACCATACGTGAGGATGCTGATTACCTGATAAATCAAAATCTTTATCTGAGGACAACTGCTGCTCTAAACAAAATAGCAATAAACTGGGATCCCAAAAAACATGGCATAACGTAGGTATACAAAAGATAAGTTGCATTTAAAGTTTTTAAATCAATAGCTAGTGAAAGTGTTTCACTTTGAATTACTCTTTATACTTTGACCTAAATGAACAAAGAGTTTATAAATAACTATTTTTTAATATAAAAAATTATCTTAGGTAAAATAATATCAATGATATTCACATAGAAAATCTAAGTAAATATTCCTAAAGTTTAATCTAAGTGTAGATGGGTTCTTTCAATTATGGTAAACAGGGGGGCATATGAGCATAAAGTTAGTAAAACAATTAAGTTGGAAGACTTTTACTTGAAACAAAAAAGATCACACGTGTCTACTGACCTGAACTTCTCACCTAACTGATAGTAGAAGTAGCCATTTTAAAAACATGAAGCAAAGGCTCAATGCTGGACTCCTGAAGAGGTCCTGAAATCTGAAATTTTAAAACATAGGCAGGTATAAATATCCAAGAATATTTAGAGACACAACCATATGCTAAGTTGAATTATTAATAAGTTTAATTTTTACATATATTTTACATTTAAAGTAATACATTCAAGAGTGGCAATTTTGAGAATACAGCAATTGCAGGGGCTGCTTTATGTTATTTAGCACTCATGTAGCATTCTGATGCTAGTTTTTATTGTTTCCATTTTTTGATTCCAAAGTACATACAGTAACACAGCATAATATTCTAAAACCCATTTAAGTTTGGATTAAGGGTCCAGGTATTATTATGGCTGCAACACATGAATAATAATATATTTCATCAACAAATTTTTAAAAATTGGCAGTTGCGTTTAATGTCTGTAATTTGAATTCTGTCCAGGTGCCTATTAATATTATTTATTGATATATTTTAAATACTGATAAACCAGTTTTGGGTGGAGCTAGAATATTTCTGTTCACTGTCAATGATCTGCTTTACACAATACTTGCAGTAGAAAATATAATGTATTTTTAAAGTAACTTCTTCATGACAGATTTAATGTTGTAGTTTCCTTTACCAAAAGATGGTGCTGTTACATTTTCAAAACAAGATTTTAATAACACAGATCTATTTCGTTGATTAGATAACCCTGCTAAATTCTATAACAAAATGAAAATGCAAAGTTTGAATAAGTACCTTGTTTCATGCAGTGATTATTTCAGTCTGAAAAATGACATTTTACCTTGAATAGGCTTCTACCTCTTTCCAATGGAAACTTGAAATTATCCCCAACAATCACAATTTTTAAAAATAAAAACAAACAGATGTGAGATGTATTTCAGTCTTACATTTAGTAATGTTTACTTTTTTTACAATTTAAATTAATAAAACAACTCACTCATGTCACATTTTCTGTATTAAAAACAATTCCAAAGTATACTTCACCAGTAGACAGTGTACATATGGTCTTAGCTAATGGCAATGAATTGTGAAGACAAAGCTGCCATTCGGTCCCACTCTAAATAATAATAATAATAATACAATACATTTTATTCATATAGCACCTTTCCACTCTTGACTCAAACATGAGAAAATCATTTCTCAGAGATGAGGGCAGTCAGTTGGCCTAGGTCAGCAAGTCATGAACAATCTTTATTCCAAATGAACTGAAATGCCTAGTGTTGCCTGGGTATATTTGTATAATGGGTTAAGGCAGCGGTTCTCAAACTGTGGGGCACGCTCCCCTGGGGAGGCACTGAAGCTGTACAAGGGGGTGTCGAATAAACGAACAAGACATCAAAATTCATTTTTTACATTTTTATTTCAAATTTAAATTTGCAAGCATATAATCACAATGAATGCATTATAACTAAAATTAAAATAAAATATTTCTAAAGCATAGATCTAATGACTAACTGACGAGCGGCCTCACTGCTGCTGCAATTATAGTCGTGTATTTTCAGTCCAGAAAGTTCGAGACGTATCGGTATCTGTCACGAACATACGAGTAACAGAAGATCAAGTGATAAAGCGGCGTGACTGCACCACATTGGCAGCGTAGGCAATATTGCCAAATTGAGTTAAATAATTTAATTCTCTCCTGGCTATGGAACATCTTGTCAGTCAAATGTCCACGTAATTTTGAACTCCAGGAAATTGGGGATTGCTATGCAAAAAATGCTGTCATTCCTAAATGGCTCTTACAATATTTTTGGTGAGCCGCTTAAATTAAAACTGAAAGTCTACACTTCAATCATATCTTCATTGGTTTATTTCAAATCCATTGTGGTGGCGTACAGAGCCAAAATTATGAAAATTGTGTAACTGTCCAAATATTTATTGATTTGACTGCATGCTGACACACTGTAAGAAGCTGAGTCAGCCGAATGTTTCAGGATTCAAAGCTTCCTGCATTGCAACACCCACCACACACTGAACCACCTGGATTGGGACCCGAGTGCAGTGGGTGACACCTCAGCACCAAACTGGAACAGTTGGAGTTTTTTTTGTGGTGGCTGGAGTGCCAATCCTACCACCAACACTAAGCCTCCCCTGAAAGTTGGAAGACCTGCTTGCAGGGCTGGATGAAGATTGTCATACCCAGGATGAAGCAATTGCAGGTTTAGGGCCTTGCTCAAGAGCTCAATGGAGTAGAGTCATTCTGCTGTCTACAGGATTCGAACTGGCAATCTTCTGAATGCCAGTGCAGATCCCTAGCCTCAGAGCCACCACTCTGCCCAATCTATATATAAATCTAAATAACAGTGAATCTGCTATAGAAATATATAATTAAACCATGAGAAGGAGATTATTTATCAGGCTAAAATTTCATGATAAGAATTTGTCTTAAAAATTACTGAAATTGAGTAATCATCCATTACTCTGCCTTTGATTTTGGAGAGATGTTAGTCAAATCTGGCATTTTACTCTTTGTAAATTAATGAAATTAAAACATACACGAGTGAAATCTAAGAAGGTTTGAGAATATTCAGTTATATTAAGATTTGGACTCTTTATTTGAACATATTGCTTTTGTCTTACTAGACTTGTGTGTGTGTTTTTTTTTTGCAAATACCTGTTAATAGTGTCACAAACCCACAGTGTTAACATCTCTACACTTTAAGTGAATTCCTACATTAAAAACCAGGTCTGAAGAAGAAAGGCATTCATACAATTGATTGAGTAATAGTGCTTCAGTAAAATTGTGTAAAAGTTACTCAAGGACAATGATGGGAAATAAAAACGTACACATTAAAGATGGATGCCTGTATGCATTTCTTCACACAAAGATTCATGGAAGTTATAACAGACTACTGAGCTGTAAGTTTGAAGTGGCAAACTTAGAATATATGTGGATGAACTATAAGGACAATTTAACTAAAGGGTTGGCTCATTTTCTTACTTAAATTTCTTATGTTTTATAAGAAGAAAAGTTTTTCATTTGTGGGTGCTTTTTTTATAATATATTTTTCTTGAACTTCTGTAACTAAGGATTTCACTACAGTTTGCAATATGTGTATAAATGTATGTGGCAAATAATATTTAATTTGATTTGATTTGAATAAGGATTAAGTACAAAACTGAAGTTCATTCAGATACCCAGAAGTATATGTGCATACAAATTAATTTTGATATTATTCATTAAAAAACAATAAAAAAAACTTTATTTCCTCTAACAGATTAGAAGACAAACAAGAGGATGTCTAAGGTATCTGAAGTATTAAGTGGGTAGGTGAACATCTGGATTCATTAACTGTATACTTAGCTTAGCTCTGATATTAATTCTTTCATTTTAAATACTTTTTATATCCTGTAGAGCAGACCCAATGGCAGCAAGCATCTGACAATAACTCTCCACAGATAGGTCAAAAGAATATCACAGAAGACACTCGCAGACACCAATAAAGCAAATAGTATAGATGTAAGTCAGAGCACCCATATTAAAAAGATATTTGTAAGCCACTATAACATAATAGGCCCTGGAGTCCATGTCACCTTATATCTCTAAAATAGCAATGTTTGGTTAAAGGAAGAACTTCCCAATTGTGTTGGTTGGGGAAAGTTTTTTATTCCAAACACTCCCTTAAAAAGAAGCCAGTTCTGGCTGATGATTGGCCATATTGTTTAAACAGATGCTTGTCTAAGTGCTTCATCTTCAGTACCAGAAATCAATAATCGTTTTGTTTTATTTGACTGTGAAATTCAGAAAAAAAAGCTTTTTACAGTCATAGCTATTAGTGCATAGGAGTCACATTGGCATTTACACTTGTTTTATTCACTTTTACATGCTTTCATCTGCTAGCATTTATCTTTTTTAGCTTGCTTTCAATTAACAAAGAAGTATAAGAAGCTAATTTGAAATTGTTTCCATTTACTGTATGTGTGGGTTGCACAGGTGAGAAGGGGCTGGCGTTGCTTGTGAGCAGATCTCTGGATGTAAGACCAGATCACAGAACAATCCACTATCTGTGTAAAATCTCATGATTTTTTTGTGTCTATGTAGGTTTTCTCATATAATCTAAACATCTTTTAATTAATTTAATTTAATTTTACTCTTTAATTTTAATTAATGTAGGAAGCACTTCATGATAGAGAAGATTTTATCTGTGGCACCTGAACATGATAATCACCTTTTCCAACCTCTCAAACTTACATAGATTTTAATGTTTGGAAAACGTATGGGATTAAATCACTTAGAGATTTGTACATAGCTGATGTCTTTGCATCCTACAAACAATTACACTCCAAATGTAGCTTCCCATCACACAATTTTTACTCTATCTCCAAATTAGAAACTTTACTAAACAAAATCTGCCTAATTTTCCTCACCTCCCACCTATTTCTGTTCCAGAAGAAATATTGATTATTCTCTATAATATTGACAGCATGTCTATAATATATAAAAACATTTTAAAGTCCCTTCCTTTCAAAGATCCCAGAGTACAGTGGGAAAAGGATCTCTTACTCAATATTTTAGAAAAGGAGTGGAAGGCAGCCATGCACAGAATTCACTCTAGCTACATAGGTGCAAAGCATTCAATTATTCAACTTAAAATCTTTTATCGAGCACATCTATCTCGTTTAAAATTGCCCAAAATGTTTCCAGGGAAGGATCCATCCTGCAAACGTTGCGCTCGAGCCCCAGCCTTATTGGGCCACATATTTTGGGCATGCAGCAAATTAACATCAATCTGGACCAAAATTTTAAGTGCCTTTCAGACAGCCTTGGAGTCACAATCCCTCCTAATCCACTAACGGCTGTGTTTGGTGTTCTTCCAGATGGGCTTAACATGGAGAAGGACAAACAAACTCTGATTGCCTTTACTTCACTATTAGCACGTAGACTTATCTTGCTCAACAGGAAGAATCCTAACTCACCTCTTTTAAGTCAGTGGGTAACTGATGTTATATATATTTGAAATTGGAAAAAAATCAAATTCTCACGTAGTGGATCTGTTCAAAACTTTTTTAAAACCTGGCAGGACCTAATCAGTAACATTTTAGAATAATCTTTTATATTGGGGAATGCGATTCTCTTCCCTTTTTTCTACTCTTAAATGTTTTACTCTGGCTGTTGGCCTTCCTCTCGTTCTCTTGGGTGGGGGTTGAACTAAATTTAGTTTTGTTAAGTTTCACTTGTTTGAATGGAATGTTTCTTGGTTTTAATAAATTCAATCAAAATAATTTACAAAAAAATGAATAGACCCATCAGAATAATAGTATTCGCCCTGCCCCAGGAGAAGCTAAACTGACAAGCTCTTTACCACCCAAGAAGCCCTGGTCAAGCCACCATATAGGAAGTCTCCAATCTTAGAAGGGAAGACTACATGTGTGTTAGTTTAATTGGTTACTTAACAGAAAGAAGTTACGTATGTGTGTACAAAAAGTAGAAGTATTGGTACAAAGCACAGTGAAATTCTTATTTACTTTTGGGACCACCATGCAACAGCAACAAGTGTCCCTGGAAATGGGCTGGCATTGCATTAAAGTTTGTTCCCTGTCTTAAAGCTAATGCTGCTAGTATAGTATCTGACCACATACCATCCTATAATATAAATGTCTAGGAAAATGAAAGTATTCAAGTACCCATGTACAGTATGGTCATGTGAAAAAGTAAGTACAAACCATGAGATATGTTTTTTTCATATGTGGGCATCTCAAGAATTATTCTTTGCCCTAATAGTACCTTTAGGTAAATTTTATGTAATAAAAATTGACTTGGCAATAATTCAGGCAATGAAAAATGAATAGATCTGTCTATGGAAAAAATGATACACTCTCAGCTGTAAGAGAGTGCGCTGCCCCTGTAGACAGAAAAAACCTCAACTCACATATGAAGAAGTAGGTAACCACCCAGTTGTATCAGGGACTACTAAGGAGGTACTGGGTGACATGGAAATTGTAGAGGGATAAGTGCTGCTTAGATTAAATAGGCTGAAATAAAAAAAATCACCAGGAATATATAATATTTATCCTTAAGTTTTTAAGGAGGTTAACGAGTACATATATTTTTAGGAAGTCATTGAACACTAGGGAAATTCACCAGGACTGGAAAATGGCAAATATTATCTTGTTATATAAAAAGGGTGATTAGGTAGATCTAAGCAACTACAGGCCAGTAGGCTTAATGTGCATCACTGGTAAAATAATGGAAGGAATTATTAAGGGAAAGACTGAGTAGCACATGGCAAGAACAGAAGATTTACTGAACAGTCAGCATGGGTTCTGGTAAAGAAGGTCGTGTTTTACTAACATTCTAGAATTCTATGAGGAAGCAACAAAAGAAAATGATCAAAGTGGAGAAAATATCATTTATCTTGACTTTAAAAAGAAAGCATTTCATAAGGTGCCACAAGACAGGTTGGGTATCAAACTAAAAGAAGTGGGAGTTTAGGGCTAGCTAGTTTCAGCAGAATGGATTGTTCTCGTCTAAATTGTTCTAATGTTCAAGTAGGTGTTTCTTATAACCATATACCACTCTATGACATCAGCTAAGGGAAAGATTTTCTGCCATGCAAAATTCTTTTAGCTTTGCTATTTCTGAACAGTGTCTTGTGTGTACAACCCATTTTAAATCCCCCAGAGTATTTAGATGGGATTCAGATGTGGGCTTTTAACTTAATCATTCCAGGACACATCATTTCTTTGTGTTCAGCCATTCCTTGATGGATTTACTGATGTGTTTAGGGTTTTTGTCATGTTCCAATGTCCACTTTCGACTGAGCTGCAGTCTTCTGACAGGTGGACTCACTTTATTCTCAAACACCCTCTGGCACAATTAAGGATTCATTTTGTATTCTACAATGATAAGCTCACCAGGCCCTGATGCAGCAAAGTAGCCCTAAACCTCAACATTTCCACCACCATGCTTTACAGCTGGTATCATGTTCTTCATGTCAAATGCTGTCTTTGGTTTTTGTCAAACATGTCTTCTGGCACTGTGGCTACATGACTCAATCTTTGTCTCATCTGTCCAGAGAACACTGTTCCAGAAGTCCTGGGGCCTCATGTATAAATGGTGCGTATGCACAAAAATGGTGCGTAAGAACGTTTCCACATTCAAATCGCAATGTATAAAACCTAAACTTGGAGTAAAGCCACGCACATTTCCATGGTAGCTCATACCTTGTCATACGTAAGTTCTGTGCTCGGTTTTGCAGACTGGTGGCATCCAGAGTCAAAGCAGTGCTACTGTTCCAGTGTGGTTTCCCTTTCTTTTTTAGATCCACATCCCTGACGCGGCTTTATAAATACACTGAAATTAACCACATATTGTTTATTAGTTTAATGCATCTGATTGTAATTAACCTGTAACAATATAATGGTCCACGGAATGGTCAAACTATTCCAAATACCATAACTGGTTTAGCGTTGTTATTCTCACTGCACCTTCTTCTTCTTCTTCTTTCAGCTGCTCCTGTTAGGGGTTGCCACATCAGATCATCTTTTCCCATATTACTCTCACTGCACCACTTGGAGTATTTATATCACTGTATCTGAGTGTGAATCACAGCTGTACAGCAGCTGATCGGAAAGAGAATTATCGGTATACAGCATCAAGCACACGCTGCCTCAGCCATGCTGTCTATTGAACTGCTCTCATACGCCAAACGCTTCAGAGCCTTTCCTCGCAGTTTAGAAACAGTTTCATCCCAAGAGCTCTAAATGCACTCAATCAGTCCATCAAGTGCTCCTTGTAGAACTGTTTGTGCTTATAAGTACAATTACCTCACTGTAATCTTGCAATACAGTTATAATATTCCACAACCTGAGCCACTTTCTAAAGTGCGTATTTACATATGATGACGATATCATTTTTAAGATGAAATGCAGCAAAATATATTTATTATATTATACAGATAAAACTTAAACTTAATTTAAATAATCTATATTAATAGTTAAACATGCCAGGTCACTGTGCTGCAGCGCTAGCGAGGCGCTGGAGCTCCATTCATGGATTGTTCCTGCCTCGCGCTGTATTCTTGCTGGTGCTGGAGCGACACTGGAAGAATAGATGGATAGAATAATTAAACACGTACTACGAAGATATTTCAACGTTCCTTAAAAGTTTTGAAGAATCGGCGTTCTAAGCTTACAGATGGCTTAACATCTTTTACAAAGCTGATTGTGTGGCGATTGGGTATTTGGAGAAAGAGACAGTACTGCTGCAATAAAGTATTTCATTGAAGGTCGCGCATGGCACAGCAAGCATGTTGCATGAGACATGAACAATCACTGCGCCACCGTGTTCCCATGTTTAATGACATGCTTTAATTCCTGTCATCATGAAAATGATATCACGTATACATCTCAGTATTTTAATTATTCAGAGAGCTGTAATATCACAAATGTAATGGATTCTGTGTCCTGTCAGAGGAAGAGAAAGCCTGGAAGCATGTAGTGATTCATACACATAAAGCACATAGAAGATCAAATACAAAACAAAGAATTTAACGTGCTACTTTACTTACGATGGGATTTGAGAAACTAGTAAATTAAACAATTTTAAGATGAAGTTTATGATGTTCTACTTTAATGACAAAATAAACTACTTGATTAAAGTGGAAATTTTGAGATTAAAGTTGAAATTTCGTGCTTTTTTCCCACTGTGTGTCTTTTTTTTTCTCTGTACCCTAATAAGCTTTCATATGACACTCAGACAGTGGGCTACGACTCGCCTTTTCACAGCGACTTTGATATCTGACCACTTCTTTTTTATTTCGGGCACTGTGCAACTTTGTGAACTTGAGCTTTCGAGTTTCTCCGACACGCTATGTCACTTGATCAACTTCCTTTTGTTGTTTATACCACTGTTTAAACCAACAAATAGTACATTTTTCCTTGCCTCCACTTGGTATTCGCTGAAATTCTATTTTCCCTCGTGCTTTTGCTTTTGCCTTTTCACAGAACACTGAGCTTAAGGGCTATTTATATTGATTTACATATTCAAAGAGGCGTAATTTTGGGAGGAGTTGGGGTGGGGCAGCAGGCGCGTGCACGTGTGTTAATTTTCACGCTGACTGGGAATTATGTAGTGGAAGAACGTGGAAGCTGGCGTTCACACAGATTTATGCATCTGGATTTTTTTGTGCATAAGCACATTTCCGCTTTTGTGCTTACTTCATGTTATAGTGCGAATTCTATGCACGGCGTTATGCATGAGGCATAATTCTCTTTCCGATCAACTGCTCCAAGTGGTGCAGTGAGAATAATATGGAAAAAGATGTGGAACTGCTGACGGAAGCAGCTGAAAGAAGAAGAAGAAAGTGCAGTGAGAGTAACAATGTTAAAGCAGCTATGGTATTTAGAATAGTTTGACCATTCTGTGGACCATTATATTGTTACTGGTTAATTACAATCAGATGCGTTAAACTAATAAATAATATGCAGTTAATTTCAGTGTATTTATAAAGCTGCGTCAGGAAAAGAAAGAATAACCACACAGGAACAGTAGCACTGCTTTGATGCTGGGTGCCGCAAGTCTGCAAAACCGAGCGGAGAACGTGCGTATGACAAGGTATAAGGTACCGTGGAAATGTGCGTGGATTTACGCCAAGTTTAGGTTTTATACATCGCGATTTGAACGTGGAAACGTTCTTACACAGCATTTCTGTGCGTATGCACTGTTTATACATGAGACCCCTGGACAAGTTGGCAGTTATTTGAAATGCTCTCCTCCACTTGTAGATGAAAATTGGAATGGTTCATTTACTGTTCTTTGGAGATCTTTTTAAATCTCTTCCCAGAGTCATAGACATCTTTACTTCTTGTTTGATCTAGACATGATGACAACACACTCTTCAAAAGGAAAGAGCAAACAAAACTCAATGTATGAGGTTAAAATAAAGCTGGATGATGTTATAATCATTTGCACCACATCTGGTATACCTGACTCTAATTTTAGGTGTTTGAGGTAGTGATAAATGTAGTTTGGTTTTTTTGTATTAAAATTATGCAATTGACTAAGTGTAAAGTGTAAATAAGTCAGGATGTTTATTTTATCACATTTATCCACAGATACTATTGAAATGAAGATCAGAACTTGATATGTCCACATATGTTAAAAAGAAAAAAACATTTAACAGGGTTTATTTAAAGTACTTTTTCTCTCATGGCTGTATGTTCATTATAATAATATATTTCCAGTGAAATGAAAGAACAAATATTGGAAGATGTAGACTAATCTACTCTGATCCATGGAGCATTTTGCCAATTGTAGACAAAGATGTTAAGTGTGCCACTGTGATCTGTGAGGTTTATTAAAAACAAATTATTTTATAAAAGATTAATCTTTTATTGAAGCCACACACACATCAGTTGTCAGGGTGAAACTGACTAGAAGAAGGACAGAAACATGTAAAAGATAATCCAGGCAGGCTATTTTAAAATGCTGATGTTTGATCCAACAATATATATGGCCAGAGTGACTGATAGCTACTGTCTGTAGAAGCAATGAGAACAGGGAAAGGTGTTATTTGGGCATAGTCCAAATATAAAATGGGCGACTCTGTTGGAAGTCGCCCATACCTAACAAATAAGTAAATATGTGAGTGTTTATAATGAAGAGGATCTATCACAAAGCCAGGAGCCAACAAAATGTTTTTCCTTGTCCTGCTGGAGGTTCGTATAGCTGTCAGCATCACCACACAGAAGACTGAATGACACCTGTACGTTCCATTGGTTTCTCTCCAGTCTAGATTGGTATATATAAATGAATTATGCATTGTATTTTATGGGGAGAAAATGACTTTTTAAAGCAATTTAAATACATATAATTTGCTTTTGTACCATATTGCTCTTGTCTAATTACTTCTGCCATGGTCACTAAAGGGATATGTATGGTTCTAGTTTGTTCTGCATCAATAAAGAACATAATTGCAGGGAGATAGTGCCCCCTGCTGGATACAGCAACTGAATTTAAAAACTCAATTTTCCACTGCTAGGTGGTTGACATTGCAAAATGACAGCAGTCATTAATTAAATTACTAAATACATCATTTAATTAAGCCACTAATTAAATGGCAAATTTACTACCATCAAAATTTGAGTTCTAAGTTGGGAAGTGGTCTGAGCAAAAATCTACAGATGGTGTGGTTCTCAAGACCAAGACTGAGAAGCTAAATCTACAATAAAAGTGAATAAACAGTGACAGAGACACACACGCCTTCACATGACGTAAGCCTGTAATATTTAAAAACTGAAGTACAGCAACAGTTATAAAAAAATATCCTATTCTTCATATTTAACTATGTGCCTTTGTACTTTATTTTTAAGAGATAAAATGATGAGGAATTTTTCTTATAAAAACCACTTTGGGCATTTAAAAGAAATTTACCAGCCATTCTCACCAACAAATTTTCAGAAGGTCTTGGAAACAGATCACTTATCTGCAGGCAGCATATTAGATTCTCAGCATGAGTGTCAGACATTGAATTTCCTTCTTCCACATCGACTTTAGCAGAGAAATAACATTAGCAATTGGAACATTCATCTGTAACTATGACACAGTTTCAGAATTTTTGTTCTTTATAACAGATTTTTTATATAAAAGTGTTTTATGGAATCCTTTTTAATGAGAAATTTTGCTTTATAAAGTTATCTGTATTTAGATATGAATATATTTGAACAGATTACTACTATATATGCAGTAGGTAAGCTTAGCAAAAATGATTACTTTTTGTATTCAGAAGCAAAAATATGAGTTTATTAGAACATATAAGGTAAGTTGGAGAGGAGGGCTGCTCATTTAAATTTAACACTTCAGTAAAATGTACTGGATAAAAAGTTTTGGAATGTGTTTGAGTGGTTTTGCATTTTGTTCGTACAGGCAACTCTGCTATACATATACTACTGCTTATTCCAGAAAAGGCAAGGATCTTCCTTGTAATTGTTATTGATTGCCCTCAGGACTGAGACCCTGGAAAACAACTGTGCAGTTTTTTGGCCAAATTAGCTTTTATATGCAATGCATAAGCACCAGAAAGAAACTGTGAAATTGTTTTATCGGTTCCTCATTAGGAAAGATCTCAGCAGAGAACAAAAGGTAGGCTGTCAGCCCCCAAACCCATTTTGCAGGGAAAGTAAGTCTCATTTTCAATGTGTCTTTATTTATACAATACAGATTTCCTCATTAAAAATGATCAGCAGCCTGTTAAGATCTGTTCCTTACTACAGTGGCAATGTGATACTCTGAACAGCACAGCTCTGAGATGTAGGAGGAGTAGAAGAGAGTAAGTGAAGTGCCACCAAGTACCATGATGTGAGTGTACAACTGATTTGTACAGGCATGCTCACTTTACCAGATGATATATTATTGGGTGGTCAATTACTACTACTGCTTTACAGTAAGAATTGTCCAGAGGAGCCAAAATAAGCCCTTCCTGAACTATTATTATTGTTATGGACCCATCAAGTTTTGACCAAAAACACATACAGGAACCTCAATCCATACCATCTCCCTGTGTCAGTGACACAGGCAGCCTGTTCTGACAATAATATACCAGAAGTTCTCCTTTTACTAAGGAGAGGCACCATCCTCTACAAGGCTCAAGTCTGAAATGAGATGCCTCTTTCTAGGCACATCCCTTTTTAAGTTATCCCGGCAGGGAGGGGTAGGGCTGGGCACCATGGACAGGGTCAAATGTCTTCACTGGGACATCTATGAGCTGCAGGTGGAAGAAAAAGGATGCTTAGCGACATTGCCTCCTCTTGCACTTTTATATTTTCGTTGGAAATGGTGAAGGCGGAAGGAGTAGTAATTGGGCATCAAAAAGTTGTTACAATGCTGGGAAAATTGCATTGCAAACGAAGGTGACTATGTAGAAAAATGATGCAATTTGTTTTTTGAAATTATTAATAAAAAACATTCTCATATATATATATATATATATATATATATAGAGAGAGAGAGAGAGAGTCACACACACACGAATAGGGAGCAGCTGATTGGCTCAACAGAGCTGATAATACTCAGAAAACAGTTTTGGAACAGAATACTAACACCTCTCTGTTTTATTTAGCAGAAAAAACAGTGGAATAAACAAACCTTTTCGAAGACCTGCAAACATAATCCCTTCTGTTTGTTCTACCTCCCTCCTGCCCCGTCCTGATGACATCATTTCCGGCTCCACTTTTCCACATCATCTCTGGCGCTTCCTGGATTTTCCCATCATACCCATTGTACACAACTTCCTGTCCATCCCTTATATAAATCTTGCTATTTCACCAATATGTTTGTCCTTGTTGTGATTCAATTTCTTTGAATTTACAAGTCTGACAAAGACTACTGGACACTTCACTATATGGGGAAGGCAAATCGCCAAAACTTTTTGAGCATGTTGTCTCTTTCTTATATCTTCACTATATATATATATATATATATATATATATATATATATATATATATAT
>JANRMT010062818.1:9415914-9475928 GCA_026402145.1 Polypterus bichir lapradei | reverse complement strand
TATATATATATATATATATATATATATATATATATATATATATATATTGTCACACATGTGCGAGTAGGGGACAGCTAAAGGGCCTGGGTAACTGTAATACTACACCAGACCAGGAGGTGGCAGAGTGTGCTGACTGTCTCTCTCAGCTTCTTGCAGACAACTCCCGGGATATCTCACCAGGTTCTGGCACCTCTGATGACGTCATTTCTGGCTCAGGCACCTCTGATGACGTTACTTCCAGCCCTTAAAACCACCATCTTGCATCCAAATATTCAGTTCTGTTTTGGACTCAGTCTTGTGAACATTTTTGTTCAAATTTTTCAAAACTTTTGCTGCTGGGAAATAATATACTGGTGGCTGCCCCAAACCTTTATGATGTCTGGAGACTCATTCTTGTTGGCGTAGTCGGCAGGATGGTGGTTCCCGAAAGAAAACGGGACAGGATCAAAGAATTAATCAGGTGAGAAAGTACTGGGGCCGAGTTCCCTGGTTGGGAGATTGTTCGGGGGTCAGGAGTGACTTGGTGCAGGCTCCACTTCCTAAATATGAAACCGGGCTAGTATTTTCTCAAAGGAAGAATATGGATGAGATTTACAGATGTGTGCTGGTTCCTATGGAGGAAACAAAGGGGGCTCATTATGTTCTCTTGGAGGAGAGAGCTGAGTCGCCCATTGTAGTTAAGATCCCAGATAAATATGGGCTTTCCCCAGGCCAGAAGGTAACGATCCTAAAACACTGGGAGTTAGATCCAGAGCGATCTACCCAGGAGCAGGCAGAAGCTCTCTGGGAACAAACAGCCCATTGGCTAGGGCCATTTGAGCTGACAGCCTTTCAAATAGTGCAGCAGGTTGCCTGCTTTCTGTTGTTAAAAGGACTCCCCAAAAATGTTGCCCAGCTGGCCTGGGGAGAATTCCACACCATGGAGGAGCTTATAAAGCTCCTGGAAAATCTTAAATTTGTTTTTTCTCCAGCCATCTGGAGTTTTTTTTTTGTTTTTTCTGTCCACCCTGGCCATTGGACCTTACTCTTATTCTATGTTAATTAATGTTGACTTATTTTATTTTCTTTCTGTGTCTTTTATTTTTCTATTCTTCATTATGTAAAGCACTTTGAGCTACTTTTTGTATGAAAATGTGCTATAGTAAATAAATGTTGTTGTTGTTGTTGCTAAATCAGCCTTACAATCCCACCTTTCGCTGGGATTCTAGGGCGGGACTGATCAGATAATAAAAGCGGTGTACCAATTACTACTCCCGAACAAAACTTTGGCTTAGCTATAGACGGTGATGACTTGACTCCAGCTGTCTCCACACCATGTAAACAGCCGGCAGAGAGAGATATGGAAGTCCAAGAGGTAGATTGGGAGATTCTTGGGCCGTCGCAGGTGGATATGTCATCAACCTATGCCTGGACTAGCCGGGAGAAATCCCCGCCCCTTGAGGTCAGACAGGACCCTCTCTCTGAAATGCACCTTCAGTTCAGAGAAATGCCAGCTTCTTTCATAAGGGAGCAGTGGAATGGTGACTCCCTGAAACACGCTAAAAATGCAGCAGTGGCCAACATACTGATCATTCCATGCCACAGGGTTCTCACTTTGTGATAGAAAACGACGTATTATATTGAGTAACTGAGCATGAGGGGGAGGTGAGAAAGCTGTTGTTAATCCCACGGATTTACTGGTGGCAAGTCTATGAATTAGCACACACCCACCTCCTAGGAGGCCAGTTGGGCACCGAAAAAACACTGGAGCAGATTAAGCTCTGATTTTTTTGGCTGGGAATTAATGAGGAGGTTCGCCGTTTTTGCGTCTCTTGTCCAGACTGTCAATTACGGCAAATTCCTAGGAGGGACCAAGCTCCTCTTGTTCCCCTTCTCCTGATTGATGTTCCCTTTGAGAGAACTGGGGTCGACATTGTAGGACCCTCACAGCCCTCAGCTCAAGGACATAAATATATATTAGTCCTCGTTGATTATGAGGCTGTTCCCCTGCACTCAGCCACATTGAAAATAATTGCACAGGAACTTTGCACGTGTTGATATGCCTAAAGAGGTTCTTATGGATCAAGGGACACCATTCACCTCGGACACGTTCAGGGAAGTTGCCAAGTTACTTAAAATAAAGCACTTAAAGACCACGGTGTATCATCCTCAAACCGATGGTCTAGTGGAGAGATTTAATCAGACTCAAGCAAATGCTTTGCAAGGTGGTCAGCGAAGATGGGAGGAACTAGGATCAGCTCCTCCCCCTCGTACTCTTTGCTTATAGGGAAGTCCCACAGGCCTCTACGGGGTTTTCGCCTTTTGAATTATTATATGGACAACAACTTCCAGGATTATTGGATATTTTGAAAGAAGGATGGGAAGGAGCGGCCCTTCCCTCTACCAATATATTGGAGTATATAGCGCAATTATGCAATCGATATGGGAAAATTAGACCTGTTCTAAAAAGTCACTTGGAAAAAGTGCGAGCAGCACAGGAACATTATTATAATTGTGGTATGACCCACCGAGAATTCCACTTGGGAGATTGTGTCATGGTCTTGTTTCTCACCTCCCATTCAAAATTACTTGCCCACTGGCAAGGACCTTATGAAATTAAGGAGAGGAAAGGACTCGTAGATTATTTGGTGAAACAACCCAATCGTCGACTGAGCAAGCAGATCTATCATGTGAACTTGCTGAAGCCATGGAAGGAAAGGGATCCTGATCCCACCTCTGCTCAGTCCAGCTCATTCTTTGCTCACACCATCAACCTTCATTTCAGTATAGAGTTAAACTTCAACCAGAGACAAAAATTGGAAACAGCTGTCCTTTCCGTACCGGAGGTGGCGAGTGAAAAACCCGCTAGAGAGCGGCCTTATCGACTTCCCGAGGCAGAGAAAATAGAAGTGGAGCTTGAAATCAAGCGTATGCTGGAACTAAGAGTAATAGACGAAAGTTGTAGTCCCTGGTCCAGCCTAATTGTATTGGTAAATAAGCTTGATGGGAGTTGGAGGTTTTGCAATGACTTCCGTCAGCTTAATTAAGTATCCCAATTTGATGCTTATCCGATGCCTCGAGTGGACGACCTCCTCAAAAGGCTTGTCCAAGCTAAGTTTTTGACCACACTTGACATGACTAAGGGGTACTGGCAAATTCCTTTAACAGACTCCGCAAAGGTTAAGACCACGTTTAGCACCCCTAGCGGGCACTGGCAGTATTGTGTCCTTCCATTTGGGTTACATGGGGCACCTTCAACTTTTCAGCGTCTGGTGGATAGAGTGCTCTGCCCCCATAATGCATACAGTGCTGCTTATCTTGATGACATCGTCATCTATTCCAGCACATAGAGGGACCACATACAGCAGGACACTGCGGTGTTGCGGATGCTAGGAAAAGCCAGGCTTTGATTTAATCAAAAGAAATGTTTCTTCGGATTGAAAGAAGCTAAATGTTTGGGCTACTTGGTGGATTGGGGTACTGTAAAACCACAGTGTTCGACAATAGAAGGTATAATACGATGGCCCCGTCCGCAAACCAAGCGGCAGGTTCAAGCCTTTCTCGGACTAGCCAGGTACCAGATAAAACCCCGGTTTTCAGAGAGAGCGGCGCCCTTGACTGATTTAACAAAGAAGAGGGCTCCTAACAATGTGGTATGGGATGATAAGATGGAGGCTGCATTTAGTGACTTAAAACAGGCCCTTACATCTACACCAATTTTGAAAGCTCCTGATTTCTCTCTTCCTTTCATTCTCCAGACCAACTCTTTGGACACAGGTCTCGGTGCCATGTTGAGCCAAAACGTCGATGGTGTAGAACACCCAGTTATGTACCTCAGCCGGAAACTGTTGGATCGGGCAGTGGAACGGGAGGCACTTGCGATTAAATGGGCGATTACACAGTTGGGTCGGGAGTTCACTCTTGTGACGGATCATGCACCCTTACAGTGGATGGCCCTACACCACGGGTGTCGAACTCTGGTCCTGGAGAGCCTCAGTGGCTGCAGATTTTCATTCTAACCATCTTCTTAATTTGTGACCAGTTTTTGCTGCTAATTACCTTCTTTTGCCTTAATTTTAATTACCTTGACTCAGGTCCTTTTTCTTAATTAGCAGCCAAACAATAACGAGCCACAAAACAAGAATCCATATGACCAGCTCACCTGTGCCCATCACAAAATATGTAAAAATAAAGAAAGGTGGAGGTCTCAGTAAGGCTGATCTCTCAGCTCACCAAAACATTGTGAAGGTGGTCTTAGAAAAAAAACTGAAAAGTCAACAGTTCTGGAAATGTCAGAATGAGAGCACCAACAAGCCATGGAATTAAATAATGAGTTAATTAACAGTAAGAATCTGTTTCTCATTGTGGAACTGGTTGGAATCTGGTCATCTGTTGGCTTGTTTCATGCCTCATTTCTGTTTGGCTGCCATTTAATGAAGAAAGGAATCAATTCAGAAGAATGAATCCTTAAAAACAGGGCTATTAAAATGAAGGGAACATGAGTTAATTAGCAGTCAAAACTGGCCACTGATTAGGAAAAGGGTTAGAATGAAAACCTGCAGCCACTGTGGCCCTCCAGGCCTGGAGTTCGACACCCCTGCCCTACACAAAGAGTCGAATCCTTGGGTAACCAGGTGGTTTCTTGACCTTCAACTGTATAAGTATTCGCTTATTCATTGTAAGGACTCTCTTCAGTCCAACGCCGATGCCCTTTCTCGTTCTCACAACCTCTCGGTGCAGGTCACCCAACCCGATGGGTCTGGGCTAAGGGGGTGGCCTTGTCACACAAGTGAGAGTAGGAGACAGCTAAAGGGCCTGGGTATCTGTAATATTACACCAGACCAGGGGGTGGCAGAGTGCGCTGACTGTCTTTCTCAGTTTCTTGCAAACCATTCCTGGGAAATCTCACTAGGTTCCAGCACCTCTGATGACATCACTTCCGGCCCAGGCACCTCTGATGACGTCACTTCCGGTTCCGGCATAGATGACGTAATTTCCTTCCCCAGCCCTTAAAACTGCCAACTTACCTCCAAATATTCAGTTCTGTTTTGGACTCAGTCTTGTGAACATCTCTGTTCAAATATTTCAAAACTTTTGCAACTGGGATCTAATATACGATTGGCTGCCCCAAATCTTTATGATGTCTGGAGAGTCAGTCTTGTTACTATATATATATTGTCACAAAAACGAGACATAAAGAGATAAAGATTTGGGGCAGCCACCTGTATAATATGGTATCCTGGCTACAAAGTCGTTTTTTATCAAATGCACAGCACTGATGTGCATACAACTGAGTCCAGAACAAGATTGAGGGAAAAGGGAAAAAGGGCAGGCTTTTAAAGGGGAAGACAGGAAGTGAGGTCATAAGGATCGGGCCCATGTTCTTCAATCATTGGTTCGAGCCCAGACGTGACATCACAGGGGCCGGAGCCGGTAAGGTCTACTTCCATTGGCTCAGTCCCGGAAGTGACATCAAGAGAGCCAGGTGGAATCTCCCGGGAATGGTCTACAGGTAAGGGAGAAAAAGAGTCAGTGCACTCTGCCACATCCCGGCATGCCTCAGAACTGCCTTCACTCAAGCCCTTTAGCTGCCTCCCATGCGCACATGTGTGACAATATATATATTATAAGCTCTTTTGGGACTCCCCCCAACAGGAGTAGTGGGAAAGTGTATAAATCTACGTATTATCTCACATGTTGTGCAGACAATTAAAGTTTGGTGTAAAATTTGAGAAATGTTTAGGTATGACATACCCAAACTATTACTATTGCATAGCTGTATCTTCCCCATGGCCACAAAACATACTTTACCAACATTTTCATTTCAGCTGATACAGCACGGTTTCTTTGAATGGTGGAGCAATTACATGACATACAAGATTTGTTATGAAGATTATTCAGTTTCTTTCAAATCCATTGGAAGGTTGTCGGTTCAAATCCCATAAACGCCAGAAGTGACTCTACTCTGTTGGCCCTTGGGCAGGGCCCTTAACCTGAATTGCTCCATTCTGGGTATGATATTAATCTGCATCCAGCCCTGCAAGCAGGTCCTCCAACTTGCAGGGAAAACCTGGGGTTTGGTGGCAGGATTGGCACTCCAGCCACCATAAAAAACCTCACATTATTTCAGTGTGCTGCTGAGGTGCCATCCGCAGCGCGGCTGCACTTTGGTCCCAATCTGGGTGGTTAGTTATGTGGTGGGTAACATGCTGTTAAATCTGTCAAATCAATATCTTTTATGAGGTCATTATTGTTCAACATTTTGTCCTTCTATCTTTCACAGAATGAGCATGCTGATCTATGCCTGAATGTCATCTTCTGTTAGCTCTAACCAAGTTATTACACCTCACAAGCTCTCCTAAATTATGGTGAAGATTATTTTTCTAAATTAGGAAAACTGATAAAATGCTATTGCTCCTACTCCTTAGAGTAAGGCCAAGTTTGCATCACTCTGAGATTTTTGAGCCAGTTAGGACCATTTTCCTACTCTGAGACGCTTGATGAATATGGGGATAAATCTCTGCAAATGATCAAATTAATCACAAATGTAAAACACAAAATAATCCATTGGGTAAGTATTCCCTTTAATATGACACACCTAAATCATTATTGGGGCAGCAAATTGGTTTTAGCAGTCACATGATTATTTAAATGGAGATCACATATCTGTAGTCAAGATGTTTCAGTAGAGTGCAGTATAAATGCACCTGTGACTAGAAGGTCCAACTTGGGGTTAGTCACTAATGTGGTCTAACCTACATAATGAAGAAAAAAAGCACACTCCAAGCAACTGGTTGGATACGAAAAATATCCAAGTCAATGAAAATCCCTTGGAGTATTACATCAGTCATTAAAAAATGGAAATTGTGGCACAGGTGTAAATCTGCCTAGAGCAGACCATAAACAAAAACTGAGCAATCATGCAGGAAGAAGACTAGTAAGGGAGGACACCAAGAAACCTATGATAACTGTAAGTAGTTACAAGCTACAGTTTATTAGACTGGAGAGAGTGATGTAGCATGTCAAGGGCCCATGGTAGTGCAAGGTTTTTACAAGTAGTGAAGCAGCTCAGACCATCTCAGTGTAGGTGTGTTGGAGGAAATAACTTGGTGAGGGAATTGGCTAATTTTGTGTTACAAGCACGAGTGCACTTAGCACAGCTGTCCCTGTTTGAGGGATTTTGCTCTGCACCTTTTTTTAACTTGTTTTGATTTTAAATAAATGCACAATGCACCAAGCATTTTTGTTTATGTACTTATTGTCCTAGTCCACCTCAGTTCATGACTACTGATGTCCCAAAACATGGATGATTCTTGACAGCTCCCGGGACATTACAGAGAATGCATATAACAGCTGTAGTTTCACAAGTCACAGTTTTATTTGAGAGTGGCAGAGAGAAAGCCACTGTTAAAAAAACGCACATGACATCTCAGATAGAGTTATCCAAAAGGCACATGGGAGATTCTGAAGTCATCTAGGAAAGGGTTCTCTGTTCTGATGAGACCACCACTATTCATTACCCAAAAAAAAAAATCATCCCATTGTGAAGCATGGTGGTGGCAGCATCTTGCTGTCGGGATGCTTTTCTGCTGCAGGCCCTGGAAGGCTTGTGAGAGCAGAGAGTAAAATGAATACAGTGAAATATGGTGAAATCCTGAGGTCTACAAGAAACCTGTGCCTTGGAAGAAGATTCTTTTGTCCAGACAGCAGCAACTTCATACATAAAGGCAAAACTATAAACAAGAATGTTAATGTCCTGAAATGACCGAGGCAGAGTCAAGGTGTTAATTTGACCGAGAATTTGAGGCTGGAATTGAAAGAGGCTGTTCATTCATAAAATCAGTCTGACAGAGCCTGAGCAGTTCTTCAAGGAAGAATGGAGAAAACATGAAGTATCCAAATGTGCAAAGCTGATAGACACTTATGCAAACATATTCAAAGCTGTCATATCTCCCAAAGGTGCACCAACTAAATGCCGACTTGAAGGGGAGTGCATACTTATGTGATCAGCTATTCTGTGTTTTATGTTTGTAATTCAAGTTACACTATTTTGCAGAGGTCTGTTTTACTTTACTTTTTCTTTTGATCACTGTCAAAAAAGTCAAATCAAACCCACTGTGGAAACTTGCGGTGAATACTTTTAATAAGCTCCGTATGTGTTAGGCTTTTGTCCAGGAGGTGCAGCTTTTACAAATTTTGGTTTGCTCGCTTGTGCTGCTTTTGCATAAAGCTGGTTAGAATGAAGAAGGAACAAATCATAGAAGAACTTATACTATCAACAATGTTCTCAAAGTGATATGTACTGCAGGTTATGTTATGTATAAAGAACATTAAAAAATCTAAACGAGAATAGTCCATTCAGCCCAACAAAGCTCTCCAGTCCTATCCACTTAATTCTTCAAAAAACTACATCAAGTCTAGTTTTGAAAATCCCTAAAGTCTTACTTGGTAGCTTATTCCAAGTGTCTATGGTTCTCTGTGTAAAGAAAAACATCCTAACATTTGTGTGGAATTTACCCTTAACAACTTTCCAACTCATTTTAAAATAACAGTCTCGATCCACTGTATTAATTCCCTTCACAATTTTAAACACTTCAATCATGTCAACTCTTAATCTTCTTTTACTTAAACTGTAAAGGCTCAGCTCTTTTAATCTGTCCTCATAATTCATCCCCTGTAGCCCAGGAATCAGACTAGTCACTCTTCTCTGGACCTTTTGTAGTGCTGCTATGTTCTTTTTGTAGCCTGGAGATGAAAACTTCACACAGTACTCCAAATGAGGCCTCATGGATGCATTATAAAACTTGACTATAACCTCCTTGGACTTGTACTTCACACATTGTGAAGAACCTAATATTCTGTATGCTTTCTTAAAGGCTTCTGAACACTGTCGGGAAGTTGATAGCGTAGAGTCCACTACGACTCCTAAATCCTTCTCATAAGGTGTACTCTTGATTTTCAAACCTTCCATTTTGCATTAAAACCTAACATTTTTGCTTCCTACATGTAATACTTTACATTTACTCACATTAAATTTCATCTCCCACAAATATGCCCAAGCCTGTATACTATCGAAGTCCTTCTGTAATGATATAACAGATTACAAACTATCTGACAATCCACCTATCTAGGTATCAATCTGCAAACTTAAACAGTTACTTATATTCTTATCTAAATTATTTATATAAATTAAAAAAATAGCAGCAGCCCTAGCACTGACCCCTGTGGAGCACCACTTACAGGGGGATGCAAAAGTTTGGGCAACCTTGTTAATAGTCATTATTTTCCAGTATAAATCGTTGGTTGTTACGATAAAAAATGTCAGTTAAATGTATCATATAGGAGACACACACAGTGATATTTGAGAAGTGAAATGAAGTTTATTGGATTTACAGAAAGTGTGCAATAATTGTTCAAACAAAATCAGGCAGGTGCATAAATTTGGGCACCGTTGTCATTTTATTGACTCCAAAACTTTTAGAACTAATTATTGGAACTCAAATTGGCTTGGTAAGCTCAGTGACCCCTGACCTACATACACATGTGAATCCTATAATGAGAAAGAGTATTTAAGGGGGTCAATTGTAAGTTTCCCTCCTCCTTTAATTTTCTCTTAAGAGTAGCAACATGGGGGTCACAAAACAACACTCAAATGACCTGAAGACAAAGATTGTTCACCATCATGGTTTAGGGGAAGGATACAGAAAGCTGTCCCAGAGATTTAAGCTGTCTGTTTCCACAGTTAGGAACATATTGAGGAAATGGTAGACCACAGGCTCAGTTCAAGTTAAGGCTCGAAGTGGCAGACCAAGAAAGATTTCGGATAGACAGAAGCGACAAATGGTGAGAACAGTCAGAGTCAACCCACAGACCAGCACCAAAGACCTACAACATCATCTTGCAGCAGATGGAGACACTGTGCATCGTTCAACCATTCGGCTCACTTTACACAAGGAGATGCTGTATGCGAGAGTGATGCAGAGGAAGCCTTTTCTCCGCCCACAGCACAAACAGAGCCGCTTGAGGTATGCTCAAGCACATTTGAACAAGCCAGCTTCATTTTGGAACAAGGTGCTGTGGACTGATGAAACTAAAATTGAGTTATTTGGGCATAACAAGGGGCGTTATGCATGGAGGAAAAAGAACACAGCATTCCAAGAAAAACACCTGCTACCTACAGTAAAATATGGTGATGGTTCCATCATGCTGTGGGGTTGAGTGGCCAGTGCAGGGACTGGGAATCTTGTCAAAGTTGAGGGACACATGGATTCCACTCAGTATCAGCAGATTCTGGAGACCAATGTCCAGGAATCAGTGACAAAGCTGAAGCTGCGCCGGGGCTGGATCTTTCAACAAGACAACGACCCGAAACACTGCTCAAAATCCACTAAGGCATTCATGCAGAGGAACAAGTACAACGTTCTGGAATGGCCATCTCAGTCCCCAGACCTGAATATAATTGAAAATTTGTGGTGTGAGTTAAAGAGAGCTGTCCATGCTCCATGGTCCAAGCCATCAAACCTGAATGAACTAGAGATGTTTTGTAAACAGGAATTGTCCAAAATACCTTCAACCACAATCCAGACTCTCATTGGAACCTACAGGAAGCGTTTAGAGGCTGTAATTCCTGCAAAAGGCGGATCTACTAAATATTGATTTCATTTCTTTTTTGTGGTGCCCAAATTTATGCACCTGCCTGATTTTGTTTGAACAATTATTGCACACTTTCTGTAAATCCAATAAACTTCATTTCACTTCTCAAATATCACTGTGTGTGTCTCCTATATGATATATTTAACTGACATTTTTTATCGTAACAACCAACCAACCAACGATTTATACAGGAAAATAATGACAAGGTTGCCCAAACTTTTGCATCCCACTATATAACATCAGCCAATTGTGATGAGGTTCCTCTCACCATCACCCTCTGTTTCCTGCGTCTGAGCCAATTCTGCACCCATCTACAAACGTCACTCCCACTTCTTTTAGTATGATGCCCAACTTCTTATGTGGCACCTTATCAAATGGTTTCTGAAAGTCAAGATAAATAATATCATATGCTCCACTTTCTTCATATCCTTTTGTTGCTTCCTCAAAGAATTCCAGCATGTTAGTAAAACATGACCTCCCTCTTCTGAACCCATGCTGACTGTTCAGAAACTCCTGTATTTGCCATGTGCTGCTCAATCTTATTCTTAATAATTCCTTCCATTAATTTTCCTGTGATACATGTTAAGCTTACTGGCATATAGTCGCTTGGTTCTGCCCGGTCACCCTTTTTATATAACAGGATAATATTTGCCATTGTCCTTCTGAATCTCCCCAGTGTGCATTGACTTCCTAAAAATATGTGACAAGGGTTTATATATGTACTCGCTAGCCTCCTTAGGAACTCGGGGGTAAATATTATCTGGTCCTGGTGATATGTTTTATTTCAGTCTATTTAATCTGAGCAGTACTTCTCCCTCTACGATTTCCAAATCCTTCAATACCTCCTTAGTAGTCCTGTTTACCACTGGGAGGTTATCTACTTCCTCACTTGTGAAGACCTCAGAAAAATGCACGTTTAGAGCATCTGCTGTTTCACTGTCTGTATCTTTTAGCTCGTCTTTACTCTTACTACTTTTACTACTTTTGTTTTACTACTTTTACTTTAGTCAAATGGATTGACTTGTCTGATAATTTCATCATAATCAAAAGAACGACCCATCCAACCATATCTACTTTTCACTTTAAATAAATATATAAAGCAATAATGGGTGCTAAAACATAAAACTTTGACCTACAACAAAATGTTCAGTATGTGCACCAAGGCAACACATTTATCATCTACCATCTATGATGGCTTTCTTGTCACTAATTGCAGGTGTCTCTGGCAGCTGTCTGCAGTGGGAGGTCTTCATTTCTTGATATATTATTAAAGGATTACTGAGCCCAACTTTATTTAGAGGAGCCACTGTCTATTTTTGAACAGAATCTGCTTCCTTTTGATATGTTTTAGAAATGAAGCTAAAAAAATGTCACATTTAATTTGTAACTTCTAAATAAAGGACAAAAAAATAACCAATATCTGAAGCATGCAGTAATGCAAATTAATGCATTGTAGTCACTGAAGCTTTTAGAACTTGAAAATCAAATATTAATTTACATACATTTATTCAAAATCTTCCAATGTAAATAAAATACATGCACAAATGGACTTTACACCCCTCACATTGGAAGAACAGCAAATTAAAAGAATAGTGCCATGTATAAGTTGATGATATAGCACACTGACATTTTTATTACACTCAAAGAGCACTGGTCTCACAAAGTGAGAGCATTCTGCACTTATGAGAGCAACACAGAAGAAGGCAAAACTAATTTAAAAATTTTTCAAACTTTCACTTTGAGAGTGATTCTCACCTTCTGATCCGGCTCACTTACTACGAAACTAACAGATGCCCTGATCGGCTGCTGGATCAATGATTCTAAATAAAGTGTTACATTTACTGGTTTTTGCTCAATTCTTATCTGAGTCGCTGACTTTTATTTGGGTCTTCAGTTAAATGAATTTAGCCAACTGTCTGATGCACGTTGATAGTCTTGGCTACGAATAAAAGGTGCCCTTCTCTGCAAACGTTTTGTATATCGAGTTGAAATGACTACCTTTAAATCCTTTTATTTTCCATTTTAGACTACAGTTGGAGATGTTTACTAATGCCATTTTATTGCACATTATTTACATTTCAATTGTTCAGAGATGCCAGTTTACACAACCAGTCAGCTCACTCACCCAGAAAATGGAGCTGATCCTTTTGCTACAAAAGTGAAAACTGCAGAAGCCTAAATACTATAAAAAGAACTGTAAATGGCACCATTTATGCCTACATCATTGACGACTTTGTAAGACTGAATATCATTTTGACAGCCAGCACAGGTCAAGGCTAAAGAGAATAATGTTGGATTTTACAGAAATATTTATTATTCTCTCTGCTTTTGAACGTTTTTATTAATTGTGATTAAAGATTGATATGAAATACAATATTGTTATGCTACATACCAAATTAAGAAACCAGGCTAACCATAATTAGCTAATTTTGTAATACTATGTTTTTGTCTCTGCACTGTTATATTTATAGATACAAAGAACAACAATTTAAGGATACCTTTATGTACTTCAACTGAGCAGAAGAGGCTTCAATGAAAATTTCTGGCTTCAGTTATGACAATCATAGCAATTCACATAATCCAAACTGAAATCAATAAGAAAAATAATTTGTTAGAGAAAATATTCTCCCTTTGTTTTTTTTTTTTACCCAGTGCAGTTCGACAAACAAGATGAACCATAAAAAGCAGGTTTACCTGTCACATACCTGACTGCACTGTGATCTAACTTATCCTATAAAAAATCTGACAAAAACCTACTGTATACGATAAGAATAATTATTAAAAATTCATATATTCCCTGCTTTAACTGATGTTTAATATTAAAATTCTTTGTCAGCTGTGATGGATGTGCTTCAGAGGTCCATGATATTGCATATGATGTACCATAAGGATCTATTCTGGGTGTCCTGCTTTTTTCAATCTACATGCTTCCTACTGCTATGCAGGTGACATACAGCTTTATTTATCTATAGCTCCGATGACCCTGATGCTCTTGGCTCTTGGATTCAATGCCTTACTAGTATTTTTGAATGGGTGAGCAGCAGTAGTTCTTCAAACTAAATAACGAAAAAAATTATAGCAATTATCAAAAATGGAAATAGCAATGATATTAGAAATAAACTCAATCCCTTAACATTAAAAGCCAAGGTGGAGGTAAATAATTTAGGTGTAATCATGAACTCTGGCCTAAACTTTAAATTGTACCTTAATGAGATTACTAGGACTGCATTATTTCATTTGAGGGGTATTATAAAAGTTACCCCTCTTACAACATTGCAAGATGCTGAAAAATTAAGCTTTTGTTTTTAGTCAGCTAGATTGCTATAATGCACTCCTAACAAGACTACCTAAGAAAAACATTAATCTTTTGCAGTTACGTTAGAATGCAGCAGCAAGCATCTTAACAAGAAAAAAGAAAATATGAGCACATCTCACCAGTTTTAGCCTCATTACATTGCTTACCTGTGTCATTTAGAATTGACTTTAAAATACTACAAATGGTGTTTTAAAGCCTTAAATAATCTTGCTCCTTCCTGTTGTTTGGAGTGCCTGTCCCTCTACACTCCAAGTCATAACCTTAGATTTTCTAATGGTGGTCTGCGTATAATTTCAAGAGCCAAGTTTAAAAAGAAGTGGTGAGGTGGCATTTTGCTGTTATGCACCAAAAATCTGGAATACTTTACCAATAGTTTAAAAAATTGATTGATATTTTTTGTTAATCTATTTTATACTATCGTTTCTATTTTGTTAATTTTATTGCCTCTTTGTACAGCACGTTGGGTCAACATCTGTTGTTTTAAATGTGCTCCTATAAATAAATCTGACTTGACTTGACTTGAATAGAGGTTCACCAGACTAATGCTGTGGAACATTTTGAAAAATTGCTAAAAACTCATTATTTTAACTTGGCTTTTTCATAGCTACATTTCAGTTATACCGTTAATAGATTTTATAGGCATAGAACTATCAGGGATATTGCAATAGTTACTAATCCCTGCTGTTTTTTTTGGTTCTTCTGTGGTGGTGGTACCACCACCACCAGACCGAGCCACTGTGCACCCACCCGTGATGCTCGAATGAAGGTGGATGCCCCAGCTGTCTATGAGACCGACTGCATTGAAAACCTGTAAAACAAAGTGGAATGAATTAAGAACATTTATGTTAGGGAGAATGCCCAGCGAAGGCTGGGCAATCTTTTGGCCTTGGAACCCCTGCAGATTTAGTTTTTTGCTCCATCTTAACTGGAGATTTTTTCTTTTTTATTTTCTCCCAGTCATTTGACCTTATTACCGGACTCATTCTTAGAGACTTACATTATGACATTCTAATGATTATTACATGTTTTATAAGATTGTATGGATTTTTTTTTTTTGTTACTTACTCATCTATATTCTTACCAAGTCTTATTTGATTTTTTATTCTTGTAACTTACTCTTTGGCATCTTGTAAAGCACTTTGAGTTACATTCTTTGTATGGAAATATGCTATATAAATAAATGCTGTTGTTGCAGAACATTAGAACAATCTACACCAGAACAGGCCATTCAACCCAACAAAGCTTGCCGATCCTATCCACTTAATTCTTCCAAAATAACATCAAGTCTACTTTTGAGAGTCCAGGACGTCCTCTGTCTACCACACTACTTGGTAACTTATTATATGCATCTATGATTCTCTGTGTGTAGAAAAACTTCCTAATATTTACGTGAAATGTACCATTAACTACATCACAAATTTCCGACTGCACCCCAATGTTCTTAATGAGCTCATTTTAAAATAACAGTCTCAATCCACTGTACTAATCCCTTTCATAATTTTAAACACTTCAATTATTTCACCTCTTAGTCTCCTTTTACTTAAACTGAAATGGACAGTTCTTTTAATATTACCACATAACTCATCCTCTGTAGTCCTGATATCATCCTAGTCGCTCTTCTCTGGACTTTTTCTAGCACTTCTATGTCTTTTTTGTCACTTAGAATCCAAATCTGGACACAGTACTCCACATGAGGTATAGCCAGTGTATTACAAAGCTTGAGCATAACCTCCTAGGACTTGTACTCTACGCATCGTGTTACATAACAACATTCTGTTAGCCTTCTTAATGACTTCTGAACACTGTCTGGTAGTTGATAGCAATAGTTGATAGTGACAAGTCCACTACAACTCCTAAATCTTTCTCAAATGGTGTACCTTCAATTTTCAGACCTCCCATTATGTATTCAAAACTTAGTATTTGTACTTACATTAATTAATCTGCCATTAATCTGTTCAAGCATGTATGTTGTCCAAGTCACTCTGTAATGACTCAAATAGCTTGACATCACCTGCAAACTTAACCAGCTTGTTATTTAAACTCTATCCAAAGTATTTATTTTTTTTATATATTAAAAACAGCAACGGCAGTAACATTGACCCCTTAACATTATATCTTTGGATTATGCCAGCCTCTATACACATATTACAGCTATGACGTGTTTTGCTCTTTTTTTGTTTTCCTTTTCAGCTCCTTTTTTTTTTTTCAGTTTACCTTTAAAAATCAGCTTTCTATGAATATCATAAATCAACCTTGGACAGGACACCATTCCATCCTATAGAAACATAACATACCCATATTCACCAGCATCTAGTCAATTTAAAGTCTTCAATTGACTTATAAATGTCAAAACTGTCAGAGTTTGCTACATTTTCATGCAGTTTCTATTTTTTCCATCAGGGTATACATTCCTCTCAGCTTTTCTTTGCTGTTAATTTTTCATTTTTGAAGTTGCATGTGGTTCATTATGTGGTCTGCATTGCCACGCCTCATCCATTATTATCGCACTCAGACACTAACTAGCAGCCACATTGCAATTTTAAATGCCATCTAATAACAGTCTACTTATTGTTTGTTACAAAAATAATAACCAGAAAGGCTTAATTTTAATTTTTATTTTTGGTCTTGGAAGAAGGACTACTGAACATAATCCAACAACAACTTCACCCTTTCTGCCAGATTCCTTTCAGCATTCTGCCTCTTTACAACATGTATGTGTTTGTTTTTGTCTCTTACCCAGTGTTGAGTGATAACTGCTCAGTTTCTTTGTCACTGCATCTGTCGCTAAATTACGGTGTTTCAGCTCTGTTAAGCTTGCCAAAAATCCGTCCATTGGCTGTTATCTTTGTTTCATTATTTTGATTTAGTTGCTCAGTAACTTGTAGCGATGCTCTTATATTTTGCATCTCAATCTCACTTTGTTCTTGTTTTTTTTTTTGTGGCTGCTGTAATGAGATTATGAAGACAAATGACATCATGCTGTCAGAAGATGAAGGGAGAAACTAGAGAATTTAAGGGGCAAGGGCCAGTGAGATAAGTATAGACCACTCTAGAAGAAGAGAAAATGGGTCTGTTAAATCTGTTTTGAACCAGCAGCTGAAAAAATTAAAGGGAATAACAATGTGTTTTAGCAGAGTGTTGAAATCTGGGTAATATATACAAGTGTCAAGCAAATGTTCAAAAAACAAGTATTACCTCTAAAAAAGTCTGGTCTTGATGCTGACAATCTGCAGCCTATTTCTCACTTATCTTTTCTGTCAAAATTTCTTCAGCATGTTGTAAGCCTCCCAACTCTCCCGCTATGTAACTTCTAATAAACTGATGGAACCCTTTCAGTCTAGTCTCAGAGTGCAGTACAGCAGTGAAAATTGCTAACTAATCATTTGCTTATGACAGCAGACTTTGGACAAACCAGCATATTAATTCTGTTAGACCTCAGTGTAGCATTTGACACTGTCAGACCAGACCTTCTACTGTCCAGAATAGAGAACTTTCTTTGTATCTCTGGTACTACCCTCTGGTGGTTTAAGTCCTACTGTATCTGACTGACAGGCAAGAGTTTGTTACTTTTGGCAACAGCAGATCCAGCTCAGTGCCAATCAAGCAAGGAGTTCCTCTTTGGCCCTCTGCATTTTTTCTTTTTTTTAATTTATTAAATATATTAAAAGTATATACAGTGCATCCGGAAAGTATTCACAGTGCATCACTTTTTCCACATTTTGTTATGTTACAGCCTTATTCCAAAATGGATTAAATTGATTTTTTCCTCAGAATTCCACACACAACACCCCATAATGACATCGTGAAAAAAGTTTACTTGAGATTTTTGCAAATTTATTAAAAATAAAAAAATTGAGAAAGTACATGTACATAAGTATTCACAGCCATGAAGCTCAAAATTGAGCTCAGGTGCATCCTGTTTCCCCTGATCATCCTTGAGATGTTTCTGCAGCTTAATTGGAGTCCACCTGTGGTAAATTCAGTTGATTGGACATGATTTGGAAAGGCACACACCTGTCTATATAAGGTCCCACAGTTGAAAGTTCATGTCAGAGCACAAACCAAGCATGAAGTCAAAGGAATTGTCTGTAGACTTCCGAGACAGGATTGTCTTGAGGCACAAATCTGGGGAAGGTTACAGAAATATTTCTGCTGCTTTGAAGGTCCCAATGAGCACAGTGGCCTCCATCATCCATAAGTGGAAGAAGTTCGAAACCACCAGGACTCTTCCTAGAGCTGGCCGGCCATCTAAACTGAGCGATCGGGGGAGAAGGGCCTTAGTCAGGGAGGTGACCAAGGATCCAATGGTCACTCTGTCAGAGCTCCAGAGGTCCTCTGTGGAGAGAGGAGAACCTTCCAGAAGGACAACCATCTCTGCAGCAATCCACCAATCAGGCCTGTGTGGTAGAGTGGCCAGATGGAAGCCACTCCTTAGTAAAAGGCACATGGCAGCCCACCTGGAGTTTGCCAAAAGGCACCTAAAGGACTCTCAGACCATGAGAAACAAAATTCTCTGGTCTGATGAGACAAAGATTGAACTCTTTGGTGCGAATGCCAGGCGTCACCTTTGGAGGAATCCAGGCACCGCTCATCACCAGGCCAATACCATCCCTATGGTGAAGCATGGTGGTGGCAGCATCATGCTGTGGGGATGTTTTTCAGAGGCAGGAACTGGGAGACTAGTCAGGATAAAGGGAAAGATGGCTGCAGCAATGTACAGAGTCATCCTGGATGAAAACCTGCTCCAGAGCACTCTTGACCTCAGACTGGGGCGACGCTTCATCTTTCAGCAGGACAACGACCCTAAGCACACAGCCAAGATATCAAAGGACTGGCTTCAGGACAACTCTGTGAATGTCCTTGAGTGGCCCAGCCAGAGCCCAGACTTGAATCCAATTGAACATCTCTGGAGAGATCTTAAAATGACTGTGCACCGACGCTTCCCATCCAACCTGATGGAGTTTGAGAGGTGCTGCAAAAAGGAATGGGCGAAACTGGCCAAGGATAGGTGTGCCAAGCTTGTGGCATCATATTCTAAAAGACTTGAGGCTGTAACAGCTGCCAAAGGTGCATCAACAAAGTATTGAACAAAGGCTGTGAATACTTATATACATGTGATTTCTCAGTTTTTTTTTATTTTTAATAAATTTGCAAAAACCTCAAGTAAACTTTTTTCACATTGTCATTATGGGGTGTTGTGTGTAGAATTCTGAGGAAAAAAATGAATTTAATCCATTTTGGAATAAGGCTGTAACATAACAAAATGTGGAAAAAGTGATGCGCTGTGAATACTTTCCGAATGCACTGTAACATTCCATACAATCAAGTCAAACGTAACAAAACTAAAATCAAATCAACCCCCACTCTTGAGAAAGAGAGGAAGCCCAACAACCAGAGCAAAACTGTTAAGAGTAGTAAAGAGAGAAAGCAGTCTTTTCCCCCAATATAAATGCTTATTCTAAAATGTTATTGATTAGGTCCTGCCAGGTTTTAAAAAAGTTTTGAACAAATCGTCTAAGTGAGAAATTGAATTTTTCCAATTTCAAATAATATATAACATCAGTTACCCACTGACTTAAAAGAGGTGCGTTAGCATTCTTCCAGATGAACAAGACAAGTCTATGTGGTAATAGTGAAGTGAAGGCAATTACAGTTTGTTTGTCCTTCTCCACTTTAAGCCCATCTGGGAGTACACCAAACACAGCTCTTAATGGATTGAGAAAGATTGTGACACCAAGGCTGGCTAATAGGCATTTCAAAATTTTCGTCCAGAATGATGTTAATTTGGTGCATGCCCAAAACATGTGGCCCAGTGAAGCAATATTCGCAGATTGGATCTTGCCTTGGAAACATCTTGGACAATTTCAAACAAGACAGATGTGCTCAATAAAAGGTTTTAACTTGAATATTTGAATATTTTGCACATATGAAGCCTCAGTGAATTCTGTGCATGCACTCCATTTCTGAAATGTTGAGTAAGTGATCCTTTTCAAACTGTATTCTGAGATCTTTGAATGGAAGGGATTTTAAAATGGTTTTATATTATAGAAATGCTGTCCGAGTCCTCAAAACTGATCAATATCTCTTCCGGAATAGAAAAAGGTGGGAGGTGAGGAAAACTGGGCAGATTCCATTTAGCAAAGTTTCTACTTTAGAGATAATTGAAAAATTGTGTTGATGGGAAATTAAATTTGGAGTATAATTGTTCATAGGATGCAAAGACATCCACCCTAACCCACTCTCACCTCGGAGTACTGCACCCTCCACCCATCCTCCTGCTGATACCAGCATAGGAGAGACATCCCCACCCACAATTACAGCAGCGCAGGTGAGCAGAGAGCTGAGGAGACTTCATGCGAGAAAAGCAGCGGGTCCAGATGGAGTATCGCCACGACTTCTGAAGGCCTATGCACTGGAGCTGGGGAGTCCTCTACAGCGCATCTTCAACCTGAGCTTGGAACAGGGGAGAGTCCCGAGGCTTTGGAAAACATCTTGTATCACCCCAGTTCGAAAGGTATCATATCCTAGTGAGCTGAATGACTTCCAGCCTGTTGCTCTAACGTCACATGTGATGAAGACCATGGAGCGGCTGCTGCTTCACCACCTTGAGGCCACAGGTCCGCCATGCCCTTGACCCTCTGCAGTTCGCATATCAGGAGAAGGTGGGAGCGGAGGATGCCATCATCTATATGCTACACCGATCCCTCTCCCACTTGGACAGAGGTAGTGGTGCTGTAAGAATTATGTTTATGGACTTCTCTAGCGCCTTCAACACCATCCAACCTCTGCTCCTTAGGGACAAGCTGACAGAGATGGGAGTAGATTTATACCTGGTGGCATTGATCGTGGACTATCTTACAGACAGACCTCAGTATGTGTATCTCGGGAACTGCAGGTCTGACATTGTGGTCAGCAACACAGGAGCGCCGCAGGGGACTGTACTTTCTCTGGTCCTATTCAGCCTATATACATCGGACTTCCAATACAACTCGGAGTCCTGCCACATGCAAAAGTTCGCTGATGACACTGCTCTCGTGGGCTGCATCAGGAGTGGGCAGGAGGAGGAATATAGGAACCTAATCAAGGACTTTGTTAAATGGTGCGACTCAAACCACTTACACCTGAACACCAGCAAAACCAAGAAACTGGTGGTGGATTTTAGGAGACCCAGGCCCCTCCTGGACCCCATGATTATCAGAGGAGACTGTGTGCAGAGGGTACAGACCTATAAATACCTGGGAGTGCAGCTGGATGATAAGTTGGACTGGACTTGCCAATACTGATTCTCTGTGCAAGAGAGGACAGAGCCGACTATACTTCCTTAGAAGACTGGCGTCTTTCAACATCTGCAATAAGATGCTGCAGATGTTCTATCAGACGGTTGTGGCGAGTGCCCTCTTCTACGCGGTGGTGTGCTGGGGAAGCAACATAAAGAAGAAGGACGCCTCACGCCTGGACAAACTGGTGAGGAAGGCAGGCTCTATTGTAGGCATGGAGCTGGACAGTTTGACATCCGTGGCAGAGCAATGGTCGCTGAGCAGGCTCCTGTCAATCATGGAGAATCCACTGCATCCACTAAACAGTATCACCTCCAGACAGAGGAGCAGCTTCAGCGACAGACTGCTGTCACTGTCCTGCTCCACTGACAGACTAAGGAGATCGTTCCTCCCCCACACTATGTGACTCTTCAATTACACCCGGGGGGGAAAACGTTAACATTATTCAAAGTTATTGTCTGTTTTTCCCTGCATTTTTATTACTCTTTAATTTAATATTGTTTTTGTATCAGTATGCTGCTGCTGGAGTATATGAATTTCCCCTTGGGATTAATAAAGTATCTATCTATCTATCTATCTATCTATCTATCTATCTATCTATCTATCTATCTATCTATCTAATATACAAATCCGTAAATGATTTAATCCCATATGTTTTCTAAACATTAAAAACTGTAAGTTCGAGAGGGTGGAAAAAGGTGGTTATAAAGTAGAGTTACTCCTAATAAAATATTCTCTAACTTAAAGTGCTTATTACATTGGTTCTTAGTGCATTGACGATACCTTGTATTTACTGGTGTACAAAGCAAGGAATATAAAGAGTTGCTGCAGGATTTCATTTCTATTGCAGACCAAGCTAGTGTGTGTTCATCTATTTGTGTCAAAGTCCAGGTTTTTACAGCTTGCATTTTTGCCGCCCAGTAATAAAATTGAAAATTAGGTAGAGTCATGCCGCTTTCTGATTTAGGTCGAGGTAGGGTCACCTTTTGAATGCATGGATTTTTTGAATTCCAAATAAATAACAACAACAACATTTATTTATATAGCAGATTTTCATACAAACAATGTAGCTCAAAGTGCTTTACATGATGAAGAAAGAGAAAAAAGACAAAATAAATAATTCAAATTAGGGAACACTAATTAACATAGAATAAAAGTAAGGACCGATGGCCAGGGAGGACAGAAAAAACAAAAAAAAAAAAAACTCCAGACGGCTGGAGAAAAAAATAAATCTGCAGGGGTTCCAGGCTACAAGACCACCCAGCCCCCTCTAGGCTATGATTAAATCTAACTTCTTAAAAAAGATTTGTTAATGTATATGGGGATGTTTTGAAATAGGAACAGAAGGTTAGGAATGATATCCATCTTCACAATGTTAATTTTTCCTGCTAAAGTAAGATGGAGGGTAGACCATATATGCACATCTTGTTTAATTTTATTCATGCAAACATCAAAATTTTGTTGAAAAAGAGCTTTATATTTAATTGTTATTTTGACCCCTAGGTATTTAAACTGATCTGCAATGATAACAGGGAATGTGTCCAATCTAATTGTTTGCTAGAGAATTCACTGGAAAGAGCACACTTTTGTTCAAACTAGTTTTAAGTCCAGATATCTTTTGAAATTCTGATAGTGCTGTTAGAGCTGTAGGCACAGAATTTTGTGGGTCTGATATATACAGTACCATATCATTTGCATGTAGTGATATTTTCTGTTCAAGTCCTTCTCTGAAAATCCTCTTTATCTCTGATACATTTCGAAAGTAAACATCCAATGGCTCAATGGCAATTGTAAATAGCAGCGGTGACAAGGGGCATCCTTGTCTAGTACCACATTCTAGTTTGAAGTAGTCTCAAATAATGATGTTAAACTGAAGTTTCTGGACTGGCATACAATAGCTTGATCCATGCACTTATATTCTGGCCAAACCCAAATTTATGCAAAGTGAACAGGAAATCCCATTCAACCATATCAAATGCTTTTTCTGCATCTAAAGATAATATGATATCTGGTGTGTTATACTTTGTGGATGAATATATTACATTAAATAGGCGTCAAAGATTGGAAGCCAAATGTCTACCTTTAATAAATCCGGTTTTGTAATATTACTGAAGGGAGCACTTTCTCAATCCTTCTACCTAGGGCTTTGGAGAGTATCTTAACATCATTATTCAGAACTGAGACTGGTCTGTATGATGCACATTATAATAAGTCCTAATTTTTCTTAGGAAAAATGGTCATTAATGCTTGGCGAAAAATTTGAGGTAGAATTTGTTTTGTCTCTGGCTTCTATAAATGTTGCTAATAAGAGGGGAGCTAACTTAACTAAACATTTTTAATAAAATTCACCAGGGTAGACATCAGGACCTGCTGCTTTCTCACTCTGAAGTGAGTTTATAGCATCTAGTAATTCTGATAATGTCAGAAGTTTATCCAATTACTCTGCACTGGGAGTATCTAGCTGTGGAAGCCTTAATGTATCAAAAAGCAAATTAGGTTATGTCATGTGTTCTTTAAACTGAGTAGAATATAAGGACTTATAGTAGTCTCTAAATGTGTGATTTATATTTTCACGGCAAATGATTCTATCTCCGTCTGTGTTGGTGATTACTGATATTGAATTGTGAACTTACTGCTTATGGATTTGTGGCGCTAAGATCTTGTTAGCCTTCTCTCCATGTTCGTAGTAATGATGTTGCAATTTAAAATTAGTTGTTCTGTTTCTTTTGTTGTCAAGAGGTTGAGTTCTGATTGCAAAGCCTGTCTTTTCCTAAAAAGTGCCTTATTTGGAGAAATGACATGTTCTTGATCTATTCTAGTAATTTCACTGATTAACTCTGATGCCTTCTTGGTTTCCGATTTATTTTTGTGGGAAATATACAAGATAATCTGTCCTCTTAAAAAAGCCTTCAGAGCTTCCCAGAATATTCCTGCAGAAACCTCAGAGAATGGATTTGTCTCTAAAAGGTCTGGATTTAAAACACAATTAAAGTCTCTGGCCAATATAATTTTATGAGTGTTCAAGTCAGGAATGGATGCAAATACGTTTCAGATTAAATCGCTATCATCCTCATTGGGTGCATAGATATTTATCACATTACAATTAAATAAATTACCCACAACCATCACATATGACCCTTCAGGATCTGATACTAGATCTGATATTACAAATGAAATTGTTCTGTGAATTAAGATTCCCACACCTATACTTTTCTTTGTATAGCAGGAATGGAATATTTGGCCAGTCCAGTCTCTTTGCAACCAAAACTGATCCTTGCTTAATAAGTGGGTCTCCTGTAAAAACACTATCTTGATGTTTAGACCTGTTTGGTGAGTGTAATAAGTTTATATGTTTAATATGTCACTGTGCTCAGTATAAAAAATATTTTAGAAATCTGCTTCTTCTCACATGTACAGCTAAAGACCAGATGTAGTACACAGGAGCCTATCATTTAGAACTGCTAGGCAAGCATTAGAAGACAAGAAAGGGACAACTACGAAAATGGGCATTGTACTATTTCTGTGTGACAGAGTCAGCATGATATTGGATCCTCTCTTTGCCTTGTTTGGAATGGCATGATTTACCTAAGTAAGGGCCTACACATGGAGAAAGAGTATAAAGCCTTTGAACATTGCCTGGCACACCTTTGATGCCGACAGATGGATAGAAGATGACATCATCTGATCCTGAAAATCCTTCCAGCACATGCCACATAAATCATCATTAAAGAAAGCTAAGTTATTTTCTCTTATGTGATTTCTTACCGCCATATTACTGGGAGGGATATCGCATCGTTATAGTTTATCTATTCAGGTTCAGGCTACTTAAAACGCAGCAATTAAAAAGAACTTATTCCAACCAGGGAGATAGCACTCCCTAGAGGAAAACAGTGAGAGAAGACTCTTTAGTTCATGATTGAGACCTTTGATATTGCAGGTTAGCAGTTTTATGTTGATGATACTCAATTATGTTTCAATGTTAAAAGTGAGACTTCGTCAAAGCATCCTCAGCCCACAACTTGCCTCAGTGAAATTAAAACCTGGATATAGCAGAACTCTTTAAATTTAAATTGCAACAAACCTAGACTCCTGCAAATTGGCACTAAAGCACAACTTAAGAAAAAGAGCTCCTTCAATCACTTTTGATGATAACCTCATAAGACCTTCTTCTAATGCAAGGAATCTTGGTGTCATTTTTTATTCCTCCCTTTCTTATTCCACTTACGTAAACCAAATTAAGAAACTTTCTTACTTCCACCTTTGTAACATATACAGTGTTCACTCTTTCCTCTCCTTTACTAATGCAGAGAAATGCTTTTTTTTGCACTGTGCATCAATTATTATGACTCCCTAATGGCAAGTGCTCCTTCAAATCTTATACCATAGTTTTAGTTGACTCAAAGCCCTGCTGCAAGAGTCCTTACACAAATCAGCAACAATGAGCACATAACATTCATCCTGCTTCATCTTTACTGGCTATCAATCTGGTCATTCCACCTGCTCTCGTGGTCCTCATTATAGTGTCAATGCACATCTTGGCCTGTCCAGTACCAGACCCATAGGACAAATCCAGGCTAAAATGTATTATACCCATTCCACAATGCTGACCAATCTGATGCCAGCTTTCACATTTCTATTGTGCTCCAAAACCTTAGCCCGTGACATTCCCAGTCCCCTTATACTTCCCATAACTTTCCTGTCTCTAACCTATCTCTAATCTCTAACCTATCTCTAAATTGCCCAGTCCTCTGCCAGCTTGCCAAAACACACACCGTAATGTCCATACCACCACCTCAGTAATCTTTCAACAACGTGCACTTACAACACATCTTCCATCCGTCTTACAACACATGCATAGCATAAGTCCAATCAAAATCTTATTCTGCCTCTGCAAATAGAGTGCCCAGTGCTTAGCCATTACCACTGTATTCCATAAATCCCCGTCAAATAATCATTAGTCCTCTGATTTATTTTAAGTCTTGTATACCTGTTTATCATTTGCACGCCCACGGAGTCATTCCCACTGTAATTTTATTTTACACTTGCTACCAGTTTTCCCAGTCCTATGTAAGTTTGGCAGGCTTACCTCGTCTGGGCACAAACTCACATTGTAACATCCAAAGACCCCCACATCTTAAAACATAACTCCCCCTCCAACATGTCTTGTACTACACAACACAGGACAAGTCCAACCTAAATCTTATTCTCCCTTTACAATCTGGTTAACTATATTTCTTTGAACATAAATTTTGTCCTTCTTTCTTTCAGTCCTAGAAATTTCTGTTACTTTCTTATTAAATTGAGTCATTCCACTAACCCTACCAAAAATTTTGCCTCATACTATTGTTTAGATTAGTGTTTTCCAATCTTTTTTTCTGTAGTGGCACACCTTTTGTACCCAAAATCATCCCAAGGCACACCACTATCTTACTAATCATGAACACATATATATCTCATGTATATCCTCAACTGCCCAAAGGGTGGGACTACCAGAGAAGCCGCTATAAAAGGAGCTCTGAGATCAGCATTTGCAGACATGGCTCTTAGTGACCACTTTGGTAGCATCTCCAAGCTGGTTTGCCCCTTTGCCTACCCCTCTCTGTTGCATAAGCAACTTGTATGTCCACTATCCAACTGCCCTGTTAGATTCACTGGTTCACCACACACCCAGGGCAGATGGATCCTACCAGCTAGGAGACACATCCGAAATGCTCTAACATGGATTTTATGACAGCTTCTGTAAGTAGACCTTTCCTACTCACACAGGTCTCGACCACCTGCAGAGCTTGTCACGGCACACTGGTTTGAAAACACTGGTCAAGATGACTGCAGTTACTTTCGTGCCGCTTGTATTTTTCAGAAAGTTGTGCATAATCCATTTGTTCTCCATAATGCTTTGGTAGGGTACTGATACTTTGAAACAGCAAACAGGGAAAGGAAAAAAGGCATTACTTATACCACATCCAGTTAGCTAATCCTGTCAAATAGAAGAGATTGAAAAAGTTTGTGTGTAACCTTGTCTTTGATCACTGGTCTGCTGCTGATGTATGAGGGGTATTTCATTAAAGAGATAACCAAATTCTCAAAATAATCAAAATAAAAACCAAATAATCCATTCTTTGATTTCTGAAGTTCTGCCTGAAGTTGCCTTCTCTCTAAAGTTGCGCTTGCTCTTTCATAGTTACGCTAATGGCATGTGTGAACTGTGAACCATTGACATGAACATGAAATAGTATGTTGACAATTGTCCAATCACATTAGACTAAAAAACCTAAAACAATATTATTCGCTGTCAATAAATGTGGGAGTTCCTGGGCAGAGAGAACTACGTCCCCAGAAAAATCCGAAAACAACCAATTTAAGGGCAGCCTCAGGTCACCTGCTTGCTAAAAGATCAAAGACTTACATACACTTTCCTTTGTCTGGTGTCTTTAACTCAGGAAATATAGGTATTCACACAGAAATTAAACAAATACAAGTCAGAATCAGTGTTTAATGGATATTGACATGTACTGACACCAGGTACGGTGTGCAAAAAAAAATTTCATGATTATTTTACATTAAGTAATTAATTTAAGTAGAGCTTTTAAAATATTTAGAGGGGGGCTGTGTCCCAGCACCCCGCATTACAAAACTCCACTGATTATTATTACTATATTACTATTATTATTAGAAGGATGGCGTGGAAGTGGTGCAGAGCTACAAGAACCTGGGGATTCACATAAACAACAAACTGGACTAGTCTAACAATACAGTGGTGCAGTACAAGAAGGGCCAGAGCAGGCTGTACTTGTTAAGGAGAATCAGGTCTTTTGATGTGTGCAGCAAGCTGATAGAACTGTTCTACAGGTCCATCATAACCAGTGTGGTGTTCTATGCTGCAGTCTCTTAGGGAAGCAACCTGAGCTCAAAAGAAGCACAGTGTCTGAACAAGCTTATCAAGAAAACCTACTCCATCACAGGGCGAACCCTGGACACACTGGAAGCTGTTGTGGAAAAGAGGATGATGGCAAAATTGGATGACAAAATGAAAAATCCCCTCCATCCCTTCCAGGAGGCACTCTCTTGGAGCACAGGTTCATTCCACAGTGTGCTAAGAAGTTCCTCTGGGGGTCTTTTCTTCCCACTGCTAACAGGCAATTCAATGCTTCCACCTGATGTACTTGTTAAGTTTATTTATTTATCGATTGATTGGATGTATTATCTGTCCTGTGAGTCTGTACAGTATTCTTGTTTTGTAGGTTTCTGCTGCTGTATGCATTTGATTAATGACTCCTGTATGCATGGGATTAATAAAGTTTATCTAATCTAATCTGATCTAATATAAACACAACCAAACACAAAGTGCCACATGCTGTTGTTCTCAGCACTTCATCAATCCCCATTCTATGGTGGCTGTAGCCTTTGTTTTTGTTTTGCTTGGTCAGTTAGCTATTGTGATCTTGTTTTTCTGCATAGTTCACCAATAAAACCCAGTCTTAGTTGCCTGCATGCTTGGAGGATGGCAGCTATATGCTTAGACAATTCCTTGACTCAGTTAAAAAGCAGCTGGCCTTTTCTTCTCCTGTCTGTGTGATGCTCCTCTTCTGTGAAGAAAATCCTGCAGCTTCCTTCAAAACTGTTTGAAATCTTTTTCTAACCCTGGAATGTCCTTGATTACATTTCTGATTTTCTCTCTGAGGTGTTTTTCTGGTTTGTGACTTTTGCTACCCTTGATCCTGAGTTCTGGTTCCCTTGCCTTGTGTTAGTATGATTTGTGGTAAATGATTTTCCCTTTTTTTATTTTTCACAATGATTCTATCAAGCGCGTAGGTGCTTGACCTCCAACACTTATATTGTTGTACCTGGCATGTCTGGGACACTGAAAATATCTTTGAACTGTGGAAGGAAAATGAAGACAAGTAATAAGCTTTCTTGAATGGGAACATGAATGAGTACTTGACATATATGGTACTTTAGGTGAGAACTGTATTGTACTGTAGTTCAGGCAATAAAAAAAATGTCAGTGCTACATGCATTTCTAAACAGAGAAACAATCTATTATTGCAAAAGGTACACAGTGCAGTGATTTTTACATTAATTAAAATACAGACATACTCCATGTAGAAACACACTAACAGATGGGAATGGGATAAGGAGAGTAATCCTAATGTTAAAATACATTATTCATAATGTATGAACCTGAATTTCTTTGGCAGAGAGTCAGCGGCTATAGTCAAAGACTGTCAGTGTACTATTACACTGATTTATTGTCAGGCTGTTCAAATCATTTGCTTAATTCAAAGTTAATTCAACACAGAAGCATATTCACAATCATAAAACTCCAGTTGTTAAATTATTGCTCTTGCTTCCAATTAACAGCCAATTTTTAAAATCCTATTTTTGATCTACTGCATTAACCCATAATTGATTTAAGATCTGCTAAACCAGTGGTGTCCTGTTGTCTCTATTCCAATTTAGGATCACAGGAAGCCTGATCAAACCCTAACAACAATGAGCAAGAAGTAGGAACCAACACTGGATGAGGTCAGAGTTCATCACACTGTACAGTCGTCATGCACAAATTACCTTAAAATGTTCAATTTTTACTATTTCTAAAGTCATGCATGTGTTTCTTAGCGTTGCCTTCTGGGCTCATCAGAGGTAAGCACTACCACTCCAGGACACAAGAAGGCACTGTGACTGACAGTATTGTCTCTTTCTCCACCCACAGCTCAGAGTAACTACCCAAAGAGAACAAGTGACACCACCCCTCCAGTCCAGCAACTATAAAGCTGAGATGCCCCCGGAAGGGGTTGTCTCATTTTGGGAAGAGCAGATCACCAGACGGAGCTCCAACCTGACTGTGTGATCACTCTACAGAGCCTTGAATTATCACCTTCCGATCAGGCGATACCGCCTTCTTTTGTTTTGTGTTGTTTGTGCCATCATGTCCCTGTTTATTTTGGTGGACTGTTTAGTTATTAAATGGGGTGACTTAGCTGGCACCCCACATTTCTTTGGTGGACTTGTGTGTTCCCTTGATCAAATATCTAAATGTTAATTAGTTCACAAAATTTTGTCATATGGAGTTTGTATAATAAAATGTTATTGCTAGGTAGCAGCAAGAAAAGAATGAAAGTAAAAGAAGATGACTACTAGAAGGAGGCATTCTATCCAGAATACCTAATTTATTTCAACAACATCAGGCTTTAATATTGCAAAGTTTTTGACTTTGTTAATCATCAATATTTTAACAACTGATACAAAAGCTTTAAATCAACTGTTTCAGTGTTTTTGATCTTGAATAAAAAGGAAATACATGCGGAAACCACTTAGACTTGAGGAATTGAATAAAATAAGTGCATTAATTTAAAGAGAAAACAGATATCCTTTATGATTGGCTGGTTAGCAATGACTATTCCTATTGTCTAACGGACTGATGTCTCAACCTTGTATGTCTGCTTTCAAACACAGATTCTTTCTACACAAATGTAAGGACACTGGTAAAAAGTTCATTCTATCCCTAAATATACAGTATGTATACTGTTGATCTGGCCATCTGACTTGCTTTTGATTTTGGATTGAAACTGAACTTTGATTTGCCACATTATGTATTGTAGCTACTAGCAGCAGTAATTACTGCTTTCACAATTAATGTCCATTTAGCTGATTTCCAAAGTTCTGGGCTCCAAGGCTATCTAAGAAGCAAGGTGCAGTAATGAGTATTGCACAAGATACTAGTCTATCATTAGCCACACTCACTCATTCTCATCCAATTTATTTTCACCAGTTAACCTAATGCATGTTTCTGTGGTATGAGTGTCTTGAATGTATGACAAAGGTTTAACCACCCTCTGTGTTAGTTAGTGTGAAAGTTCTGTATGTGGGTTATTCATAAAGTTGGACTTGTAATACAAAAGGTCCTTTAAGAATATGCTCTGCATTCTTTGCTGCACATTAATTATCCACAGCACATTTTTCATTAACAACATCTTATAAATCCAAAATGACTTTTTGATGCCAATTAGAATAGCCATTAGACAAACATGTAACAAACACAAAACAAAACAGTAAATAGTTACACTCCAGCTGCACTTAACTGTTGTGAAAGGCTCTTTTATTGCTGCTCAAACCCATGAGGTGCTCATAATCATTTGAAGTCCAATGATCATTTCAGAATGTACACATTAAAATTTTTCCTACAAGTCCTTCTGTTGCGATTTGGGCTAGCTTTTCAAAAGTATATTTACTTTAGATATATTTTTTTGGTTTACTAGGTTTCAATATTTTGAAAGCTTTGAATTTCCAGTTTCAGTTGAAGAGTTTCTAGGGTGCACATGATGTTTGGTAAGGACTTGCATAGTGAAGTCCAAAGCAACAGCAGAAGCCCTTCTGGTACGAGATTTCGGATTTTTCTTTAGAGTAAAATATATTTTGAGTCATTTTTTACGGTAAAACAGCTTCAGAGAAAAAATATATTTTTGTGTGTTGAATTTTGTAGTGTCACTGCTTCATAGTAAAATGCCCTTTCGAGTTTTGATTTTTGTGGTTTTGTGGCTTTTTTAAAATGATGAATGCTCACCTTCCAATCACAGAGCATTTCCTAGTTTTGTTTTTTGAAATCGCAGATTACGTAAACATCAGATTTCCTTCAAACACTGCTTTTATGGCAAAAAGCTTGTCTCATAATTACGATGCATTTTCACGCATTTAGCCTGTGGCAGTTTGCCTTTAGTTCCTTATAGTCTTGCTTTTACTGCAAAGTTTTGCTTTTACTATTCTGGTTTAATTTCATACTCTTTCGTTTCGATTTGGTTTTCATCTTTTTTGTTCTGGCTGCATTGTAAAATTTTATTGAATGACTCTTTTCAGTTCTTTCCTGACAGTGGTTATGAAAAAGACTTCCGGATTACAAAAATAAACTTCAGTGCTGTCAAAAGTTTACTGTTGGATTTCATTTGTTTTTCTAGTGCTCAAGAAATGAATCGTTTGTTATTTTTAAAAGGAAAGAATGCACATATTCTTGTTAACTTCTTTTAAAACCAGACCCGTGCTCTCCAACACATGGTGCCAGTATCAAACAGTAGTAGTCGATTTGGGAAAAAGATGGGCAGTAAACCTGATCTTTCGGATATTTTCACGATTTTGTAATCAGCATCACACTCTTTTTTTTGCTTGTGTAATAATCTAACCACAGGCATTCTATATTTTCATGGAAATAAAAAGATTAATATTAAATATGAAGATATTCATATTTTTATTAGGGCACTTCACTGAGAACAGATATTTTTGGTGCAGTCTTTTTCAAGTTTTGAAATGTGTTGGAATGTTTTTGTTTTATTGTAAACTATTTTTAATGTTATTTGCATTGTTTTGGCACCACCATTTTGTAGCTCAGTTCATGGGTGCAGCCAAATTGTTAAAACAACCTTGTTTCTAATCACACAATAGCTGACCTTTTCCCATGACATGTCCTAGTTTTGGGATTTTGATTTGAAAAAATATTTGTGTGTGTAGCATTTTAAATTAATTTAAGGTCTTCTTTTTGTTTCTGAACCCATGGCTTGTTTTTCTGACCATGTCTTTGACTAACATTTTTTACATTTGCCTTGTTTCTTTTTTGTTTTTGGGCTCATCTCTTTTCTTTTTTTCCAGCCACATGTACTAGCATGATTTTGGTCAAATCTTAACACTCTGCTTAGATTTGGTTTCAGTTCAAAATTTTGTTAAAAGTTCTGAGATTTTTAGTTTCATCTAAAAGTATTGTTTAAGGTTTCATCATATTTTTCTATAAGCTTATATCACAGGCATAGCTGGGGAGAAGAATTCCAGGATTGAACCCCCTGAAATATATTTTATAACAGTCTATTAATAACTCTAATTATGATTCATATACTTTCTAATCCTTTTCAGAAATTAATTCATGGCTACACCAGTGGCTTCCGTATGCAGAGACCGTGTTTCCCCTCAGCTTCCACACATGTGTCTCCACTGCTTTCTACAGATTACTGAACCTAGACTTTCAATTTCACCTCAATTTCACTGTTTCAAATGTAATGTCAGGCTATTGCTAAGGTCTTCTAATAAGATTGGATTTTTGACTCTTTGATTGAGGTATACAGAGCAAGAGTCAAACAAGAATGTGCAGCCTTGCATGCCCACCTGCAGTATCAGCCACAGATGCTTTCCTAGTTCCTCTCAACTACAAATTTTCCTTAGTAACTTTCCAATTGCCTCATGGCTGCCTTTGTCGCCAGTGTCAGCTTTATAGTCTGTATAGAGCTTTCTGGCTGCTGCCCCATTAATGTAGCCACTCACACTCCAGCTGCTGCCCCATACAATGCAAGCCCTGTGCCTAACTCAGCCCAGGAATGCCAACTCAAACTGCCAAAGGCAAACGCTTCCTTTCATTTTACTGTGCCACCTCAATTCACCTTTATCAGCTACCTCGTATGGTGTCAGAGATTTGTCGTATTTGACCTTAAACATTTTTCATTTAGTGTAAGTTTTGCTCCTTAATTATACTCAGAATATTTCCTACTTTAACTCAAAAGTATATTCAAGCTCTCTGCTTGCTGTTTTCCACAGCAACTTCCACAGTTTTATTTCATTTGAAATTTTTTATTATACAAAACTCAAGACAGATTAATCAGGTTTAGAAATTGTTTGGCTGGAAGTTATTTAAGGTAAGGAATGAATGTGGAGCACTAATATAAAATTTAACAGTTTACTCTTAAAACACCAGCAAGTGTTCATGCAGAGAGTTTAATTTTTCTTGTTATACTGATTTATCTCTAACAAACTGGTGCCTAGTCTAGGATTGGTGCCTGTTTTGCAGATGCTCAAACCACAAAACCTACTAACCCACCTGGAAATAAAGATTAAAGGTCTGATAATAAATGGATAAATAATGGTTTATTTATATTTTACCTGCAAATGAGACATATCTATACATTTAACACAGAGATTTGTATGTGAATAATTCACATGTGTGTATGTGTAACTACAGTATTTCTAGATTTATTCATTTAAAAAGCTACATGAGTGCACTTTCCTTGATTGTTGTGAGGTTGTGCCATTGAGAAAGCTTCAGTAGTGAGAAACCACTAGGCAGCTACACAGGTGCCGCATGTCCACATCAGTGCAGCAGGGGCTCTTGGAGTGCTACATGAGTCAGCCCAGTTAGGATGTGAGGAGTTATCCTGGTGTGAGATACTGAGATGCATGTGAAAGAGATGATAAAAGTAGTGAATCCATTTAGGTGAGAGAAAAGGGCCTGAGAGAGAGAGAGTTTAGAGAAAGATGAGAGTGATTTTGAGTGATGAGTGATTATTTATGTGTGCACACATGAATGTGTGTAGTCTCCTGTAGCAGACTACGTAAGGTGTAGTATGTAATTGGAGGGAGAAGAGTGAGGCATCCATCGGGATTAAAAGAAGGGCATTATAGCGGGTGAATGATAAGGCAGGGCAAAAATCAAATGCTTAAGGTGCCAACCGGGTAAAATCCTGTTTAATACTAACAACAAAAAAAGAAAACTACAATGAAATCACACACTCATAGGTGCTCTTAGCTAGGGACATAGGGAATTAGTACTCTCTCAGGGTTGCACTTTCTGTCCTTCTCCCTCTCTTGTTCTACTGTTCGCTGTTGTGGTCAGATCCAAAATGAGATGTCAACTTCCAGGCGTGTCTCTCTTTTATGTCAAGTGGACTTGAAGGGGTGGGGATTCCTTGGTTTTGGTGCCATTAAGGGGCAATTTCTCGTGGCTGTTAGAGAAAAAGGAGACAAAGCTGTTAAGGACAGTGCTCACTCTCATCCTGTGGTGATACCACATACCTCAGGTGAGCCTGGAAGGTGACTCTGTGGCGACCATGTTTGACAGCAGAACAGGAAAGTGAATATCAGAAGTCTTCTCCATTTTGCTGCAGAAGTGTGCACCATGATACCCCTCCACAGCCTGAGTAAGTCTAGTATTTACTCTTAGTTTATCTCCTAGAGCATGAAGAGGTGGAGATAAATGTGTTAAGATGGACATTAGTTCTATTGGAGTTATTTTTTCTTGCAAAAAAAAACATTCATTCTCTGGAACAGCTTGAAAGAAGGTGAAGGAAAAAAGATTTTGATTTTGTTGTGTTTTTGTATTTTCACTCCAAAGGTCCTTGCTGGTCCCTTTGAACAGCTTGGACAATGGAAAAGGGAATGGGGCTACAGTCACTGAGTTTTTGTCTGTTTCTGGGAATGTGCGGTTTTGATGTCATCATGTATATTCATAAACTGTGATTTTTGATAGACTTTGCGCGTTTTCACTCAATTCACTCAATACTATATTGTCTATTTTGGAACCATTGTGTCTTTCTCACCATGGTTTATCCTCGGTATGACTTCTTGACATCCCATAGTTGAACCATTGCAAGGTATGTGAAGGGTACAGTGAATTTCAAATTTAATTTATGGGATATAATTTTTCTAATGAATTTTACACACTCATTTTAAGCTGCTGAAGGGTAGTAGTCTGCTGTTATAGGAGATTATCAATTAGTCAATGAGTGAACATGAATTTGCAGAGAAACTCTGTATTTCCTGTTGCAAAAAATTCTGCAAAACAAATTGTGTGTTACTTTCAGTAAGATTCATGTCATTGACACAAGAAGACATGTAACACTCCCCAGAAACATTTGCATATTTTAATTCTGCATGCATCTGCCTGTCATTTAAGATTTACAAAAGTATTAGCAGAAAAAAAAATTACTTTGCCAATTATGCTGACAATGTTGGTGATTACAATCCTAAAGATGCATCTGAGAGAAAAAAAACAACTCCACATCACTTTTAGAGTGCATATCCTCAGCTTCTTCTGCAAGAATCAAGTCTGTTTCAAGATAACAGTAGGGGTTGCAAGCTACGTGTAGTGAGAGTTGGCTTTTTGCAAGAGACATTATTTAGAGGTGGGCTTCTGGGTAAAAAGCACAAAGGGCATTTATAATGAACCAGATGTTTAGAAAGGGTATATACTTGAAATTAGTATTCCACAAAAATAATAAAATTGAGAAGGCAGAGGTAAAGATAGTCATGCAAAAATAGGTAAAAATATTTAATATTCTGAAAAAAAAGATGACACAGTTACAACCTTTGCAGGTGCAAGAAGGCACAATGCTACACCATATAATTCAGGCTGTGTTTACTTTTTGTTTTCCTATTCCTTATTTATCTGAATGCAGCAAGGTTGCCAACAAGCTGTTGTGATTAGTGTTAACTCAACACCATTATGGGTGAGACGTCTTAATTCAACCAAGAAGCAGGGCAGGAGCTTCACATTTCTGCCCAATAGAGGCTCACTTAGTCCATCCAGAGCACAGATACTACCTACTGGCTTCAGCTGGAGCAGGCCCAAAAATTTGGAGCTGGCAAAAAAACTATCTACTAAAAAAACTAAAAGTAAAGCAAAAGCCATACAGGGAAGAGTGTCACCATAAAGTCCAACTTGAACACAAAAAGCGCAACAAAGAATCCTTGTAAATAGAACATTAATTGCAAAAAAGGGCAAATAAAGGACAAAATCTCGAAAAAAGCCAATCAAGGCAAAAAGGTGTGGCCTAAAAGGAAATCAACAGTAGCTGAGTTCCAAAATCTTAAAACAGAAATCCAAATCCTTAAACAGTGCAAAAATGTAAAAAAAAAAAAAAAACAGTAAAGAGTAACAATAAGGAGATTTTGCCAACAGTAGTCTCATACAATGCACTACAAGGGACTACAATTCCCATAAGCCTTTGTAGGACTGGAATCAGTCCCTTAACAGTGATAAACAGATGGATGTGGTTGTTGGGGAAACACCCATAAATCACAATGAACAAGACTGAACACACTCTCATATAGGAACTAAATAATCACAATTGACAAAAATAATGAATTGTTTAAATAATAAACATAAAAAATAATATTAAAAGGGTAAAAATGGACCAAAAAGGAAAATAATCCAAGGAGGACCCTGGTGAAAACATAACACAAGCCAGACATAGTCCAAGCAACCGTTTGTGAAAGACATGGACCAGACTCAAAAAGGGGCAAATGCTTGAGCACATAAAAAAGGCAATTCCTAAAAACGGAAATGGCAACCTTCTAAGCCTTTTCCAAAATAAATTTGAATGTATTCATTTAATTTATTAAAGATACCTTTAACAAAACAAAATAGTGTTAATAGTCTAAATATACACATTTATGAAACAAAAGATTTAATAATCAATGAATACAAAAAAAATTATAATAACAGGCTAAAAGTGCAATCCAATAATCACCAAAAAAAGTCCACAAAATCAACACAGAAACCAAGAGCAAAAGCAAAGAGTCAGAAAAGCCAAAAACCAAAATGAAAAAGATCAAAAAAGACAGCAGGGAAGCACAAAAGGGAGCCAAAGAGCACACTGAAAATATATTTAAAAAAATCAATGAAAAACATTAAAAAACAAAGACCGTTTCTAAACACAAGAGACTGTACTCCAATTAATTTTAATTCTCATCACTAATGTAAACCAATGCTACCAGTTCAGCAGCAGCAGCAAAAACATTGAAAATTAATATACTTTCTATTTACAGTAACATAGTTTGTTGAAATGTGTATTTGCATATTTAGTCTATGGAAAGATAACTGAAAATACCATTGAACATTTATCTACTGTTATTAGTAAGTAAAAGATGCTAGACTAGAATGTTGAAAAAATAAACGAACTGTCGGCTAGTCTTTACAAAATATGCTATTCATTAGAAGCTTCAACAAAAGAGTAACCTTCATAAAGGAAAAAAAAATACATTGGCTGTCTTCACAGTTTGTTTTTGATCAGATCATTAGATATAAAGAATACAGAGTAAGACGTGTTTATGGCTGAGTTCAATATGTGAGCTTTAATGGGAAAGTCATATGCTAGAGACTCAAAGGAAAACACTTTCACTTTAGAGAGAATATAGGCTGCCACAAGCTTTGCATTTAGCCATATAAGAATGGGTTACAATATAAAACTTAATAAGGGGAACAAAAGTCAGGGAGTTGAGGTTCATTGTCCGTTTCAACTCAAATAACAGAGGCATGCCTGAGGCAAGATTTTTTCATAGTAAAAATTATTTTAGAAATTAAAGCTTTAAATATACAGAAAGTCTCAGGAGGTGGCAAAGGGATCCTTGAATCCAGACAGTAGGTTCTTCTTTATAATGACATAAAAAGAGTAACACAGCATATTAGCCTTGATGGTGGAATTGTGAGTGTTTAGGGTGCAGATCTGATGGAAGAATTTACAAATAAAAAGTATTTTGTTATTTTTAATGTTTGAGCCAGACAGTTGTTAAAGGAACACTTTGAAAACACCTCAGATCTCAATGGGAAAAAAATCATGCTGGATATCTATATTGATATGGACTGAGTAATGTGTTAGAAATGAAAGGATGCCACATCGTTTGATGAAAATCAAAATTATCAACCTGCAGAGGGCTGAATTCAAAGTAAACCTGAAAAATAAAGTGAAAAAATGATGCAGCAGACTAGTCCATTTTGCCGAAATTTCATTGCAGCAACTCAAAATCATACTCAGTAGTTTTTATGGCCCCCACGTGCTTGTATGCATGCCTGACAACGTCGGGGGCATGCTCCTAATGAGATGACAGATGGTGTCCTGGGGGATCTCTTCCCAGATCTAGATCAGGGGCCTCATGTATAACGCTGTGCGTAGAATTCACACTACATCATTACATACGGACCAAAGTTCTTACCTTAACAATACACATGAGGGTTTACTTGAACTGAGACAAAAAAGCCGGAGAGTTTGCTGCTTTCCTCATCAAAATAGGTGATGGCAATTTAATTGAACAGAACTGTTAGGTCAATGTTCCTAACAATCTCTGTCTCCTGGGGCCTCATGCATAATGGCGTGCATAGAATTCACACTAAAACATGGTGTACGGAAAAAAGCGGAAAAGTTCGAACGCACAAAAAAATCCAGATGCATAAATCTGTGCATTCGCCAACTTCCACGTTCTTCCACTCCATAAATCCTGGTCCGTGTGAAAAGTAACACACGTGCTCGTGCCTACTGCCACTCCCCAAACTACTCCCAGACTTACGCCTCTTTGAATATGCAAATCAATATAAATAGCCCTTAAGTTCAATGTTCTGTGAAAAGGCAATGGCAAAAGCACGGGGGAAAATAGAAAAATTTCAGCGAATACCAAGTGGAGGCAAGGAAAAACCTACCATTTGTTGGTTTTAACAGTGGTTTAAACAACAAAAGGAAATTGATCGAGTGACATAGTGTGTCGGTGAAACTCAAAAGCTCAAGTTCACAAAGTCGCACAGTGCCCGAAATAAAAAAGAAGTTGTCAGATATCAAAGTCTCTGTGGAAAGGGGAGTCGTAACCCACCGTCTGAGTGTCATATGGAAGCTTATTAGGGTACAGGAATAAGACAAAAAATAGGGACACAGTGGGGGAAAAAAGCTTGAAATGTCAATTTTTATCTCGAAATGTCCACTTTAATCACATACTTTATTTTGTCATTAAAGTAGAACATCATAAATTTCATCTTTAAATTGTTTAATTTACTAGTTTCTCAAATACCATCATACTTAAAGTAGCACGTTAAATGCTTTGTTTTGTATGTGTTCTATGTGCGTGACTCACTGTGTACTTATTAAATTGGCCTTCTCTTCTTCTGACAGGACACAGAATCCATTACATTCGTGATATTACAGATCTCTGAATAATTTAAATACTGAGATGTATACTTGATATCATTTTCATGATGATGAGAGTTAAAGCATGTTAATAAACATGGGAACACGGTGGCGCAGTGATAGTGACGAGCTGGCGCCCTGTCCAGAGATTGTTCCTGCATCACGCAAGATGCTTGCTGCGCCATGTGTGACTTTCGATGAAATAATTTATTGCAATAGTACAGTCACTTTCAAACGTAGTAACGCCCAATTTCTGTCCTTCCTTTTCTTTCTCCAAGTACCCAATCGCCACACAATCAGTTCTGTAATAGACGTTAAGCCATCTGTAAGCTTAGAACGCTAATTCTTCAAAACTTTTAAGGAACATTGAAATATCTTCGTAGTACGTGTTTAATTATTCTATCCATCTATCCTTCCAGTGTTGCGTCAGCACCAGCAAGAATACGGCGCGAGGCAGGAACAATCCAAGAATGGAGCGCCAGCGGCTCACTAGCGCTGCGGCACTGTGTAGTTAAAGTTACATTTTTATCTGTATAATATAATAAACATATTTTGCTTTCATCTTAAAAATTATATCGTCATCATATGTACTGTAAATACGCGCTTTATAAAGTGGCTCAGGTTGTGCAATATTATAACTGTAGTGCAAGTTTACAGTGAGGTGATTGTACTAATAAGTAGAAACAGTTCTACAAGGAGCACTTGATTGACTGATCGATTGCGCTTAGAGTTCTTGGGATGAAACTGTTTCTGAACTGCGAGGTCAGTACAGGAAAAGCTCTGAAGCGTTTGCCACATGAGAGTAGTTCAATAGACAGCATGGCTGAGGCAGCATGTGCTTGATGCTGTATACTGATAATTCTCTTTCCGATCAGCTGCTGTACAGCTGTGATTCACACTCAGATACAGTGATATAAATACTCCCGAGTGGTGCAGTGAGAGTAATATGTAAAAAGATGATCCGATGTGGGATCCGAGGTGCAGTGAGAGTAACAACGCTAAAGCAGTTATGGTATTTGGAATAGTTTGACCATTCTGTGGACCATTATATTGTTACAGGTTAATTACAATCAGATGCTTTATACTAATAAACAATATGTGGTTAATTTCAGTGTATTTATAAAGCTGCGTCAGGGATGTGGACTTAAAAAAGAAAGGATAACCACACAGGAACAGAAGCACTGCTTTGATGCTGGGTGCCGCCAGTGTGCAAAACCGAGCAGAGAACTTGCGTACGACAGGGTATGAGCTACCGTGGAAATGTGCGTGGCTTTATGCCAAGTTTAGGTTTTATACATCGCGATTTGAACATGGAAACGTTCTTACGCAACATTTTTGTGCGTACGCACTGTTTTTACATGAGGCCCCAGGGCATCACTGAGCTCCTGGAGAGAGTCTGAGGTGCAACCTGCCACCGTCGGATGGACCGAAACATAATGTCCCAGTGGTGTTCTATTGGATTTAGGTCTGGCGAATGTAGGGGCCAGTCAATGGTATCAATTCCTTCATCCTCCAGGAACTGCCTGCATCCTCTCGTCACGAAGCCAGGCATTATCATGCACCAGGAGGAACCCAAGACCCACTGCACCAGCATAGAGTCTGACAATGGGACCAAGGATTTCATCCCGATACCTAATGGCAGTCAAGGTGCCATTGTCTAGACTGTAGAGGTCTGTGCATCCCTACATGGATATGCCTCCCAGAATATCACTGACCCGACACCAAACCGGTCATGCTAAATGATGTTACAGGCATCATAACATTCTCTACAGCTTCTCCAGACCCTTTCACGTCCATCACATGTGCTCAGGGTGAACCTTCTCTCATCTGTGAAAAGCACAGAGCACCAATGGTGGACCTAACAATTCTGGTATTCTATGGCAAATGCCAATTGAGCTCCACGGTGCCGGGCAGTGAGCACAGGGCCCACTAGAGGACCTTCTTCGTATCTCACCATCACTTGAATTTTAACCAAAATGTATTATACAGGTCATAAAATGAGTTATTCCAAATATATATACCTATATCTCTGTTTTTTTGTCAGTGCGGCTTTGACATCATGACCATAAGGTGCATACCAATTCAGCTTGAGCAGGAACACACAATAAAACTGAATAAAAATAAATTCAAGAAGGCAGATTCACCAGTGTTTGTGTGTCAGCTTTTATCCCTCCAGATCAGAGAATTTCCAGTTCCATTGTCTCAAAACACCACTCACATCTACAGTTATTCCCAGTTTCCGATAAAAAGTAACCGTGTCAGATCTGGGGCAGGGGGTGGGTGTTGTATCGTGATCGTGACTGAAAGAATAAAAGTGAAAAAAAAAACACTTACTTTTACAAGTGTTATAAATTTACACCGGCTGTTACAGACGCAAATCAAATGTATGTTTTTTTGTATAACAGCAATAAGAGTAGCTCACTACTCAAAATGGTAAGTTTGTGGGGGAGATGGTTTCGAACTCAGGACCTCTGGATTATAAGTCGACAGCTCTAACAGCTAACACCACAGAAGCTGGCATATTATACTGTACACATTATTTAGTTCATATCTATATTTTGTCATTTATTACTAAAACATGAAAAACGTTTCTGTTTTAACGATGTGTTTACATAGATTGTTGTAGACACAAAACACACATCAAATTATTTCCCCTTACAATTCTGGCTTGCCCACTCCCAGATAATCAATCAAGGCAGGAACTGGGAGAACTTCTTGCCCGTTCTGAGGCGTTGGGGGGATGGTATAACAGGCTGCTTGCTGCTTGGGCTTATCGACACATTTAGAAGACAAAAGAGGCTAACGGAGAGGTGCGAAGGGATTTCAAATGGGGGCCGGAATTACAAGTTTTTTCATTGGCTCTTGTAATTCTAGTGTTTAAAGCCTCTACAGCAGCTGTCCTACTCTTTGTCTTTTATTTTCGGCCACCGTGGTTAAATATTTTGGCACAAAGTCTCATCTAGCGGGACATGAGTTATTGATATTTTTTAGTTTATAATTTAAAAATGGAATAAGAATCTGAAAATCTAACAAAATCACACTGAAGTTCAATAAAATCTGAAAAGAATGATACCAGCCATATATATGTAGGTTTTCAAATAATCCTGATTTAAAGCGTGACATAAAAAGTCATATAAGATCGTTGCACTTTTAGGCTCACGATTTTATATATATATATAGAGTAGATGAAGTGAAAGATATGGTTTGTATATTTGTAGCTGGAAATCGACAAAGGAAGAAAGTGAAATATGTATCTTAAAACAGTTTTTTTATTCCTAGGCTTTTGAGTCCTACCAAGAATCAGAGGATCATGATTAGACTTACAGGAATCCAAGGCAATATGTAACAAACAAGGAATGGAGGGCAGGTGGATGTGGGGAGGGGGGAAATGATGAGGTGGGGTTCAGAGAGTGTTTGTCATAAAGTCTTATTTATTATTTGCATATATCTTTTCAAGATATATCCAAATGTTTGTTAATGGCGTTTTCATTGGATAGCCATATACAGCCAGTTCTCTGGCACTTTTAGTATTAGTGTTGAATTTTACTTGCACTGAGTCCCATTTAAATGTGTGTCCAATCGAATTTGTCTGTGTGTAAATCAGAGACCATGGGTACTTTCTTCTGATTGCATTGTGATGTTCCTGTATACGTGTGGCGCGTGTTTTTGATGTTTATCCCACATATACAGCTGGACATGCATCACATGATATCCTGTAAATCACATTATGTGTCTCTGCTATAATATATGAACAGTATACAGTATATTATGATTAAGTATGCACTATCAAGCTGCCTTACCTGTCTTGTCTCTATTTGTTTGGTTTCATTTCTTTCAGATGCTACTGAAAAGGCAAATTTCATGTTTTCTTGTATAAACATGACTAAATAAAGCAACCTTGAACTTTGAGGTCTATATTCATTGGTTTGTATATGTCTGTTCTGATATATACTGTATATACCGTATGACTTTTTTCTGAGATATACAGTAGATACTGGATTATTTATTGCATTATACATGTACAAAATATATCAGTGTACATAAAATCAGCACCATGGAACTTTATAAAATACTGAATAGATGTTAGGAGTCATTCTTACAGGACTTACTACAACTTCTCTAGTTCTTTCTCTTTGACTTAAGTACTTTCTCTAATTTGCTCTTCGAATGAATCATTTTAGCCTTGCCACTTCTGTCAAACAGATCCTGGAATTATTCCTTCTATATATCATTTTAATGACTCCTTTGGATTGTGTAGAAACACTAATTTTATTTTTAAAATACTATTTCTAATAATTTGAATACATTGTATCTTATTCATTTTGATGAAAGTATTTTCCTTCAGTGTTACCATATACTGTACTTGGAGTTGTTGGACAAGGAAGTGAGAATTTCACCGTACTCTGTACATGTAGCCAATACCACTACTACTGTCTGAGAATGTGATTATAACTCAGTATGACTCTGGCCAGACATAGCTACAATCAGCTCTAAATGAAGAGCTTTGAAATTTTCAGATCCATGCTATCCAAGCCCCAAATGCTGGCAAACTGAATTTAAATGGTAATATATAATATATCCATGTCTATCTATCTATCTATCTATCTATCTATCATTTTGACCCAAGTGATCACATGACCATATTCTTCCAAAAGCTTCTCATTCAAGAAGCCATAATGTAATATTAAGTAACTGCTGATACATTGAAAGAATACTAAACATGAGTTGAGTAACATCATATATGCTTTTTCTTGACCATACTGTATGCACCCTGCTATAACCAGCTCATTATATATTTCATCTGAGAAATGTTTACATTTATTTGTAGTAGAGAGTTATGCATTTGTCTTGGTATGTTATAATTTCTGTTTTATAGTGGATGAGATGTAAAATGTTTGTTATCTATAGAACTCAATTGTATAACACTGCCTTTTTATTGTGTCTAGTACTGTATCAATATCATGTGTTTGCACTGGACATATCCAGTTGATTTGATTGAGTCCCTGAAAGTTCAACCAATTATACATTGTTCCTAATATGAGATTTATATTTTAAATTACCAACTATGTTGATAGTTGCTTTATTTATACTATATTTTTCTGTAGTGGAATTGCTTTATCCTTGGTTATTATAGTTTACTAAAGCTTGAATGTTTTTATAATATACACCTTGGTTTTCTTACAAAATCAAGTAGGGTTTGAAATTTGGGAAGGATGTTTGTATGGCCTAAATCTTTAAAATTTTCAAAAGACATTTGTAAGGACTAAATCATTAGTCCATTAAAGGTGAAGGTACTGCAAAAAAGTGAAGAAAAGGTTTCATGAGAGTCTTGTAAATAAAAAGTCTATTGTGGGAAAATAAAATAATTCCCCAAAAACTAGTAAAGGTAACAAGGATCAGAATTTGATATGGGCCCTTTATGAAGCGCTGCTCAAAACCTGGGTTTTATAATGTTGTTACGAGTAAGTCAAATACAGTATGCTCAGACTTTGGCATTAGGCCATCTTTTACCACCGAGTATAACAAGTAACATGTAGTTGGCGATTTTGGGAATGGTAATGTCTCTAACCTTATTTATGTAAATTGATTAAAATGCAAATGAAAAGGTTTTACTATCTGTGATTCAAGTCTGGCACTTCTTTGCATCCAGAATTAGCAGAGAGCAGAGGAGCAGATGCCCTTAATTGCTTTTAATGGTATAATTGTGCCAGTTGAAAGTAATTAGCATTTTAATATAATGGTAAGCTAAGAAGCCCCAAATTAACTGAAGTGTCTGAGTCATACGGCAGCCCCAGACATAACAGAGCTTCATCATTAACAAATTTAGACAATATTTTTGTATTCATTAAAACTGCACAATATTTTTTCCAAGTAAATGCGCCAACACTTACAGAGTTCATCTGAGATGCATCAAGAGGGCAAAGACTGTAACAGAAGGCTGCTTGTCTCTTGGCCAAGTGCTGCTTGGTTCTGGGATCAAAGCTGAACATTTTTATTCACATCTACTTCACCACCAATTAAACATTTTAAAACAAAAATTGTGTAAAATGTTCGTATATGAAGCTATTTTCAGCCAAGTGTTCTTATTCTTAATATCATTAACAAAGAATCCATCCCCAGCCTATCTGGTATTGATTTAATCTTAAAGACTAACATTTCAATGATTCTAGCCTCTCTGGATTAGGCATACTCACAGATATAGCTTAGGAAGAAATAGCATTAGAAGCATTCTCTTTCTAAATTAGAGAATGAAAGCATTCTATTTCTAATTTGATATTAATAATTGTAGATTTAAAAAAAATATTTAAATGTTAATTCAAGATGTGAGAATGAACACATATATATTGTAGAAATCAAAATTGCCCAGAAGGAGTAACTCAGACTAAGAGACACAGTGAATTACTCACATTTACACACATTTTCTTAGAGTTTAATTCGGTTCAATCTTCTATCAGTATATCTTCTAGTGCAGGGGTCCCCAACCCCTGGTCCACGGCCCACTACTGGGCAACCAGTCTGCGAGAGAACTGGAGAACGGAGACTCAGTCAGTCTTTTCAGAATGCTTGGCAGGCAGGGCTTTGCAGCGGCGCAGAGAGAGGAGAGAGACCGAGGTGAAAGAGTATTACAACAAAGTATTTTTATGGTTCCGACAGTTTCCCCATATGACACGAGTCTATAGAAATCTTGTTACTACGAAGTACATTCAGCAGATACTTTCATTACAATGAAGTGACCTTGAAATGCCTGAATGAATCATCCGCAGAGCAGTTAGATCTGTGGTCGCAGCTCTGTTGTTCACATTCCCAAACAGAAACATTGTAAAAAAAAATCATTGTTCGAACTTTTCTCATACTGTTTTTTTTTTTTTTTTTTTTTGCTGTTTTTGTTTCCTGCGGTTTTCAATGATACCTTTTGCTTATTGCTTGTCAACATTTGAAAAACATCCATTGGAATTCAACTCATTGAATTCCAAAAGTCCCTGGAAAAATTTGCTTATAGTAAAGTGGTCCTAGTTGTCAAAAAGTTTGGGGACAACTGTTCTAGTGCATTGAAATGTATTGGTTTATAGTGCCATTACTACACAAACATCTGTTATATTGAGCATCTATGATAGCCTACTCCAATAGATGTATACATATGGCTAAAGTAGCAAATGAGTTGCAGGTGGGTGGTACAAATTTATTGTTGTCAAGCAACAGAAAACATAGTTCAAATAGACGTATATCAATAAGCTAGCAGTACTATGGTGCAGTAGTTCTGTTGCTTCACATTTCCAGGATCTTAATTTAAATAACACTTTACCCTAAAAAAATTACTTCTTATGTCAATTTGGGTTGTCCCTTTTCTTTCTTAAATATCTCAAATTTATGGGAATTCTTAGGTTATTTGACTCCAGGTCCATTTTATGTAAGTGAATATATAGTACCTTGCAAAGGACTGATGCCCTTTTCAAGTTATGTTTGTAACTTTCAGTAGTTGTATGGTGTTGTACCATATTAACCATTATGAATGCAATGAGAAGTCAAGCAAGATAACACCTTTTATTGGCTAACTAAACCAATTACAATAGGCAGGTTTTCAAGGCAACTCAAGTTGGGGAACATGCACTGGTACAGAGCGTTGCTGCATCCACTACACGACGAAACAACTCGGGATCCCAATTTGCAACCCCCCAGGCAGACACGTGGTCCAGTCCCACCCTCCGGAAATGACCCTCTATCTGTCGCAGCCAGGTGTTACGTGGGCAAACATTTGGCCTGGTCCAGCCACTCGGGTCCCCAACAATGAGGATTTTACGAGCCAGATCACCCTCTGGGAAACGCGCCACATGGCCATAGTGCCGTAACTGACGCTCACTCGCAATGCGGGTAATGTGCCTCATTCGGGACTCCATGAGCAACCGCTCATTCGACACAAAGTCAAACCAACGGTACCCAAGGATTTTCTGGTAAGACATAGTACCAAAGGAATCCAGTCTTCATCTCAGGTCACTGGATAGTGTCCATGTTTCGCAACCATATAGCAACACAGGAAGCACCAGGACTCTAAAGACTTGGACCTTCGTCCTTTTGCATAGATATCAGGAGCGCCACACACCCCTTTCCAGAAACCTCATGACCCCCATGCACTCCCAATCCGTCTACTGACTTCAAAGGAAGAGTCACCAGAGACATGAATGTCACTGCCAAGGTAAGTAAACCTCTCAACAAGGTCGACACACTCTCCGCAAACAGACACACTGCTGATGGCTGTGCCCAAGAGGACATTAAAGGCCTGGATCTTGGTTTTTATCCAGGACAATCGCAAGCCCAGACATTCAGTCTCTCGAGCACCCCAAGCAGAGCCTCCATTGACTCCACGAAGATCACAGCATCGTTAGCAAAGTCAAGATCCGTGAATCTTTCTTCACCAACAGATGCTCCTCAGCCACTGGACCCCACGACCTTGCCCAGCACCCAGTCCATACAAGCATTGAACAGAGTCGAAGCAAGAACACACCCCTGAAGAATCCCAGAATCAACTGGGAAAAATGCAGAGGTTCTGCCTTCACTCGGCACAGCACTCACAGTACCAGTGTACAGGCCGGCCATGATATCCAGCAACCTCGAGGGGATCCCGTGAACCCTCAGGATGTCCCACAGAGCAGCTTGATCAACTGAGTCAAACGCTTTACAAAAACCAACAAATGCTGCAAAGAAACTCTGACGATATTCGCGTTTGTGCTCCATGAGAACGCACAGTGCCAGGATGCACTCGATGGTAGACTTCTTAGGGGTAAAACCAGGCTGTTCCGGTCGCTGGTAGGTGAGCAAGTGATCACGGATCCTATTGAGGATGACCCTAGCAGGTGGTAAAACAGAAAGTGTGTTCCCTGTGTTTAAATAGACACAAATATTGTCAAAATAGGCAGCTTCACTTGTAGCTTTTGTGGCAAGCATACCCCCAGACACAGACAGACTGACACCAGAATGTCCAAAACACACTTCTTTTATTTTTACAGCACCACAATGTCTTGAATCACCAACTCTCTTTCTTTCTCTTCTTCTTTCTCTTCTTCTTCTTTCCTTGACCTCCTGTCCCCTCCTCACAAGCTTTGTCTCCTTCCTCCCAACTCTGGCTCGTCTACTGGAGGGAAGCAGCCCCTTTTATCATGACCTGGATGAGCCCCAGGTGCTCCCCTTGACGTCACTTCCTGGTGTGGCGGAAGTGTCAGGAAAGCACCTGGAAGCACTCCGGGTGTCCTTGGAATTGCTTCCGGCAGCTTTTCCTGGTGTGGCGGAAGTGCTGCCATCCAGGATTCCCTAATTGTCTGGGCGCCCCCTAGTGGTGGCCACGTTCTCTCATAATGAGCGTCCCAGCTCCATCCCTATGGCCGCCAAATAGACCCGGGTGGCTGCCCTCTCGTGGCTGAGGAGAAGTATCGTCCAACTCGGAGACTATCCATGCTTCCCGGCCAGGCAGTGTCCCCGCTCATCTGTGACACTGCCCCCTCACCAGCTGAAGCCAATCCAACAAAGCGGCCCATCCCGCTAGGGGTAGAAGACTCCCAAGGCGGGATCCCAGCATACCATCTTCCATGGTCTGGACCTGCAAAGTAGGAAACAGGTGCAGAGACGTGGTCCCGACACCGCCTAATGGCATCTTTACTCAGGGCATATGAACAATATCTCCACAGATGCCCATCTCCATGGCACATGTAACACCTGCGCACCCCCTGTCTTTCTGGTGCCCTCCGGACCTGAAAACAGAACAGGAACGCCCGTGCCTGTATCTCTTCAGCTTGATTTGGGGCAGCTCTCCATTGCCTCGGAGAGAGCTCTCTCACTGCACGTGAGCTCTCGTGATCTCGTTTCCTCCTGTCGGGAGACCCCTCCTTTTTTCTCCAGGGCCTCCCGTTACTCTGGGGTGCTGTAACAGCCTGGATCCCCTTATGGATCAAAGAGGGACCCCGTGCTGTTTGTACACCTCTCGAACGGGTTACGAGCGCCAGGAAACGATCTGGGTGCTGACACATACAAGCCGGCACTGTCCCCCCCGTCTCTGCTCGTACTGCGAGCTCAGTACTCGTTTCTCGATCTACTGTTGGAACCCCTGCTACTTGGATCCCTTCCGTTACATCCGGGTTCTTTTCGCTAGGGTTTCCATCATTATGTTCGGTACCGGTATCACTTACCTGTACCCAGGCATCGGACTGGTTGGAGAATCCCACGTTGCGCCGCCTCAACCACCTCAATACGGCTCTCAGGGGCGCGTCCGCAGTCTCCTCCAGCATCTTGATTATGCCCTTTAAATCATTAAGGATCTGTAAAAGAGGCTGTACAGGACGAAAGACTTTCTCCAACTCCTGTAAAGCCAACAACAAGTCACTTAAGCCAGCCGGCAGTGAATTCATACTTTTTTCGCACTCACCTGCCGGCTGGGAGCCATGGAGCCCCTGCGCATGCTCCGTTGGGTCTTTGAGCGTCTCAAGATTGACGTTCGTAGGTCCCGCTTTCAAGCACTCACCGGCGGGTACACAACACACTCCGTCCAATCCTGTGCCTGTCTCTGGGAGGAACTTCCGGTCTTCCGACGCTCCCTCCACCCTTTGTACAGACTCGGTCGGGGAAGAGTCTTCCGGGCAGCTTCCGCCCCGCAGCCCTTCTGCAGCCCTTCTGCAGTCCTCTTCATCTCCTGTCACCGTCTCGCCATCACTCCACGGATCGGTGTGCTTTGGCCAAAGACGCGGATTCGGGCAGTCCCCTACTAAAAAACAAGACCGGGGACAGCAGGGTAAGCCCCGCCAAGCGTATCTCCATCATACGCGAGACTTACCTCCCGAATCCCGTCTTCTTGAATGTGTTGCTGCTGGACGGCCTCTTCCACCACCCCATGCATCCGCAAAAGGCGCGTTTGCCCTTCTTCTTCCCAATAATTTTAAACGTCCGTCAGGCGTAGTCCTCGGTGAGCGTTTTCTGAGGCGTTGGCGCAGGACTGCATGCCGCGATGGAAGTGCACCTTTGTCTGCTGTGCGGGTTGCCTCCACAAAAATTTTTTAAAACGGGGTCCCCGCTTTTAGCAGGAGGTGGGCCCTACGTTTGGCACCATTGTGGCAAGCATACCCCCAGACACAGTTAGACCGACACCAGAATGTCCAAAACACACTTCTTTTATTTTTACAGCACCACAATGTCTTGAATCACCAACTCTCTTCCTTTCTCTTCTTCTTCTTTTCTTGACCTCCTGTCCCCTCCTCACAAGCTTCGTCTCCTTCCACCCAACTCTGGCTCGTCTACTGGAGGGAGGCGGCCCCTTTTACCATGACCTGGATGAGCCCCAGGTGCTCCCCTTGACGTCACTTCCTGGTGTGGCGGAAGTGTCAGGAAAGCACCTGGAAGCACTCTGGGTGTCCTTGGAATTGCTTCCGGCAGCAAATCCTGGTGTGACGAAAGTGCTGCCATCCAGGATTCCCTAATTGTCCGGGTGCCCCCTAGTGGTGGCCACGTTCTCTCATAATGTGCGTCCCAGCTCCGTCTCTCTGGCCCCCAAATAGACCTGGGTGGCTGCCCTCTCGTGGCCGAGGAGAAGTATCGCCCAACTCGGGGACTATCCAGGCGTCCCGGCTGGGCAGTGTCCCTGCTCATCTGTGACACTTTATATTCACGTAATCCTGGAAAATAAAGAAATACATTAATGTATACTGTTGTTACGTGTAGTATCCGAGATAGAAGGCAAAATGGTGGCATTGTGGGTAGTGCTGTTGCCACATGGATCCAGCATCCTGGGACCTGGACATTGTGCTTATAGAAGATGCACATTCTGCTCATATCTGTTTGGGTTGTCATCCTGTACCTCCAAATATGTGCAGGCTAGGTTACATGTTGATTTCAAAATGGTTCCTGAGTTTGTGTGGGTATCTATAGTTGCGTAGGTCAGAGGGGCCTGTGATGGATTGGCATTCTGTAGAGAGCTGTTCAATGCCTCAGCCAGGACATGTTCCAGCCTCCAGAAAATTTTACGTGAGGCTGAGAATATTATGTTACATTATGTTATTAAGCAATCCTGTGAAGACCATTACAACTATGTAGAATGATTAGGTATGCTGCACTTATAAGTTCTTAGTCTAGTTTATGCTGTCATACACGTGTGCTTAGGAGGCAGTCAACAAGCCCAGAGGTGAGTGAAACATCACAAGATGAAGGGTTAATTTGTGGTACTAACTCCTCTCTCTCTTTTTCATCAGACCAAAAAAAGAATAATAATTACTTGTACTCACCTCTCCAACTTCTGAATTCACAAAATGGCTGCCCAGCATCACTTCTACTTCCAGCTACCGATGATGACGTCACGTTCAGTCTCCCATTGATGACGTCACTTCCATCACGACCACAATTACATCATTTCTGGTCTTCTGTTGATGACATCACTTCCGTCCAACTCGTTCTGACGTCATCTCCTGCCACATCACTTCTGTCAGCCATGTTTTTTCTATATAAATTCCAAGTCACTGTTTCTGTTTATCAATTGCTTTGCTTTTTGATCACTTTTTTGCAATCATTTTGTTGCTAGTTCACTGGACATTACATGAGGACATTCCCAAACTCTTTTTTTATTTTGTGGAGAGTCTTTATTCATGACAATGCCATCAATCTATAGTAAGATATGTTTTAACTTACCTGTAGTTTCATTCAGTTTGTTCTACTTTAGCAAACTTCTACTTATTAATCCAGTACAATGCACACTGATTACAAATGGTGCAGAGCCAGACTACAACAAAAACATGCTATGCAATGAACATGCCTAAAAAAAGACAATGCTGGAGAGAAGAAAAATAAAAAAGCATAAATACATGCTAAGAAATAAACACATATATTTATAAAAAGTAGTAACAACAGTTTTTTAAATCCTTAAGAGAATGTTACTCCTAGATTCCACTGCTCTAGGTCAACCATCCTTATAAAAGGATCATAGTTCATGCAAACAATGATTAAAGCAAAATGCTGTGAAAGTTTGACAATGGGTGCATTATTATTGGCAACACATCTCCTCTATGGTACTTTATGTCATGTGTCATAGCACGATGCTGAGAAAAGAAAGAAAATGGAAATTTAATAAATCCCAAACTAATACAACTGCTACAAATTTTAAAAGGGCAAGTAATAGGAACAGCCATAGCGGCTGGCTTATCTAGAGTGTTCTATGCTAAAATAATCATTATAAACCGTATTTAATGCTGTGGCCAATAGGACCTCTCTAGTATTTGTTGTTAGAATTTACATGACCTATAATGAAAGAAATGAGGGTGTGGTCCAACTACAGAGGGATCACACTCCTCATACTCTCTGGAAAAGTCTATTCAGGGGTTCTGGAGATGAGGGTCCATTGGATAGTCGAACCTCGAATTCAGGAGGAATAGTGTGGTTTTCGTGCTGGTCACAGAACAGTGGACCAGCTCTACACCCTTAGCAGGGTCCTGGAGGGTGCATGGGAGTTTGCCCAACCAGTCTACATGTGTTTTGTGGACTTGGAAAAGGCGTTCGACCATGTCCCTCGGGGAATCCTGGGGGCTGTGCTCCAGGAGTATGGGGTATTGGACCCCCTGATAAGGGCTGTTCGGTCCCTGAACAACCCGTGTCGGAGCTTGGTCCGCATTGCCGGCAGTAAGTCGAACCCGTTTCCAGTGAGAGTTGGACTCCGCCAGGGCTGTCACTGATTCTGTTCAGAACTTTTATGGACAGAATTTCTAGGTGCAGCCAGGGTGTTGAGAGGGTCCGGTTTGGTGGATTTAGGATTGGGTCACTGCCTTTTGCAGATGATGTTGTCCTGTTTGCCTCATCAGGCCGTGATCTTCAGCTCTCTAAGAATCAGTTCGCAGCTGAGTGTGAAGAGGCTGGGATGGGAATCAGCACCTCCAAATCCGAGACCATGGTCCTCAGTCGGAAAAGGGTGGAGTGCCCTCTCAGGGTTGGGAGCGAGATCCTGCCCCAAGTGGAGGAGTTCAAGTATCTCAGGGTCTTGTTCATGAGTGTGGGAAGAATGGAGTGTGCAATCGACAGGTGGATCGGTGTGGCGTCCGCAGTGATGTGGGCTCTGCATCGGTCTGTCGTGGTGAAAAAGGAGCTGAGCTGTAAGACAAAGCTCTCAATTTACCAGTCGATCTACGTTCCTACCCTCACCTATGGTCATGAGCTATGGGTAGTGACCGAAAGAACGAGATTGCAAATACAAGCGGCTGAAATGAGTTTCCTCCGCAGGGTGTCTGGGCTTTCCCTTAAACATAGGGTGAGAAGCCCAGTCATCCGGGAGGGGCTCAGAGTAGAGCCGCTGCTCCTCCACATCGAGAGGAGTCAGATGAGGTGGCTCGGGCATCTGATCAGGATGCCTCCTGGACGCCTCCCTGGCAAGGTGTTCCAGGCACGTCCAACTGGGAGGAGGCCCCAGGGAAGACCCAGGACACGCTGGAGGGACTATGTCTCCCGGCTGGCCTGCGAACGCCTCGGGATTCCCTTGGAAGAGCTAGAAGAAGTGGCCGGGGAGAGGGAAGTCTGGGCATCTCTGCTCAAGCTGCTGCCCCCGTGACCTGACCTCGGATAAGTGGAAGAGGATGGATGGATGGATATAATGAAAGACTCTGTATCCTGAAAATGTTTTATTTATTCTTACTTATAATAAAAACAGCATTTTTAGATTACAATACATGCTCTGGAGTATAGGCATCTACTAATTCTTTAAGAGAAGGGGCTATGCCTTTTATACGTTTATCTATTAAAGGAAGGATTTTAATAATCAGCTGTTAATGTAACTGGATACCACAGTAGAGCATTGTATTTACTGAATATGATTGTGCTACTCATTTTTAGTTGTAATTCTTGCTTTCGTGTTTTGTTTTAACATCAGAATAGTAAGCTGAACATTTTATACAATTTGAATAGCATGATAATTGTTAGTTTGGTTTAAAATGAATGAATGCACTAGCAGTATACATGCAAAACTGAACCATTTAAACCAATTTTGCATTTGCAGTTACAGTACATTTTTTATTTAGGAGATGCTTTTTATCTAAAGCAACTTACAAAAGCGGTCAAAATAATCAAGTAAACAGCAGTCTGGGGACTGTTCTTCCAAAAATATAGCAAAATGATGATCTTCATTGTTCTACAAAAACACAAAATCTCGAAACTGAGTAAAAGGACATTTCTTTCTATAACTTCAGTGAGAACAATCTTCTGCAGTGCCCTTTCGAATTTCAAGAGTTACAATACCTGTACTGTATTTGACTATTCACATTAGTTTTCCATTGAGTTTTCTGTTTATCTTGACTTTTGTTCTATTGGGGTTTTGGTCAACCCCTAGCTAACTATTTAGCCGATTACACTAGATAGTACTGAATATAAGGGAAACCACTGGCTCAATGAGTCAAACCTAGGCAGTATAGTGTTTCAAAAGGAGTTACAACCCTAATCTAAACCCAGAACCCATCCATGAAATTTAAATTAAATGGACTTCAAACTGTTAAGAGCAGTATACAAACTCAAGATTAAATACCTAAATACCGTAAACAATTCTAGTGGTGTCCCTCTGGGATTAATGCTGGGACCGCAGCTCATTTTAATATGCACAAATAATCTGGACAAGAATTTTTAATTGTTTTTAATTAGAAGCAAATAACATTCCATACAATGAAATCAAATTTAACAGACCAATATTCATTCCCCACCCAAGAGAAAGAGAGAAGAGCCAACAATCAGAGCAAATTGTTTAAAGCAGCCAGGAAGGAAGAGTATTCTTTTCCCCGATATAGAAGCTTATTCTAAAATGTTATTGATTAGTTCCTGCCATATTTAAAAAAAAAATTGAAGAGATTCTGTAAGTGAGATTTTTTCCAATTTCAAAAAGTATAGAATATCAGTTACCCACTGACTTAGAGCAAGATAAGTCTACATGCTAGTAGTGAGGTAAAGGCAGTTATAGTTTTTTTGTCCTTCTCCACTTTAAGCCCATCTGGGAGTACACAGCTGTTAATGGGTTGATGGAGTGATTGTGACACTAAGACTGTCTGATAAACATTCACAGATTTTTGTCCAGAATGATGTTAATTTGATCCACTTTTAAAACATGTGACCAAGTGAGGATGGAGTTAGATTGCAATGTCCACAGATTGAATCTTGCCCTGGAGATATATGCACTTGATAAAAAATTTTAAGTTGAATGACTGAATGCTTTGGATATATGGAGCTAGAGTGTATTCCATGCATGGCTGCCTTCCACTCCTTTTCTGAAATATTAAGTGACAGATCCTTTCCCCATCGTACCCTGGGATCTTTGAAAGGAAGGGACTTCAAAATGTTTTTATAAATTGTAGAGATGCTATCAACGCTGATCAATATTTCACCTGGAATAGAAATAGGTGGGAGGTGAGGAACTTTGGGCAGGTTATTTTAGCAAAGTTACTCATTTTAAAGTAGTGGAAGATTTGTGTTGATGAGAAGTTAAATTTGCAGTTTAATTGTTCATAGGACGCAAAGACATTATCTATGTACAAATCTCTAAGTGTTTAAACCCCGGACAATTTCCAAACATTAAATATTGTGTATGTTTGAGAGGGTGGGAAAAGGTGGTTGGTATGTAGTAGTGCAACAGACAAGAGCGTCTCTGTCTTAAACTGCTTCCAGCATTGGTTCTGTATTTTGGGTAAATAAAGGGCAATTGGATTATTAGTGTATTGAAAATAATTTGTATTTACTGGGGCACAGAGTAGGGAATAAAAAGATGTACTGCAAGATTTTAATTCTATTGCAGACCACGCTTGTGTATATTCATCTGTTTCATCAAACTGAAGGATATAATCTTTAAACTGGTTAAGTTTGCAAATGACACCCAATTAGGTGGAACAGCAGAACATGTAGAATTAGGTAAATTGTTACAGAGGGACTTGGACAGCCTATAATGTTGGGCAGATATGTGGCAGATGAAATGAAATGTAAGTAAATGTGAAGTATTAAATGTAGGAAGTAAAAATGTTAAAATTTGAATACACAATGGATGGCTTGAAACTTGAAAATACACCTTATGAGAAGAACCTTGGAGTTATACTGAACTCGTCACTATCTATATGCAGACAGTGTACAGAAGTGATCAAAAAAGTTAATATGGTGTTAGATTATATATTACCAGATATGGACTATAAATCAAGGGAGAGTATGCTTAAAACTATATAACGCACTAATGAGAGACCTCACCTGGAGTACTGTGTTTAGTTTTAGTCTCCATATTACAAAAAAGACATGGCAGTGCTAGAGAAAGTCCAGAGAACAGCAGCTACGCTGTTTCCAGAACTATAAGGTATGAGCCGTTTTCAGTTTAAGATGGGGCATGGTCAAAGTGTTTGAAATTACAAATAGATTTAGTACAGTGAATTCCAGTTGTTACCTTAAAATAAACTCAACAAGAGCACAGGGACATAGTTGGAAAAATTGTTCAGGGCAGATTTTGCACAAATTTAAGAAAGTTTTTCTTCATAAAAAGAACCATAGACATATGGAATAAATTACCAAGTAATGTGGTGAACGGTTGGACCTTCAGATCTCGATTTGATGTTGTTTGGAACAATCTAGTTGAACAGAATTGACAAGCTCTTTGGACTTATTGGCCTGCTCTTGTCAGAACGTTTCTAATGTGCATAAAAGGGGTTAAAAATATACCCTAAAACCTTGGATTTCGGTAGACATAATACAGGGACTACAGAACCAATCCCAAAGCACTGGAGTCATAGACAGAACTTTCTTTGTCCCCAGGGAGAAATTTGACTTTATACAGAAGCTCTTCAAATAAATAAATGAATACATAAATAGATGAATAAATACATATACACACACTATGGTCTGAGTACACATCAGAATGTTTAAAAAGGAAGAAAAATAAAAAGAAAAGACCTTCTGGACACTAAAAACCCAAACAGTGCACCAATTAATTATATATTGAGTTGACATTTGCTAGTATCATCTCTGCTAGCTTTGCCCTTCTGTACATTGTTATTCTTAATCATAATGTTTGCTAATTTGCTCGTGCTCTTGCAACTGTGGGGGCAAAGTGATGAAATTCAGGGTACATTACAACTGTCTACATACAGTGCTACGAAAAAGTAAGTGCAACACAAGAGAAGGTGTGTGTTCTTCAGGATATTTGCATGCACGTATAGTTATTTAATCTTCATTTCAACACTGCTGATAGATAGGAGTGATCTAATTTAACTAATAACAATGTTACGCTTTCACACCAATGTATGAAGTACATTTTTTGCAGAACTGGTCCAGTAGATTATGTTTAGGGTCACACAAAAATCACAGACAGGAAATAAAATCTTGAAGATTCAAGTTCAATGTCTTAGCCATTAGAATATATATTCTGCCTAGAATGATGCTAGCACTACAGTGCTTTAAAGGGATGGTTAATTTTAGTATCACCAGACCACAAAATCTTCCTACACTTGTTTTCCAAGTTGCTTTCTGATGCCTGTTAGTTCTGCTCTAAAGTGTTTTTGTTTTTTCAAGAGATGATAAAGCTTGGGTTTATGAAGTACCTCATTACAGTACACATGTACCACACACTTAAATGTCTATCACATGTTTAAATACTTTTCAGGCAGTTAGCAATCATTCTTTGAGGGGTCTATTCATTCATGAATAAATTATAGCCTTTTGTGCTTAGAACGAAAAAGTGTTTATAAGAAACAGCAGAGAAATAATTTCAATATCAGATGATATTTTTTTTCAAATTATAAGAATTATCCTAAGACTTCTTAAATATATAAAAGACCAGTTATATATGTATATCTATTATCATCTATGAACCTATGGTTTTAATGACATCACTTTTTTGATGTGCAATGAACAAAGAGATATCCTTAACATTATTATAATTGCAAATAAGATCATTCATCCGTCTATCATCCTATTCATTTTCCATGACAGCATTTTGAAGCCTGAGCTGGTGCTACAGCAGGCTAACACAGGGCACACTCATGCACACCACCACACTCACTCATACCAGCCCAACGTAGAGATGAAAATTAACCTAACATGCATGTCTTTATGATGCGGGAGGAAGCTGGAATCTGCAGTGTGATATGGGCTTGGCAAGGAAAATGCTGGGAAAGGGCAATGACAACAAAATCATAAAAATAGAGCAGCGTAAACTCCTCTTTATCTCCTCTTAATCTTCCAATGCAAGAATTGAAGGAGGCATGGAGAAGCAAAATAAGATAGGGAATGGTTGTTCATTTTATGTGAATACATCAGATGTAAATTTTCATACCATTTTTAAGGCTACAATAATAAAATTGCCTGTAAAATTTTGCTGCAGATTGTGTGACTTGATTAGGGGGTCACATAGTTAGGTAGTGGTGGAGGCTGAACTTAAAAGTGTACATATAAAGTCCAATCCACAAATATTCAAAAATAAAAATAACACTGGGAATTACATCTATTTTCTTGGAAAATGCTGGTCACTTCACTATTTTTTCAGCAAAGCATCATGAAGATGAGACTTACTTGTTGCAAATTATTAATCTGGATAATCAAGATTGATGATGACACATTAATTCAAAAAGAGACAAAAACTGGGAAACAATGAAACTTCAGATGCGTATTAAGAGTCTCAGTACTTCTGTATTGCACTTAGATTTAAACTTGTGAAAAACACAATTTGCATTAATTTATCCATAAACAAATTTCTCCAAAGTCACTTTTTCTATTATACGACTATAAATAAAAACCCTATCCATACAACACTGGACTCAAAACAGGACAAGGCATCAAGTGCACCCTCACACTTTGTCATACCAGACGCAATAAGAGACTTTAACATACACATTCTTGGCAGACATGATGGCACTGTTAGCACCATGGTTCCAGTTCAAATCCTGAGCTATATGGGGTGTCTTTCCAGATACTTTGGTTTTCCTCTGTGGAAAGCGTACCCCCAGACACAGACAGACCGACACCAGGATGTCCAAAACACACTTCTTTATTTTCTTTTTCACTGCACCACAATGCCTTCAATGATCAACCCTCTCCTTTCTTTTCTTCTTCTTCCTTCTTTCTCTCTTTCTT
>JANRMT010062818.1:9397285-9413381 GCA_026402145.1 Polypterus bichir lapradei | reverse complement strand
ATGGTTTCGGATCCGTCCGCGGTCTCCCACTCGCGCATGCGTGACACTACATATATATATATATATATATATATATATATATACATATATACATACATACATATATACATATATATACACATACATATCTTCATATCTATATAAATATATACATATATACAGTAGATATCTACATATACACATATATATATACATATCTATCTACATCATATATACACACACATACATACATACACACACACAAATTATATATATGTGTGTGTGTGTGTATATATATATATATATAATGTAGATAGGTGTGTGTGTATATATATATATATACACATACATACAAACATACACACAGGTATATATACAGTGGTGTGAAAAACTATTTGCCGCCTTCCTGATTTCTTATTCTTTTGCATGTTTGTCACACAAAATGTTTCTGATCATCAAACACATTTAACCATTAGTCAAATATAACACAAGTAAACACAAAATGCAGTTTTTAAATGATGGTTTTTATTATTTAGGGAGAAAAAAAAATCCAAACCTACAAGGCCCTGTGTGAAAAAGTAATTGCCCCCTGAACCTAATAACTGGTTGGGCCACCCTTAGCAGCAATAACTGCAATCAAGCGTTTGCGATAACTTGCAATGAGTCTTTTACAGCGCTCTGGAGGAATTTTGGCCCACTCATCTTTGCAGAATTGTTGTAATTCAGCTTTATTTGAGGGTTTTCTAGCATGAACCGCCTTTTTAAGGTCATGCCATAGCATCTCAATTGGATTCAGGTCAGGACTTTGACTAGGCCACTCCAAAGTCTTCATTTTGTTTTTCTTCAGCCATTCAGAGGTGGATTTGCTGGTGTGTTTTGGGTCATTGTCCTGTTGCAGCACCCAAGATCGCTTCAGCTTGAGTTGACGAACAGATGGCCGGACATTCTCCTTCAGGATTTTTTGGTAGACAGTAGAATTCATGGTTCCATCTATCACAGCAAGCCTTCCAGGTCCTGAAGCAGCAAAACAACCCCAGACCATCACACTACCACCACCATATTTTACTGTTGGTATGATGTTCTTTTTCTGAAATGCTGTGTTCCTTTTACGCCAGATGTAACGGGACATTTGCCTTTCAAAAAGTTCAACTTTTGTCTCCTCAGTCCACAAGGTATTTTCCCAAAAGTCTTGGCAATCATTGAGATGTTTCTTAGCAAAATTGAGACGAGCCCTAATGTTCTTTTTGCTTAACAGTGGTTTGCGTCTTGGAAATCTGCCATGCAGGCTGTTTTTGCCCAGTCTCTTTCTTATGGTGGAGTCGTGAACACTGACCTTAATTGAGGCAAGTGAGGCCTGCAGTTCTTTAGACGTTGTCCTGGGGTCTTTTGTGACCTCTCGGATGAGTCGTCTCTGCGCTCTTGGGGTAATTTTGGTCAGCCGGCCACTCCTGGGAAGGTTCACTACTGTTCCATGTTTTTGCCATTTGTGGATAATGGCTCTCACTGTGGTTCGCTGGAGTCCCAAAGCTTTAGAAATGGCTTTATAACCTTTACCAGACTGATAGATCTCAATTACTTCTGTTCTCATTTGTTCCTGAATTTCTTTGGATCTTGGCATGATGTCTAGCTTTTGAGGTGCTTTTGGTCTACTTCTCTGTGTCAGGCAGCTCCTATTTAAGTGATTTCTTGATTGAAACAGGTGTGGCAGTAATCAGGCCTGGGGGTGGCTACGGAAATTGAACTCAGGTGTGATACACCACAGTTAGGTTATTTTTTAACAAGGGGGCAATTACTTTTTCACACAGGGCCATGTAGGTTTGGATTTTTTTTCTCCCTAAATAATAAAAACCATCATTTAAAAGCTGCATTTTGTGTTTACTTGTGTTATATTTGACTAATGGTTAAATGTGTCTGATGATCAGAAACATTTTGTGTGACAAACATGCAAAAGAATAAGAAATCAGGAAGGGGGCAAATAGTTTTTCACACCACTGTATGTGTATATACTGTATATGTATGTGTCTATATGTGTGTGTATAGCTTTGGTCACTGAGTGCAAGGGAAAAATAATAAAATATAGTCTATTAGTTATTAAACAGTAAAACATTAACGTTTTAAGAAGTACAGGTACATTGAGCACTACTGGAGTGGTTGCGGGTAAACTACATTTTAAAAGACGGTATAACAGAACAGGTAAGTAGTACTAACAGCAGCTAAAATGTATATGGATCATCTCTCGGTAGTTGATCTCTTTTGAAAGGCGCTACACGACGGCTGTGGTATAGAAATTACATTTTCTATGTGAACGTTCAAATTTCTGCCTCTGGTAATGTGCCTCACCGGTATTACCAGCAATTAAAGAAAAATTGTTTTGTGTCCTCTGCAGTGTTAAGAGAGAAAGGCTTTGGTTTGGGATAAAATGAAAAAAGGTGTAAAGAAAGGAAAGTAGCCTTTTTCTTTTATATAGTATAGAGAAATGTGTTCGGTGACGTTATGATCGCCTTTTGGGGACAGTCGCGGTGGGTCTTGTGTAGACTGGTGAGACGTCTCTGCCATTAATCGGCTGTGATGGCACCGTGAGTCCTCCACTCGTGTGCGTGTCTTCATAATCCAAGCTGAGGACCTCATAATCGTATACGTGCAAAAGAAACTGCGAAGCGCCTTAATAATATTTTGCCGTGGTGTAGAAAAGGGGTCCCGTGTTTGCACTTGTCTGGGCTATAGCTCAGGGGGAGGATGAAAAAAATTAAAAGTGCTCACTTTGACTTAAGGCAGAAGCGCAGTCAGCGTCTCAAATCCCGGCACAGCTATGCGCGCGCGCGCCGGCTGCTCGACTTTTGCTGGGCAGGAGACCCCAGTTTTTGTACACACGTTCCACAAATGAGACACACGGGTTTACCGGTAATGTCAGTAAACATATAATCAGCCTCCCATCGGTTTTTAAAGGCTCTATGTTCAGAATCATCTTTTCTCTTTGGCATCGTGTGGGCTAGCTTGGCAATAACTTGTAGCATCATAAGCTAGACTTGATTAACGTGGTAAGTGTTCGGCAAGGCAGCTGAAGCGCTGGATTATGGGATCTGTAGTTTATTGTGTTACCAGCGCTTCATATCCCCGGGCCATTAATAACAATAATACAGTATATAAAATGATCTCGCAGGCCGGATATAATTACACGCCGGGCCGGATGTGGCCCGTGGGCCTTGAGTTTGACTCATATGAACTAAATAGAACTTGAAAAGAAATATTTTTTGGAATGTGATCGCGCAAGTCAGATCTAGTTGACGCGCACTACAGTACATCGAGCCCGCGTGCTATTGTGGTTTTGCTTGTGTGCTTCAGTAAGTTACCGTCCCCTCGCTCTTACTTTTTTACCGTTCATCTAATGAATACACTGAGTATGGCTTTACCAAAGCAATCATTGATCGCGAATAAAGTATCCATTATTCATGAAGCTTCAATAGGTGATCTGTCTTTCTGCGTTAACCGCATGCGTTTTCATACGTCTCAAACTAAGGGGATGCGAGGTTAAAATAAATCGAGAAGGGCGCGTACATACTTAGTGCATCCCCTCTCGGGAATCGAACCTCGGACGTGGGCGCTACAGGCGAATGCTCTACTATTGCGCCAGATTACTGATCTTTCATTACTGGGACAAAATGAGATACAACCGTTGTAGCTGCGTCTTTTACAGGTTCCCAAAAATCGAGCAGCTACTGAGTTGGCAAGGTAAGATCCAGCATGAATGAAATGCATAATGAATGAAATTTCTCAGTCCAATAAAGTTTGTTTTAAAAAGGTTTAGTGGAAGTTTAAAAAGGAACAAACCACAAAAATTCAGAAAAAGGTTATTACATATGCAGAATAAAAGACAAAAAAGGAAAAAAAGTTTATTCTCAAGGTGAGGCTGGGCATGTCACTCACGGACTCCCGGGATCCCATAATGAGAGGCGCTGCTCCCACCCTAGCAACAGGGAGGAAGTGGACCCCAGCCACAACTGTGCTACAGGCCAAATCTGCTCTTCTCCATCGTGACGTGGTGGGCCACGTCCAACAGGGCAGAGGAGGCTTTGGTCTTGGAGCGGTAACACCTCTCTGGCAACAAGCATCTGCAACTGAACGTCGAAACATGGTGGTGGAGGAGGTGCATCGACAGGAGGAAGCAGCCAGACGTGCCAGAGCTGTAGCGCAGGCCAAGCAGGGCCGCTGGATGAAGTGGGAGGGTGTTGAAAAGAGGAAACTCACATGGAGTGAACTCTGGGGAATGGAGTCCAGCAGGCTGAGCTTCATCATCCGGGCCACATATGATGCCTTCCCCCATAAATCTGCAGCTGTGGTTTGGAAAGGACCCATCTTGCCCCCTGTGTACAGTCCCAGCAACACTCAAGCACATCCTGGTTGGTTGCAGGACTAGCCTCACTCAAGGTAAATACACATGGAGACAAAACCAGGTCCTCAGGTGCCTAGCTGGGAAAGTTGAGTGCAAGAGGGAATCCATCAATGTCCTACCTTTCACCAACCAGAAGGTGCGCCAGTACCCACCAGCATTTGTCCGGGAGGGGGACAAGCAGAGGACTAGCCCTTCAACCCCGGATCTGGGAACGCTGAAGGTAGCCAGGGATTGGCAGATGCAAGCTGACTTGGATCAGAGGCTCATCTTCCCTACAGAGATCATAACAACTACTCTGCGACCAGACCTCGTCCTTTGGTCTAACTGCCGAAAACTTGCTTAAATCATCGAGCTGACGGTACCATGGGAGGATGCCATTGAGGAAGCCTTTGAACGTAAGAAGCTGCGGTATGCCAACTTAGCAGCTGAGGTGGAGGACAGAGGCTGTAAGATCAAGGTGCGCCCGGTGGAGGTGGGGTGTAGGGGCTTTGTGGCCAGTACAACAGCGAAGCTCCTTAGAGAGGTTGGAGTCAGGGGACAGGCCCATCGACAGGCTATCAGAGAATTGGCTAACACTGCTGAGAGGACCAGTCACTGGCTATGGCTAAAGAGGGATGATATCACTTAGGCAGCTAAGGCAATCAGCTAAATGCGAGACACATGCCCAGGCTTGATCAACTTGTGGTGGGCCTGCCTCAGCAGAGGGTGTCTTGTGATAAATGGCCGAAACACCCTGTGAAGTTGAGGCACACAACTGACCTGCTGGTAAAGCCTCCTGGCTGCCATCCCTCATAGCAGCCACCCCTCAAGATTTCCCCCCATTAGAAGCGATGCAAATATCAGGGATTGTAACATCTAGTCCTTTCATTGAATTTGTACAATTTTATCTTTCTTATTTTAAACTTCACCTGTTTTCTATACTTAAAGGTTGTGTTATTTGTCAATGGCCAACTTACATAGGCTTCCACTTATTGCATTCTGTACATACAGTTTGAAACGGGTTGTCCTGCATGTCTTACCAACTGCAAGGCAGATCACAAACTTGAACTAGTCTGTAGTCAGAGGGATGAGAAATGATTAGAATATTACATTTATAATTTGGCTTGTGGGGGTTATGATAGAATCTCCTATTGACTGTAGGCAAACATTTTAACATTTACTTCTATCAATTTAGCATAATCTAACTAATACATGACTCTTACACCCTAATCGGAGTGGGAGTTAACTAAAATCCAAAGTTCATTAAAAACATTCATAATTGTTAAAAAATGCATATATAACATACATCCTTGCTCACCTCACCACTTATTCTTCAAGTCGTCTGCTCCTAACTCCCCCGTTTTGCTGGGGCCTTGCTCTCAGGCTTTCTTTCCCTTCTTATAATCAAAACTGTAGTGGCAGGCTTTCAAGAAAAGTTATTTCTTCCTCAGAGTGATTTAACTGAGTGATTCTGATGGAAACTTTCATGCCTTATGTCAGCTGAAGATGACATCCCATCCATCCACTTACTGAAAGTGTTTTGACAATTCTTTGACAAACACATGGACATTCATACTTAGGTCGGTACATTTTAGAGTTGCAAGACAACATTACATCAGCATTTTTGATATCTGGAAGAAAAAGGAGATCCTAGAGAAAACCCCCATGGACCACACAGAATTTAAAGCCAAGGCCCCTGGAGTTGTGCCTACATATATGACAAACTTTTCAGAGCAGTATGACTTCTAAATAAAAAATAACAATATTTAAGTTTTGAATAATTATACTAACATGTTTTCATTTTTATTCACATATTTGCCATTTAAATTCCCATAATACTGCTCATAATTGAAAATGGTAGTATAATAAATCCAAACACAGCATTCAATAAAAACACAAAGAAAATACATTTTTGGCATGGAAATGTAAAACTATATATATATATATATATATATATATATATATATACAGTATACATATATATATACAGTATATATACATTGCAAGGAGAAAAGAAGCAGTACAGTCTTAACTGTTGGTGTCTGCACAAAAAGGTCAACACAAGATGTTCACTGAACCTTTTTAGAGGTGCTTCTGTGAGCATTCTGGCTCAGACAGTCACCGTTCTTGGAATGGTCTTTCATAGCGGGACAGCTGGAAGGGACAAGCTTTCTCTGTACACCCTACAGTGTGGAGAGGCTTCCTAATGTATTGTGAGCTGGGGGGCTGATTGCACCCTCAGAGAATACAGACGTTCCTGGGAAAACCCCTGAAAAATGTTGACAGACTACTTTCACATTGCTCCTTACCTTACTGGCAGCTCTGTCGCGTGATAAGCCTCTCACACGCTTACTTAAAAGCCTGTACGGAACCTGTCAGATTTGGAATTGATTGTTTGCTTTTCTCTCTCTCTCTCTCTCTCTGACGTTCTCTGCTCCTGGCAGAACTGTCATCTCTGACTTGTCTTGGAGCACGTTTAAACTTTTGAAAAAGAGACCAATGTTTGTTAGCAGTGTTTAAACAAAGTTCCTGTTTCTACAACTCCTGTGTTTCTGTGCAAATCTGTGACCCAAGCGTGACAGTATACATACAGTACAGGGGTTAGTTTACTGAAAACAATGAATCTTAGATATTAAGGAGCAACTTTATGATGTAAATATGTAATTCCTTTTCACGGGTTTCCAAAGTATAAGTATTACTTTTTTTAACAATGGTCTTAGAGTTACTTACAAAAAAAGTAATAAATTAAGTAAAAAACAATAAATTGACAACAACTCTTGTGTAGGAAATTCCAACATTATGATAAAGAGTAAACCAATAAGTGTCTTTTGTTACACACGTGTGCATGGGAGGCAGTCAAAGGGCTTAACTAAGGGTAAGATGTCAGTTCGAGGTTTGATAAAGTCCAATGATCTCTCGTCTTCCTCTTCTACATATCCACAGAAGGGAAACTCGGATAAATCAGCACCAACTTTTGCTCTTCTGTCCAAACCGGGCCTTCCTATTGACCTCGATACCGCCAACCACCTCTTGGTCCGGCCTCTTCCTGCACCTTTTTTCCTCAGTCAGTCTATTTAGGACTCAGTCTTTTACAACTACTTGACATAACTGTTTTGTGTTGCTTGTCATTATACGGGGTGTATTCCAAAAACCTTTCTCTTTCTCCTTTTCATTACACTTTATAAAAATAATCAAAAGGACTTGAAGTTGTTCATGAAACATTTACCATCTCCAGGGGTTCATCAATGTGATATAAAATATCAAACTTATTAATTTTCACAAAACATCATAATATAAGCATGTGGAGTGCTGCTTTATGCTGTTTCTAGGTTGTTGATCATATGATAATATGTTTGACATTTGATAATTTACTGGTGGTCCTAGCCCTCTAAGAGACACTTCCAGAAGGTTTAATGACACATTTCAAAACATAAGCATGTGGAGTATTGTTTTAGACTATTTCAAGATCAGTGATTACAAATACAATGTTATTTTTGATGATTTACTAGGGATCTAGCCTTTAATGGAAATCTATCAGTGGGTGAAAAATGACAAATTTCTAATACAATCAAGAATATTTGGACTTTAAACATTTAAACTGAAGTATACAATTTCATATTTCAAATATCTGACTCAACTATTCTAGTTTTTTTATGTACTTCTACCTCATGAAGTAAATCATCATATTTCTTATGAATACCACAGGTTATTAAACTAATTCAGACTTTTTATTATTAATGGTCATGATGTGAATGTAATGTGAACTGTCTCGCAACCAACATCTGTCACTTAATTTGGCATAGAATTTAGCCATTTTAAGAAGCACTTAGTGATTAACTAAGGGGTCCAGGAGCACATAGGTTATAAAGGATTTAAAATGCTACTTTAGTTATGATGGATTTTTGGAAACACTCATAAATTAGACATCCATCTTAAGATAAAGTCTGCAGTGTTCATAATGTTACACCACTTTCAGGAAAATAGCTATGGAGTGTACTTTTGAGTTCTGTGCAAGCAGATACAGCAAAATATGTGCTAAAACTCCAAACTATTTGTTCATATTATGAGATATTTGGCACTTTACAATGAACTAATAAATAGAGGAGGGTTGCTGCCACTTTTAGCTACACGTTTCATACAGTTTATGTAGTTTAAATTGTATTTTTGTATTGTAAATTCAGGATTTCCTTTTGTAATATTTTTTTCACCTTTATGTTGACTATTCTTTCACATTAAGAGGTTTTTCACTTACTGATCTCAATTTAAGATTCACAGCTATTTTGGTTGTTATTGGTTCATAGTATAATGTTGAATAACTACAGGCTTAACAAGAAGAATGCAAAGTTATTGTCAGCAATTTCTTGTATGCAACACATATCCAAAAATCCACTAGAAATACTTAGGCACCACTGATACAAGTAAAAGGAGCTTGTTATTAATGAAACACATACAGTGTGGTTTAGAATTTGACAGCAGCTATGCATCAGCTACAGTATGACTACTTGAGCTCTACAATATTGCTTGGGACATTAACAATAGTAAATTGTTGTTCAAGAAGATATATGCTGCTATTTTATGGAAAGTGACATATTAAGCAGCCTAAAGGTAAAGGCTAAGGAAGACCAAGCTGTACTTGTCTGACAAGATGGAAATTCTGATAGATTGTCTGACAAGATTTTCTTCCCTTCTAAAAATGAATGATATGAGCTATAAAATCAGTGGCAAGAAATTGTATGAGTACCACAGATAACTCTAATCCATTAACCCCCTTTTATGTCAGAAGTTATTAATCATTACATCTTTGTAATACAGCTTTTCTTTTTATTAGGGAAAATTGCATGTATTTATTAAAATGTACTGCACAGAACATGTACTGGTTAGCTCTTCTGTTGGAAAGCACCAGGGAAGTGGGTTCAAGTCCAAGTCTGGCCATTGTTTGTATGGAGTTTTTACAATCTCTTCTTGCTCACTGTACTGTAGGTTTCTAAATATACATCAGTTTCCTCTTCATCCTAGCAATACACATGTTTAATTAACTGGTAATGCCTTGCGTGAACGAGTACACATTCATGTGAGCTCAGATCAGAAATATAATACGTGGTGTGAAATTTTTGTTTTTATGTGCAGGAATTGGAGAAATGTACATAATAAACTAGTCTTTTAATGGATTTTGTTGATTTGCATTTTTCTAGATTAAGGATCTTTTAAATATTCACAACAAACATAATGGTGATTTTTCAAATATATTTGCTTCCAGCATACTTCAATAACAGAAAAAGTAAACACTTTTTTATATACAAAAAATGAACTTTATTTAATAAGTGCATAAGTTTAATATGCCACTGTGCTCTGTACAAAAAATATTTTATAAATCCACTCACATGTACAGCTAACACAAGGCCAGATTTAGCACATAGGGGCTCATCATTTAGAACTGCTAGGCAAGCATTAGAAGACATAAAAGGGACAACTACGAAAATGGGCATTGTACTATTTCTGTGTGACAGACTCAGCATGACATTGGATCTTCTTTTCCTTGTTTGGAATGGCATGATTTACCTAAGTAGGGGTCTGCACATGGAGAAAGAGTATAAAGCCTCAGAACATTGTCCGGCACATCTTTGAAGCCGACAGACGGATGGGAGATGCCATCATCTGATTCTGAAAAATCATTCCAATGCTGCAACGAAAATGGCAGACTCTACATAAGGTCTTGTCATTGCTTCTCGTCTGTTATGCCGTGTAAGTCATCATTAAAGAAAGCTAAGTTATTTTATTTTATAAGTTATTTTCTCTTATGTGATTTCTTACCACCGTATCACCATGGGAGGGATATCGCCTCTTTATAATATATCTATTTAGGTTCAGGTTACTTAAGACGCCACAATTAAAAAATAACTTATTCTAACCAGGGAGTTAGCGCCCCTTAGAGGAAAACACTTTATCAGATAAAAGTTGATTGAAAAGACATTTTTCTGAAAACCAGATAAAGATGTAATGCTTTACTTCTTATGTACATTAGATAGATAGATAGATAGATAGATAGATAGATAGATAGATAGATAGATAGATAGATAGATAGATAGATAGATACTTTATTAATCCCAAGGGGAAATTCACATAATCCAACAGCAGTATACTGATACAATACATAAAAAAAATATATATTAAATTAAAGAGTAATAAAAATGCATGTGAAAGCAGACAATAACTTTGAATAATGTTAGCATTTACTCCCCTGGGTGGAATGCTGAAAATGTTCTACCAGGCAGTTGTGGCGAGTGCCCTCTTCTACACGGTGGTGTACTGGGGAGGCAGCATAAAGAAGAAGGACGTCTCACGCCTGGACAAACTTGTTAGGAAGGCAGGCTCTATTGTAGGAATAAAGCTGAACAGTTTAACATCTGTGGCAGAGCGATGGGCACTAAGCAAACTCCTGTCAATCATGAAGAATCCACTGCACCCACTAAACAGTGTCATCTCCGGGCAGAAGAGAAAATGAGTGTGTACTCCAATGTGCCAGTTAAAACAAGAATTAATGCTGTAAATATACAGTATATGAATTAACAGTATCTGCTTTGACAATAACCTAGTAACACTTAAAAACAGGTGCTACAGAGAGGCATTTCATATTTAGTTACAGCTATACAACAAAACCTTAACAAACACTGCTTGGTTTTAATAAGACAAAGCACAAGTGACAACACACTAAAACTAGTGTAACTAGGTTTTTTTCACTCATGCAGAGCTACACACACAGTGAACTCCCACAGGGCTACTGGAACGTGAACTTGGGTTCACACCATACATGGACTGAAGAGAACACTCTGTCTAAGGCAGTCAAGCGTAAAGCGAACTCTGTCACCTCTAGTGTCTGATAAAGCTTCTTCACAGTAGGTTTGTTCGTTTTGAGCCCCATTATGGTTATTTTGCAAATGACAAATAGATGCATTAAAGCAAGCCCTTAAGCTCCTGTTCTGCAGTGTTGCAAAGTATTAACAATGATCTTTTAAAAGATCCATCCATCTATTATCAATTTTGTTTAATCCAATTCAGGACATGGAGTTTATTCTAGTAGCAATGAACAGAAGGCAGTAACTAAGCCTAGAGGGAGAGTCAGACTAATGCAGCGTAACCTAACATCCACATTGACTCATATAGAAACAATTTCGAGTTGCCAATAACACATATGCAGGCTCAAGCATATTGGATTCAAATCATGGTCCTGGCACTGCTATTGTATTGTTGTTTCAAAATTTCAATATGTGGCTATAAAATATCTGTAAATAATTTTAACATGTATTTAATTTAGCTTCTTTTTTAACTAATAATAATCAAAAGTTGCATAAATAATTTGGAACCAAAAGCCGGGAAAAATACTGGGTCAAGTAAGTGGTTGGCAGGATCTGATGTGAAGAAACATGCTTTGAATTGTAGAACAAAGAGGGCACTGCCCATTCTGCTAGGCTTTAGTGGCACACTTGGCCTTTTAAGAAAGCAGAATTAAGAGGGATCCAGATATCCAGCTGCGCCTTCCCGCACCTGCATTCCAAAGTGAACGAACTCCAGCTTGTACCACAATCTGCCTCGACTTCATGTGATAAAAAAAATGGTGTAATTCGCCCCTCTGCAGACCTCTTGAGCCAGAACGTGCAAAATAGAATGAAGCAAGAACAAGAACTATAATTCAAGGGATGACCTCTAGGATACACAGAATAACTCGCTTATTAGAAGACGCTGACTTTGTAAATGGGAGTGAGTTTAATCCAATCAGGAGAAGGTTCAACTTTCCTTTAAAACCACATACACCCCATCTCTCAAGGGAATAAGAAAGGAGTGATAGAGAATGGAAAGTTAAGTGAACTTCAATGATTTTCTCAGTGAGGGAGAACTCTCCAAAATGTTTTAAAACCTCTGAAACCTGCTCTCTGAACCTAAAAGCTATGTGTGACTCCTTCTTGGACAGCTGAAGTCGACAACCTGTTCCTTTCATAAGCCTGAGAGCTGAGATCCAGTCTGCCATGTTAAGCACTGAGCCCTGTCTGCTAAGGACCAACCATTGCTTCAAGAAGCTGACTTAAGCATCTAAAGTGTTGTACCAGAAAGACTGATGCTTTTCTCCATGAATTTGCAAATGACATAGCCAAAGGCCTAACTGAGGAAAGCACTGCATGCTGCAGAGAAGGAGTCATGAAGCAAAGAGAAAGAGGGCACTCCAACGCACTCCTCCACTTGAACCTAGATGAACTCCACACAACATTGGACATCATCTTTAAGACTTGGTACTGTAAAACTATTTATTTGTGCAAATTTAAACTAGAATTTTAAATATGTTAAAATAAATATGTTATATGTTTGTCTGTCTAGTCTGCCTGCATCCAGTCTTATATGTTGACATATATTTATGCATTTATCATGCTTCAATAATCCTTTTGTTTATTGATAAATAGTATTATTCTGTTCCTTAAAACAAGTGTGCCTCAGTTACCTTGATATAAAGTCTAATGGCCAGAGACCCCCTCCTACAACAGAAAAAGGAATGGTAAATAAAATAGGAACATTGCTGAATTATTTTAGTAATTACCAGCACTGCCAAAGATAAAATTGATAATTAATTGACCAGCTTAAAATTCATTCAGTTCCTACATTTAAATCAACAGTTCTCACGTAGGCAAGTGAAAATTTATTTTCCAAATCTTATTGCATGCTTTACAATTAATTAGTATTAATAATTACAATTAAAGATAAATAAAAACCCTTGCAAAATGTTATATAATAACTGTTTAGTTCACACATGGGTACTGGCAATTTGTGGCAATGCCAATTAAGAAAATGACACAGACAGGCATCTGTATAGGATGGGCATACAGCATACAACACTGTGAGTCTGGGTGTCCCCTCACACTTTAATGACTCATTTGCAATGATATTTGATCGGACGTAGGCATACACCATGTCTGGGTGTCACTTTTGAATAAACTTGCTTAATTGTGAGGCAAGATCATTGGGTGAGTCTTTACGGTGCCTGCACAATTTAACACTGCAAAGAATGACTTGTTATTTCACTCTATCTTTGCTTTTACAATAGTTTAATATAGCTATGTTCACTATCAATATTGGCTTGATTAGCAGGTAACATTTTACTTTAGGTACTGCAGAAATGGCTGCATTGCTCATATTGTAAACTGTCATGTAACAAGACATTAACAAAATTGGTTTTATTAACTTTTACAAAACATCAGTAAAGTGGTTATTCACCTTTGTGCAGGGTGGCATATTGAAATGCTGGTAAAATTAATTGTAAATATGAGCAATTCCCAGGTTTTATACTCAAATATGCAATATCAAGAGAAACATGTCTCAGTTAAGATACTTTTGACCATTCCAAAGTGATATTATTCTGGTATGTCATATTGCACAAATGAGTACACACTTAACTGGTGTTATTAAGTGTTAAGTGTCTTGTTACATAATAGTAATTAAATAATAGACACATTTCTGCGGTGCCTTAAGTGTTACCCTTTGGCGAAACAACAGATCCTATAAAGTTCCATTTAATGTTAAATTCACATAATGCAGTAGTAGCTCAACTAGAAAAGAATATTACTTTTACATAGCTGCATAGATAAGAGACAGTTATGTTTTGCTCCCTACAAGCTAACATGTTAATGGAACATTCCTAACTGCAATAACTCACATGTCACAATTGAATATGTTCAGTTACAAAGATAGATTTCTTGTAAATGAAAAAAATTAGAGGCATAACATTTTCTGAACATATGCAATAATATATTTTAATGCACTTAGCAGTACATTACTATTACAAATAATTGTGAATTTCCCCCTTGGGGATTAATAAAGTATCTATCTATCTATCTATCTATCTATCTATCTATCTATCTATCTATCGTAACTTAAAGACACATCAATAAGATATGTATGTGTGAAAGTAAAACATCACAAGCAAGAAGATATTTTTTGTGTGAGTTACCAATTTTTCTCATAATGTTTACATTTGTGAACTGTTTTTAAAAACAATGACACTTGGATGCGGGATGTTTTGTGTACCTGTCATACTCTATACCCGAACAGTTCCAATAGCTGCAAAATTTTGCTTTGGAAATATCAAAAAAATGAAGATACAATTAGCTTTTATTTTATAACTGAGGAACTTAATTATGCTAATCTATTAAGAACACAAACATGCAATGCTACCAGGAATTTGTAGGTTTGTATTCCTAAGTATTTCATCTTTAAAGACCCTTTAAAGATATTTCTCAGAAGAAATATAGTGGATGGTTTTCTTGCCACTTAACTAGTCTGTCCTCCTTCCTGTGTGAGCATACATGCTTTTCAGTGATGCTTAAAAAAAGCATACATAAGGAGTTGCTCCCTGATTCAGTCAATAAGGAACTGAAAAGTAGCAGCTCACCTGACCTTTAACACAAGACGAACTCAAGCCAACAGTGTTTACATTTTTTAAAGGGAACCCTTTAGCCACTAGGATTGTACTGGAATGTATCTCATACCTTGTGAGTAGGGAATCCATTCCTGGATGGGTTTATCCATTCCCGGGAATTTGGGAATCCCGCATGCCATTCCAGGGAATCCTGGGCTGCTGGGGATGACAGAGTGCACGGGCATCTCACATGTGAACGGTTTTAGAACGACCGACACTTATTTTTATTAAAACTACTGCAATATGTTGACACCAATAAAAGACTAACCTTATCTACAAGCAATTCAAGCTGTCATATAAGTACATGTTTCTAGTAGGGAATCCATTCCCGGACGTCGTTTATCCATTCCCGGGATTTCAGGAATCCTGCATGTCATTCCTGGGAATCCCGGGCTTCCCGGGATGACACAGTGCACGGGCATATCACATGTGAACGGTTTTAGAACGACCGATAATTATTTTTACTAAAACTACTGCAGTATGTTGACACCAATAAAAGACTAACCTTATCCACAAGCAGTTCATGCTGTCATATAAGTACATGTATCTAGTTCAGGGGTGCCCAATGCGTCGATCACGATCAACTGGTAGATCGCAAAGGCAGTGCAGGTAGATCGTGTTGCATTCAAAAAAAATTTTTTTTAAACGTTAGTCTATCATATATCCTCCCTATGGCATTTGCCACTTGATTGACATACAGGGCAGCCAGTCTGAGATCTCCTTTCTTCTAAGACACTGGTCACCCCGCACGCACAAACAAACGCGCAAGCTACTGCAAAACTCCGGCTGTGATCTAGTTAGCCTTTCAATTTATATTGACTAAAGAAGGGATTTTAAAAAAATTGTTTGGGGAGAGTAATGGCTTTATGTGTAATTAGAAGAGGATTTTTTTCTCTCACAATGTCACAACCAAAGTGCGTTTGTCTGATCTGTCAATCTATCATTGCTATTCCAAAGAAGGAAAATGTGGAAAGGCACTTTCGAACTGTTCATAAAAACTAGAAAACTGACTTCCTTCCAAAAAGCGATCTGAGAAAGAGAAAAGAGAGGGAACTAAAATCGCAGTTAATCGGACAGCCGTCATTTTTCACTCAGCTGAATTCAAAAGCTCCTTGACTGCATTATTCAGCTCTACTTATTTATGCGAGTCAGCCTTTTCCCACATGAAGATTATTAAATCCAAATACTGTAGTGACCATAAATGCATTGAATTGTTATTGTGCCATAAAGGTTATTCAGTTATGCAAGTGTATATATATATATATATATATATATATATATATATATAT
>JANRMT010062818.1:9379236-9397185 GCA_026402145.1 Polypterus bichir lapradei | reverse complement strand
ATTTTTTTTTTTTATGTAGGTAGATCATTTCGACCTGGTTATTTTAAAAGTAGCTCGCAAGCCGAAAAACTGTGGGCACCCTGATCTAGTTAGTTGCGGTAATAAGAGCGTAGAAAACATAACTTGTCCAGCGTGCGGTCGTCCAGGCAAGAGAGTACTTCGTGCAGAGTACGCCAGCTGCTGAGAAAGCACACTTTGCCTCCACTGTAGTAGGCAGCACAGTCATCAGATACAGATACACTTGTTCTAAACAATGCCCGCGCTTGCCGTTGCTGTGAAACACCACCATTTCACCTGTTACTGATGAATCCAGTTTCTTGTCATCATTCTGTGATGGCAAGTTTCTTGGCACAGATAATGAGGATCCAACAGACTGACGCATTGCAATTTCAAGTTGCTGTTCAAATCTGTTGTCTGACAGACGTCAATGAAGTCTTCAGTTTTCAACTATAACTCTGTTATTTCTTGATCGATTTTTACACTTTTACACGCTATATATGCGAACTTGGCCGGTCCCGGTTTTACACCAATTTCATTCCCGGGAATGCGGGAGTGAAAAATGTCCGGGAATCCCGGGCTCCCGTTTACCCGTTGGATCCCCTAGTATCTAGTTCATGGGTGCCCACACTTTTTCTTCTTGCAAGCTACTTTTAAAATGATCTACCTACATTAAAAATGCTATATATTGCATAGTTTTACTGTCAAATTATGCAAATAGTACGTGACACTTGTTTCGCCCTAATTCTGGGCTCATCAGGTGTATACACTCACTGCACCCCTATCTCTTGGATCGAACCTCGGACATCAGCGTCGCAGCCTCTTTACGTTGCGCCACGGCGTGTGGTTCGTTTATTTGAAAGCATGTACATCGGGGTAATTACATTGATGGCATTCGTAGTCTGAATTACAATCTGATTGTATGGGTTGTTACCTACCAGGTAACGCTTGTGGTTGGTCTGCAAGTCGGCAAACATCCGCCATGGTGCCCTCTTCAGTTGCGAGAAGCAGATCATATAATGTTGCATAGTTTTACTGTCAAATAATGCAAAGAGTACGTGACACGTGTTTCGCCCTAATTCTGGGCTCATCAGGCGTACACATTCACTGCACCCTCTCTTGGGGATCAAACCTCGGACGTCAGCGTCAGAGGCGAAGCCACGGCATATGGTTTGTTTATTTGACAGCATGTAGATCAGGGTAATTACATTCATGGCATTCGTAGTCTGAATCACAATCTGATTGTATGGGTGGATGTGGGATAACCAGTGTGTTAGAAGAAAAAAAAAATCTCAGACCGGCCGCCCTGTATGTAAATCAAGTGGCAATGCCATAGGGAGGATATATGATAGACTAACATTTAAAAAAAATTTTTTTGAATACAACGCGATCTACCTGATCAGATACTGATACACTTGTTCTAAATAACGCCCGCCATTTCAGTTTTTACTGATGCATCAAGTTTCTTGTCATCATTCTGTGATGGCAAGTTTCTTGGCACAGATAATGCGGGTGCAACAGACTGATGCATTGCAATTTGAAGTTACTGTTCAAAGCTGTTGTCTGACAGACATCAATGAAGTCTGCCCCGTCCCGGCATTCGTGAGCTGCAGAGTGCAGACTCCTCACAGTCCACTGTGCTCAGTCTTTGTGGGAGCCGGGAGACTGATGACTGCTGCTGGTCTGTTGTTGACTGAATTAAGCGGCAACACACTACACCGTGGGCCAAAAAACCGTGCCACTTAATTATTTTCAACTATAACTCTGTTATTTCTTGATTGATTTTTAAACTTTTACACGCCTTATATGCGAGCTTGGCCGTTCCCGGGAATGCGGGAATGAAAAATGTCCGGGAATCCCTACTTGTGAGTAATGACTTTACGGCATTTGATGACTTTCTTGTGTTTTTATGTTGATTTGTTTAAAACACTTGGTAGCATATAATTCAGGCTTAAATCATATAGTGTATGCCTCCCCTTAATGGGTGGATGGAAAGAAAAATAAGATAGTGTTTAGAAACGTGCCTATTTTACAAATATAGTGTAGTGCATTTCAATTGCCACAATGTGTGTGTGTGTATGTGAGCTGGGTGGGGACCAGGGGTGATTTCCAGGGACACTGTAAAGTATTAATCCAGTCCTGTTGATATATGAAACATTACCTAAATTTATTCAACTCTTGCAAAGTACAGTATGTGTGAAAACATGCTGTGCCAGAAGCAGGTAATGAAGTGACTAAATACATTTTCTTTCCAGAGATTTGATCTACTGCACTATAATAAATATATCAATCAACAAAATGAACACATACTGTACACAAACAACAGTACAGAAATAAATATATCCTTAAGCAAGAAAATTCAACTTGAGGTGCTTGGCTGGTCATACGTGACTAAAGCAAACTATACTATATGGCTAGTAAGGAGAATAACATAGGTGTGCATTTCAAAATCATAAGATATTAATAGGTCACAATATTCATGAACAGAACAAAAGTGATTGGTGAGTAAACATACTGTATTAGTGTGATGTATCTGGCAAGGAACTCCATCCAACAACCAGCACAGTTCAATCTGTAAGTGCACTGAGAAATTGGCCAAGCCTAAAATAAGACAGAAACAAAGATCAGCGTTACAGTTGAAGCCTTGTTTCTGGTCACATTTTCACCCTATATGGGCAGCACCCTTTAAATATGAAAAACCTCAGACATATGATCTAGTGTAAAAGGCTCCATCTTCTACAGTAGTATAATGTATCATTTGAATGATAATCTGCTCCTTTAATTACAATATACAATATCTGCTTGAATGAACATATTAGTAAGATCTGGTAAGTGAAGTAGGCTAAAGACATTTTATGGTAAATAGAAAATGTATTTTCCCGTAAATATAACAAACAAAATAAATACATTCATTTTATTAGGCAGTAATGTTATAACTAAAGAAGGAATCATTGTGAAAGAATACATTTTTTTTTTTTTTATTTTCCTTCCATTTTTAAATGTGTCTGTGTTGTTAGTGTATAATCTCCTTTGTATCATCACATCTTCTTGTAGATGGTTTTATTCTGTTTAAATCTCAATGACAATTGCCTTCTTTCTTCAAATACTGCTCAGAAGAATGAAAATACATTGACTGTAGCAGAACCTATTAAGATAGTTACAATCTAGTTTTATGCTACACAGCCCTTTAATGCCACTCAATACAAAAATGGAATGTCACGGTTGTTGCACCAGAAGAGAGGTGAGGCAGGCGTTTTATGTATGTATAAATGTTTTGCAGTTTAAAATATGTAAGCACAAATTGTTATATTAATAAAACATTTTTTAAAAAGTCAACATATGAGGATGAAATGTTGATGATTAAATGCAAACATGTAAAGTGTAGTGTACAGAAAAATATGTACAGTACATGATGTAAGCCAAAATAAATTGAATCAAATGCAAGCACCACTGCTTGCTGCTGCAGCTTTACTCAAAACTTCCTACATTGTTGTGGATCTACTCCGGTTAGTTATTAATGAAGGTTCACAAAAAGAGTCAGACATTTTCTCAGAAAGTGAGGGTGAAATTTTAATGACTCTGCTCATTACTTCTACTCCAATTAACACACAGTCCACCTCAAAGCTTTCTTCTACAGCAATTGGCACTCGTCGTCTTTTAAAAGTAAGAAAAATTGCTTCACTAAACTGTCAAAAATATATATCAAAAATATATCATACATATATAATCAAATGTCTGTCTGTCTGTCTGTCTATATATATGTCTGTCTGCTTTTCACGAAAGAAACTACTTAAAAGATTTAGTTAGTGTCTTTTTCTATAGTTTGCTTGAACATTCCAATTGATTTTGCAACTTCTCTCATTGCGCTAAAAATCATAGTTTGCTTGTGTTACCGATTTATTTGTGCAAATCCGAGAGACACGCAGCGGGCTGATGAGAGGAGGGTGGGGCCCTTCTCACTCACATGGCAGCCTCAGGGAGTACCTTACATCCGCTTAGCTAGCGATCGAGAGAATTACTTAACGGATTTAGATCAGGCTTTTTTCTATAATTTGCTTGAGCATTCCGGTTGATTTTACGACTTCTTTCATTGCGATATATATCATAGTTCGCTTGCGGTACCAATTTATTTGTGCGAATCTGAGAGACACGCAGTGGGCCAAAGGGAGGAGGGTGGGGCCCTCCTCACTCACGCGCCAACCTCAGGGAGTACTTTACATCCGCTTAGCTAGCGAAGAAGAGAACTATTTAACGGATTTAGATCAGGATTTTTTTTATAGTTTGCTTGAACATTCCGGTTGATTTTGCGACTTTTTTCATTGCACTAAGAATCATAGTTTGCTTGCAGGAGTGATATATTCATACTAATCCGAGACAGAGGCTGCTGGTTGAGGGGAAGGGGAAGCGTGACGTTAGGAGTGGGGAGCCGGGCAGGGCCCTCCTCACTGCCTTGTTTCAATACTATTTGGGCGAAGCCACAGAGGACAGCTAGTATCTATATTTTTTTATATATATATATACACATATATTTACATGTATTACTTTACTGGGGGGCAGCATAGTGGCGCAGTGGTAGCATTGCTGCCTTGCACTAAGGAGACCTGGGTTCACTTCCCGGGTCCTCCCTGCATGGAGTTTGCATGTTCACTCCGTGTCTGCGTGGGTTTCCTCCGGGTGCTCTGGTTTCCTCACACAGTCCAAAGACACGCAGGTTAGGTGCATTGCGATCCTAAATTGTCCCGAGTGTGTGCTTGGTGTGTGGGTGTGTATGTCCTGCAGTGGGTTGGCGCCCTGCCTGGGATTTGTTCCTGCCTTGCACCCTGTGTTGGCTGGGATTGGCTCCAGCAGACTCATGCAACCCTGTGTTAGGATATAGCAAGTTGGACAATGACTGACTGATTGACTTTATTGGAGCAATGTATTGTACTACTCTAAGGACTGTAACTGTATCCTCTGATTTGTTGAGTTTCAATTAGAGTCAGAGCTAGGAGAGTAGGGCCTGGATCAGGGGCTAAAATCTTTTGGGCTGTAGTCACCTGTGAGGAACATAAAATACCCTTATTGTTCATAGCAGTATGCTCTGCCATTTGCTTTGTATTTTTACCTGTTTGTTTATTACTGTTCATGCTGTGGACAATCTGTTTTGCTTTTTTACAGACATTTAACACTGTAGTTTGAAAATGTTTGTCTCTTGTGGGAAATATTCTTCTGGCTTTGACTTTTACTTTTTTATTTGTCTTAGCTTTTGTGAATTAATTATGTTTATTTGTAATTTTCGTCGTTTTTCCTTGATTTTTTCCTTCTGATTAGATGTTGAAGAAATAAGCAAAACTTTTCTGGAAAGAAATGGACTGTTTTTTGTACAATGTTCAAAAGTGACTACTTATGCTTTATTCTTTTCTATACTGAAATACCTTGTTATGTTAAATGTTGCTGCACCAAGCTTAACTGACTCCTGAGAATGTGGTTTCTCCACTAATTTTTTAGTATTTGCTTAAGAATTACTTGATAATTAGTTTAAGTAGAATGTGTCATTAGCTCTGTTATAATTTGGGTATAACATATTGCTTGGCAATGCATATTTTTTTGATAACTGATATCATAATGCAGTTTTAGTTTAAAAAAATTGGTTCTTGTTGATATAAAACATGCTGTTGGATAACATTTATGATGTCAGAAGTGTGAGATAAAGCACCTGATTTTAGAAACATGACTTTAGTTTCATGAACTTTGGATGCACTTCCACCACCTGATCAAGGCACCATTTAGTCCCTGCATTGATGGATTGAAGACAGTACCCCAGTTGTCCACATGAGCATGATCATCAAATGTTTGAACATGAAGCCTTAAAGCCATAAGGATTTAGATCATGTATGTTAGGTAGAATACCTAGAAGGGGCTAGGGCAGTCTCTTGGCCTTGGAACCCCTGCAGATTTTGTTTTTTTTTCTCCAGTTCATGTGGAGTATTTTTTTTTTTATTCTGTCCTCCTGATCTTACTTTATTCTTTGTTAATTAGTATTGCCTAATCTTATTTTTGTTTCATATAAACTTTTATTTCTTCATCTTGTAAAGCACTTGAGCTACACCATTTTTGCTCTGTAAAGAAACTAGCAAAATACCCACGCTTCGCACCTGAGGAGTAGTGTGTTAAAAAAGTTATGAAAAAGCAAAGGAAACATTTTAAAAATAACATAACATGATTGTCAATGTAATTGTTGTAGGCTTATTTTAGTATTGAGAGTAAATTTGATGATTGTAAAGAGTTTCATTTATGATTGCAAATGTTGTCTATGAGAAATGCACATTTTTAGGATGTAAGGATCTCTTTGTAAACGACGTTTGCAGTTCTGTCGTCAGGCTGTAAAATGAACAAGCTCTCTGCTTAACTTGCAACGTACAGTTGGCCATGTGAGAAGCAATCTTCTGTCAAGTCAATGGCAACCTTTTTTAGAGTCTGGCCCTGTGACTTATTTATTGTCATAGGGAAGCAGCCTCTTACCGGAAATTGGAGGTGTTTGATTTGGAATGAGAGGTCAGAGGGTATGAGAGAGATGCGAGGAATAAACACAGTCTCCTCTGAGTCAGTTCCAGTGAAGACAGTTGCCTCAATGAGGTTCTTTGTGCAGAGATTTGATCTGAAGCTTGGTGCCGTTACAAAGATTTGGTGGTTGTAAGTTTCATAGTAACATAATTGGTGTGCCAACCTTCAAAATTAGAGTATGCGGAGGCATGCCCGGAGGATTAAGAGTGTGAAGAAACTGTACTTGATAGTGCACTGCTTCCTCTAGTTCTACAACAGAGTCAATAAACATATGTTTTTGTTTTGAAAGTTAGTTGGTGAAGTAAAATGGTGTTTATATGTGAAGTCATGTCACTTTTTGGTGTTAGAATAGCTCTCTCCCTCAACCAAGAGACGTCCTTTTCATGCAGATTTCATAGGTTGGGGTAAACATTTTCAATAAAGGTTTGTAAGGTATTAACCAGGGGCCTCATATATAAATGGTGCATACGAACAAAAATATTGCATAAGCCCGTTTCCATGCTCACATCGCAATGTATAAAACCTAAACTTGGTGTAAAGCCACGCACATTTTCACAGTAGCTCAAACCACAGCGTACGCAAGTTCTCTGCTCGGTTTTGCAAAATGGCGGCACCCAGCGTCAAAACAGTGGTTTTGTTCCAGTGTGGTTTCCCTTTCCTTTTTTTAGATCCACATCATATACACTGAAATGAACCGCATATTGTTTATTAGTTTAAGGCATCTGATTGTAATTAACCTGTAACAATATAATGGTCCACAGAATGGCCAAACTATTCCAAATACCATAGCTGCTTTAGCATTGTTACTATCACTGCACCTTTTTCTTCTTCTTTCAGCTGCTCCCGTTAGGAGTTGCCATAGCGGATCATCTATTTTCCATGTTACTCTCACTGCACCACTCGGAGTATTTATATCACTGTATCTGAGTGTGGAATCACACCTCTCAAGCAGTTGATCAGAAAGAGAATTATCGGTATACAGCATCAAGCACACGCTGCCCATTTGAACTGCTCTAATATGGCAAACGCTTCAGAGCCTTTCCTGTACGGACCTCCTGGTTCAGAAACAGTTTCATCCCAAGAACTATAAACACAATCAATCAGTCCATCAAGTGCTCCTTGTAGAACTGTTTTTACTTATAAGTACAATCACCTCATTGCAAACTTGCAATGCAGTTATAATATTGCACAACCTGAGCCACTTTATGAAGCACGTATTTACATATGACGACGATATCATTTTTAAGATTAAATGCAGCAAAATATGTTTATTACATTATACAGATAATATGTTAACTTCATTTAAATAATCTATATTGTTAATAATTAAACATGTGAGGGCACGGTGTCACAGCGCTATCAAGGAGCTGGTGCCCTGTTTAGGGATTGTTCCTGTATCGCGCTATATTCTTGCTGGGGCTGGCGCGACACTGGATGGATAGATGGATAGAATAATTAAACATGTACTACAAATATATTCAATGTTCCTTAAAAGTTTTGAAGAATCAATGTTCTAAGCTTACACATGGCTTAACATCTATTACAAAGCTTATTGTGTGGCAATTGGGTACTTGGAGAAAGAAAAGGAAGGACAGGAATTTGGAGTTAGTACATTTGAAAGTGACTGTACTACTGCAATAAATTATTTCATCGAAGGTCACAGCGCAACGCAGCGAGCATCTTGCGTGATGCAGGAACAATCTCTGGACAGGGCGCCAGTTCATCACTATCACTGCGCCACCGTGTTCCCATGTTTAGTAACATGCTTTAACTCCTATCATCATGAAAATGATATCAAGTATTTATCTCAGTATTTAAATTATTCAGAGATCTGTAATATCATGAATGTAATGGATTCTGTGTCCTGTTGGAAGAAGAGAAGGCCAGTTTAAGAAGCACATAGTGAGTCACACACATAGAAGAACACATACAAAACAAAGCATTTAACATGCTACTTTAAGTACGATGGTATTTGAGAAACTAGTAAATTAATTTAAAGATGAAGTTTATGATCTACTTTAATGACAAAATAAACTATGTGATTAAAGTGGAAATGCCGAGATTAAAATTGACATTTCAAGCTTTTTTCCCCCACTGTGTCCCTATTTTTTGTCTTATCTCTAATAATAAGCTTCCATATGACACTCAGACGGTGGGTTACGACTCATCTTTTCACAGAGACTTTAATATCTGACAACTTCTTTTTCATTTCGGGGCACTGTGCAACTTTGTGAACTTGAGCTTTTGAGTTTCACCGACACCCTATGTCACTCGATCAATTTCCTTTTGTTGTTTATACCACTGTTAAAACCAACAAATAGTACGTTTTTCCTTGTCTCCACTTGGTATTCGCTGAAATTTTTCTATTTTCCCCCATGCTTTTGCCATTGCCTTTTCACAGAACACTAAACTTAAGGGCTATTTATATTGATTTGCATATTCAAAAAGGCGTAAGTCTGGGAGTAGTTTGGGGAGTGACAGCAGGTGCATGCACGTGTGTTACTTTTCACACTGACCAGGATTTATGAAGTGGAAGAACGTGAAAGTTGGTGAATGCACAGATTTATGCATCTAGATTTTTTTGTGCGTACATACATTTCCGCTTTTTTCCGTACAATATGTTTTAGTGTGAATTCTATGCACGCCGTTATGCATGAGGCCCCCTGGAGACAGAGATTGTTAGGAACATTGATCTAACAGTTCTGTTCAATTAAATTTCCATCACCTATTTTGATGAGGAAAGCAGCAAACTCTCTGGCTTTTTTGTCGCAGTTTAAGTAAACCCTCATGTGTATTGTTAAGGTAAGAACGTTGGTCTTAGGGCATAGGTATGAAGACTTGCGTGTTCCTCTTGGGACAACTGGTAAGGTCTGCCGGAAGTCTCCAGCCAGCAAGACTGTCAAGCCTCTCATCATTTTTGTCGTGTTTCTGATGTCTTGTAGGGTCCTGTCTTAAGCCTCAACACCTGCTCTGTGTGCAATAGTGCATTCATCCCATACAATGAGCTTACAGTAGCACAGCACTTGCGCTACAGTGCTCTGCTTGGATATGTTACACACGGGGGAATCAGTATGGGTGAGGTTTAGAGGTAGCCTGAAAGAAGAATGAGCAGTCCTTCGACCCTTGAAGTGGAGGAGTAAAGAGGAAGGGAGCAGTGAGCACGATGAGCTGATGAGCTGAACAGCTGAGGAAAGTAAGGAAGCAAGTGAGGAGGCACATGAGCATGGGATGTCGTTAATGTACATAGGCAGGGAGCCAACCACGTTGGAGGTGCGCGGACAGTGGCCGTGTGGAAAAAGGAAGGGGGACCGGGGGCGGCCCTTGTGCTGTCTGCCGTGAAATAAATCCTCTGTTAATGGAAATAAAGAATGAAACTGCTAAAAGAAAAGGTCAGTTTCAAAATTTTCTTACAGCATAATGGTCAGAACTGCCAAAAAGAAGACATTATTTTTGAAAGTTTGTTACGGGGCACTGTGTGAAATGAAACATACTTAACATTTGTAAGTACAGTGTAAAGGATGAGCATAGGAAATTTGGGCTTCCTATGTATATTGGAAGTTGCAGAAATAGTGAGTATGGATTTCTGTATATACAGTTTAGGGGGTACAGCCTTTCACCCCTTGTTTGTTGCAATATGACATGAAACATACCTATCTTTTCTAAGTACACTGCAAGGAATGAGCACATGAAATTTCAGCTTCCCACCTACAGTATATGGAAAGTGGGAGAATTAGTGATGAGTCAGTGAGAGTTTTGCCTTTTATATGTATAGATGTTGTTGTTGTTCTTTAAACCCCCGTTCCTAGTTATAAAAGAATGCCTCATCATAGTCTCTTGACTATAACAGCATAAGTGTATAACAGTATAAGTGACTCGCAATCAGAAAGGAAATGTTAAAAAACAACACGTTAAAGGTTAAAAACAGCAGTAAAGGAGATCTTTCGTCAAAGACAAAACTTGACTGGAAAAGCTGGAGTCTAGAACAATAATGGGGATGGAAAAAAACAGAAAAATTAAGTAATGGTCTTAGGCACAGTAAAACAAGGTTTATCTGTCAAGCATGGATAACTTAGAAACATCTGGGTGACCTTTGTATCATTTTCAGATTCTGGGCAGGATCTTCATGGAAACAGCAGAAACAGAAAGTTAACATTGCGGCACCTAAGCAGGAAACAAAAGTGACAGAAAACAATTAATTAATGATCTTTCACAAAATAGATTCTAGACAGAATGAAATCCCAAATTTGAATTCCTTGAGTCTCAAAATCATATAATTCCTATAGAGAGTAATAGGAAACTGTACAGGAATATACATAGAAAATCATTAAAGTTGGACTATATAACAGGATGAGCTTTGAACGCGCTTTTCGGAGACAAAAAATTTACTGTAAAAAGGCAACGTTGTCTTGAAGACAAGATGATTGCATCATATCTAGACTAGCTTTGAAAATCAATAAAAAGCTGATTAGAGATGAAGAAAGGAGGAGGGAACACTCAGAATATGGAACCAATGTAGGAAGCACTTCAAGTTAGAGAATATTTTATCTGTGGCACCTCTACATGATAACCACCTTTTCCACCCTCTCGAACTTATACAGTTTTTAATGTTTGGAAAATGTATGGGATTAAATCACTTAGAGATCTGTATATAAATAATGCCTTTGCATCCAATGAACAATTACACTCTATATTTAGTTTCATATCAATGCAATTTTTCCACTATCTCCAAATTAGAATCTTTCCAAAACAAAATCTGGCCAATTTTCCTCACCTACCACCTGTTTCTATTCCAGAAGAGATATTGATCAGTCTTGAAGATTCAGACAGCATTTCTATAATACTGTATATATATAACCATTTTAAAGTCCCTTCCTTTTAGAGATCTCAAAGTACAGTGGGAAAAAGATCTCTTACTCAACATTTTGGAAAAGAAGTAGAAAGCGGTCATGCACAGAATTCACTCCAGCTCCATATATGCAAAGCATTCAATTACTGAACTTAAATTTTTTTTTCGAGCGCATCTGTCTCGTGTAAAATTTTCCAAGATGTTTCCAGGGCAAGATCAAACCTGTGATCATTGTAATTGTCATTGTAATTTACTAGGCTACATGTTTTGGGTGTGTACCAAATTATCATCATTCTGGACAAAATTTTTTAAATGCCTATCAGACAGCCTTAGTGTCACAATCACTCCTAATCCATTAACAGCTGTGTTTGGTGTAATCCTAAATGGGTTTAAAGTAGAGAAAGGCAAACAAACTGTAATTGCCTTTACTTAACTACTAGCATGTAGACCTATCTTGCTCAACTGGAGGAATCCTAGCAAACCTCTGTTAAGTCAGTGAGTAACTGATGTTATACACTATTTGAAATTGGAAAGAATCAAATTCTCTCTTAGAGGATATGTTCAAAATTTTTTTAAAACCTGGCAGGATCTAATCTATACTAATAAAAGGCAAAGCCCTCACTGACTGACTGACTGACTCACTGACTCACTCACTTACTCATCACTAATTCTCCAACTTCCCATGTAGGTAGAAGGCTGAAATTTGGCAGGCTTATTCCTTACAGCTCACTTACAAAAGTTAAGCAGGTTTCATTTCAAAATTCTACGCGTAATGGTCATAACTGGAAGCTGTTTTTCTTCATTTACTGTAATGGAGATGAGCTCGAAAGCCGTGGGGGCGGAGTTTCGTGTGACATCATCACGCCTCCCACGTAATCACGCAGTACATAGAAAACCAGGAAGAGCTCCAAAAAGTGCTGAAGAAAACATGCATTATATAATTGAGAAGGCAGCGAAACAATAAGAAGCGAGCGAGTGACACATACAACCATGTTCATGAGTGCTGCTACTACGGAAACAAAGCACGGTGTAAACCTAAACTTTAAATTAAGTTCATAGGCTGCCGCTGGCGTTTGTAATTTAGTGCCTGCCCATATAAGGCCATCCGTCAGCGGCAATCCAATAGAAACACTGCCGCTAAATATTCACGGGTGAAGGACTGTGCTTATGCAGAGGAAGATGAGATGGTCAGGGTGGTGTTTGGCACAAACTCAGCGAAACTGCGAGAGAAAGTTTTAAGTGCCGGGACTTCGGTAACATTAAATACAGCCGTGGACATAGCACGACATGGCACCAGCACAGCTGGGAAACTTCGATGCATGTACACCGAGCGGCTCACGTGAACTGACGCAGTGCACAGACAAAAAGCAACAGTTCCAAAGAGCGCTGAACAAAAACCGAATTACATAATTGAAAAGGCAGCAAAAAAATATGAAGCGTCTGATACATACAAGCATATTCATAAGTGCAGCTACTGCGGAAACAAAGCACACGGTGGAAAAAGTCAAAGTCCCGCTAAAGCAGTGCTTCTCAAATAGTGTGGCTCCGTCAAGGGGGAGCGCGTTTGACCTCGGGGAACATGCTTTTTTATTTTTCTATTTTGATTTTTTTTTACTGTTCTAGAATAAAGTGCAATACCACTCCACTACATTAAGGGGCAGTGGAGCTCTCATTGGCAGAGTGTGCGCAGGGAGCATTCGCTCGGTGGTGTAGGGGTTTTGTTTGCACTGAGCATGTGCGCTTTGCACACAGTACAAAGTATGAGTATGAAGTGTAGACACAAAGTGTAGCAGACCCTCAAGTGACATCATGAAAAAATTTTTAACAGGAATGAGAAGACAGGCGGAGAAAGAAGAAGATAAAGAGACAAACGAAAGTCTCCCGAAAGCTAAGACGAGGAAATATGACGAAGCGTATGTAGTGCTTGGCTTCACTGTGACTACGGTGGGAGACGAGGAAAGACCGGTGTGCTTACTGTGTCTAAAAATGTTGGCAGCGGACAGCATGAAGCCAAATAAATTAAGGCGTCACTTAAAGACATTACACCCTAATCACGCTGATAAGCCGCTTGAGTTTTTTCAGCGAAAACGTGTTGAATATTGCCAGCAATCATCCCGCTTTCTGACTGCTACTTCAGTAAACCAGCGAGCGTTGTTGGCATCATATAAGGTGGCGTACCAAATTGCTCAGTGCAAAAAACCCCACACCATAGCAGAAGAGCTGATACTGCCTGCAGTATTAGACATGGTCTCTGTCATGCTGGATGACGCAAGTGCTGCAAAAATAAAAACTATCCCTCTGTCAAATGACACTGTTGCTAGACGTATAAATGACATTGCTGACGATCTTAAAGAACAGCTGGTAGAAAAACTCAAAGATAAACGTTTTGCCTTACAATTTGATGAAGCAATTGACAGCAACAAAGACTGTTTGTTTATTGCTTATGTACGTTTTGAAATGACAAATTCCCTGTGTGAGGATCTACTTTTTTGTAAATATGTCAGAGACAGAGCCACAGCCGAAGAGCTATTCAAAATGCTAGACTGCTTCCTGACTGAGAATGGGCTAAAGTGGGAGAACTGCATTGGTGTTTGCAGTGATGGTGCACAGACCATGGCAGGGATTAGAAAAGGACTTCGGACTCTCATAAAGAAGGCTTCACCTAATGCTGAGTGGACACACTGTATTTTACATTGAGAGGCACTGGCATCAAGGCACCTTTCCTCTGAATTAAGTGAGGTTATGACTGACATTGTAGGAGTAGTCAATTTAATAAAGACCAGACCACTAAATACAAGAGTTTTCTCTGCTATCTGTGAGGAGATGGGAGCTGAACATCAAGCTGTGCTGTTTCACAGTGAAGCAAGGTGGCTGTCCTGAGGAAAAGTGTTATCCCGAGTTTTTGAGCTCAGAGAAGAGATAAGAATGTTTTTGGAGCAGGAGCACAAGTATGAAGTTGCAAGAAAGTTTAGTGATGAGAACTTTCTGATGAAACTTGCTTACCTGAGTGACATATTTGGAAAGCTCAATGAACTAAATCTACAGCTTCAAGGGAAAAATCAACACCTCCCTCAGGTCACAGACAAGATCAACTCTTTCACTCGAAAGCTTGCAATGTGGGGCAGGCGACTTGATGAAGGAAATACTGTGTCATTTGAGAACTTGCAGGAATTTGTTGACACTACTGACTATGATGTCACCTCAGTGATTCCATATTTTAAGCAGCATATTTCATCACTGATGGGATTCTTTACAAAGTACTTCCCTAAAAACAGTTCCCAGTATGACTGGGTGAGAGATCCTTTTAATGCACCAGCTCCAACTGGTTTTAGCCTTGCAGAGAAGGAGCAGTTCATAGAAATCACATCTGACTCCATATTGAGACTAAGTTTCACATCCCAGACACAGTGAATTCTGGCTGAATGTGGAGAAGCAATATCCACTCTTAGGACAAAGAGCTGTGCACATTCTTCTTCCATTTGCAACTTCTTACTTGTGTGAGACTGGCTTCTCTGCTGTTGCTGCTCTGAAAAGCAAATACAGGTCCCGGCTACACATTGAGAAGGAGCTGAGAGTTGCTGTGTCCTGCTTCAAACCCTGCTTCGAAAAGATGTGCATTGCAAAACGTGCTCATTGTAGCCATTAATCCAGACATCATCTCTGATTAAAAAATCAGCTCAAATTATTTATATATTTTTGTTTTGCAGGTTAAAGTTTTTTTAATATTGTGCTCCTGAGTAAATGTTGGTGATCAGTTTGAATGCATTATTATTTATTGATTTTATGTATTTTTTTTCAGTATCATATGGTTTGACATGGTCAATCAAAAAATGTTTATAGTTTAATTAAGGATTTAATTTTTTTTTAATTTAGAATGCACTTTAAATCTTTTATGTTACATTTAATAAAGCTATTCTTTGTTGTAAATTGGTCCATATTTCTTTCTTTTTTTATTCTCTTATACGTTAATAAGGATACAGTGTTATGCAGAGGTGTACTTATAACAATTTTATAGACAAATGATACTATTTATAGTCGCGCGGGGGGCGCAAGATGTTTTCTTCTTCCTAGGGGGGTCATGACAGAAAATAATTGAGAAGCACTGCGCTAAAGGAAGAAAGTGTAAAAAAAAAACCCGTGCATGCAGTGTGTCAGGTCTCAGATAAAGAAGAAGACGAGCTGTTTATTGATGCAGTAAGAAACGAATCGATGAATGAAACCTGTTATCTTTACAACGATTGACAAACACGGAATGTAACTTGAACACAACACATCCTACAAATACGAACCTGATTGAAAGAAATAATGATAATCAAATCCTTGATGACAGCAACACTCATAACAGTCACAAAACATTTACTGTATATTGACAGTCATGTTACGTTATTTTTAAAATGTTCCCTTTTCTTTTTCATAGCTTCTTTAACACACTACTTCTCCGCTGCGATACGCGGGTATATATATATGTATATATATACCCCGATCTACATACTTGAATAATGGATACTTTATTCACCATCAATGATTGTTTTGGTAAAGCCATACTCAGTGTATTCATTAGATGAACGGTAAAAAAGTAAGAGCGAGGGGAGGGTGACTTATTGAGGCATGCAGGCAAAACCACAATAGCACACGGGCTCGATGTACTGTAGTGCGCGTCAACTCGATCTGAATTGCGCAATCACAAAAATATATCTTTTCAAGTTCTATTTAGTCCATATGTGTCATACTCAAGGGCCGCGGGCCACATCTGGCCCGGCGTGTAATTATATCCGGCCCGCGAGATCATTTTATATACTGTATTATTGTTATTAATGGCCCGGGTATATGAAGCGCTGGTAACACAATAAACTACAGATCCCATAATGCAGCGCTTCAGCTGCCTTGCCGAACACTTACCGCGTTAATCAAGTCTAGCTTATGATGCTGCAAGTTATTGCGAAGCTAGCCCACACGATGCTGAAGAGAAAAGTTGATTCTGAAAATAGAGCCTTTAAAAACCGATGGGAGGCTGAGTATATATTTACTGACATTGCCGGTAAACCCGTGTGTCTCATTTGTGGAGCTAATGTGGCTGTAATTACAGAATTTAATCTAAGACGGCACTATGAGACAAAACATCGGGATAACCTGAAAGACCTGAATGCAATGCAGAAGATACAGAAAGCAGAAGAATTAAAGAAGAATCTGACACTTCAGCAGACGTTTTTACCCTTGCACAATCACAAAGTGATTTCAAGTGAAGCTGCTTTTATGGGAGACACAAATGCACCAGTACAACTTGCCCCACTTTCCCTGTTGCCAAGTAATGTTGAACCAAGTCGTCACTACGGTGTTCCCAAAATACGCACTTTGCTGATAAACTGAGCGTACTGCGCACTGAGTTCGCACGGTGCTTTGGGGACTTTGAAGAACTAAAAAAGAATTTTGAGTTGTTTCGCAACCCATTTGCCGTCGATGTGGAAACTGCACTTGTGCAGATTTAGATGGAGGTGATTGAGCTGCAGTGTAATGGCACACTGAAGGCAAAGTATGATACTGCAGGGCCCGCACAGTTTATTCACTCCATTCCCGCAGAAATGCTCCAGCTCCATCTATATGCGGCTCGAACCTTGTGCATGTTTGGTAACACATATCTGTGTGAGAAGCTCTTCTCAGTGATGAAGACTAACAAAACAGCACACAGGAGTCGCCTCACTGATGAGCACCTGCAGTCCATCCTGAGAATCTCCACAACACAGAACCTCACACCAAACATAAACGAACTTGTTGCCAAAAAAAGATGCCAGGCGTCCAGCTCTAAAATGACATATGAGCAAAGACAACTGAATGATTTGATTTGTTATTGCTGAAAGGAACACATTTTATTTATATTTCCAGGTTTTGTTATGCAGCATGTTCATATTTGAATTTGTATAATTTTGACAGGATATATTTTTATGGAGAGCAAAATCTTTTGGGATATTTAAAATCTAAGTTTATTTTTTATATAAAATTACATAAGAGTAAAGAAATTTGAATGTTTGTTCTTTTAACGTTTACTTTATTTCTAACTTGTATAATTTAGACAGGATATATTTTTATGGAGAGCAAAATATTATAAGTTGTTTAAGGTTTGAGTTGATTTATTCAGGAATAATATTCCTGTCTGTTTTTACCATTCCTACCAAAGATATTTCTGTCGACTAAATAAAAATTCCTTCTATTTAAAATTTAAATAGAACTTGAACAAATACGATAGTTCATAATATCCACGCAGACTTGCACGTAAGAGCGGGAGTTATCCGTTTTAACAAGCAGCGTCTTGCACTGATACGAAATAGCTGTGTGTGTATATATGTAGATATGTATGTATATGTATATATATGTTTATATATGTGTGTGTGTATGTATATATATATATGTATTTGTGTGTATATATGTGTGTGTATGTATGTATGTGTGTATGTATATGTATGTGTATATATGTAGATATATATATATGTATGTATATATGTGTGTGTGTATATATATGTGTATATGTATAGATATGTATATATATATATGTTTATGTGTGTGTGTGT
>JANRMT010062818.1:9325185-9379136 GCA_026402145.1 Polypterus bichir lapradei | reverse complement strand
TATATATATATATATATATATATATATATATATATATGACAGCAACACTCATCACTCACAACAGTGACAAAACAATTACATTGACAATCATGTTACGTTATTTTCAAAATGTTTCATTTTCTTTTTCATTACTTCTTTAACACACTACTTCTCCGCTGCGAAGCGCGGGTATTTTGCTAGTCTATACTAATAAAAGGCAAAGCCCTCACTGACTGACTGAGTGACTGACTGACTGACTCACTCACTCACTCATCACTAATTCTCCAACTTTCCCGTGTAGGTAGAAGGCTGAAATTTGGCAGGCTCATTCCTTACAGCTTACTTACAAAAGTTAGGCAGGTTTCATTTCAAAATTCTACGCATAACGTCATAACTGGAACCTACTTACGTACATATATACGGCCATAGCCTGAGCTCGGTCGCCGTGTGAGGCGGAGTTGCGTCCCGCATCATCACACCTCCCACATAATTGAGTGCCTGCCCATATAAGGCCATCCATCAGCAGCAATCCAATAGACACGCTGCCGCTAAATATTCATGGGTGAAGGACTGTGCTTATGCAAACGAAGATGAGATGGTCAGGGATAGACTAGTGTTTGGCACAAACTCAGCGAAAGTGCGAGAGAAACTTTTAAGTGCCGGGTCTTAGCCAACATTAAATAAAGCCATGGACATCGCAAGATCGCACGAGATAGCACAAGCACAGCTGAGAACCTTAGATGCATGTACTTCAAGCGGCTCACGTGAACTGACTGTGAACGCAGTACGCAGAGAACAAGCAAGAGCTCCAAAGAGCACTGAACAAAAAATGCATTACACAATTGAGAAGGCAGCAAAAGAATATGAAGCGAGTGATGCATACAAGCATATTCATAAGTGCAGCAACTGGGGAAACAAAGCACACCGTGGAAAAAGTCAATGTCCAGCTAAAAGAAGACAGTGTAAAAAATCTGGTAAATTGAACCAATTCGCTATAGTTTGCAGGACTGGGAAAGGTCCTCACCCGTGCATGCAGTGTGTGATGTCTCAGATAAAGAGGAAGACGAGCTGTTTATTAATGCAGTAAGAGAGGAACAACCCTATGAAGCTGAACAAGCCTTTGAGGACATATCAATAGGAAAACACAGTGTAAAGCTTAAGTTTAAATTAAGTTCATAGACACGCTGCCGCTGGCGTTTGTCATGCCTAAGGCGAATACGATATTCGCGAGATACAAGTTTAATGAGAAGACGCAGGGTATAAACGAGACTTTCGATCACTTTGTAACGGAGATAAAATTGCTGTAACGGAGTTAAAATTGCTGGTGAAGGACTGTGCTAATGCAAACAAATAGGAAAGCAAGGTGTAAAGCTTAACTTTAAGTTCATAGACACGCTGCTGCTGGTGTTTGTCATGCCGAGAGACTGTGTTTGTGAAGGGATGGAGAGTTAAGGCAGGTGGGGGAGTCACATCATCATCTCCCCTCCCATTCACGTCATTTCATTCACTTCATTTCACTCCGAGCTGAGCTCCGCAGCTGACGCGGTCTTGCCGTTCTTTTTCCTTAGTGTTTAGTCCTCTCTCCTTTACTGATTTATATAAAGGAGAATTGAGATCCGAGAGACTGTGTTTGTGTGTTTGTGGAGGGATTGAGAGTTAAGGCGGGTGGGGGAGTCACATCATCATCTCCCCTCCCATTCACCTCATTTCATTCACTTCATTTCGCTCTGAGCTGAGCTCTGCTAAACTCCGCAGCTAACGTGGTCTTGCGGAAACAACTTCATGATGCTGCCACCAAATACTCACAGAAAAATCCACAAGTTAATAGAAACACTGTCGCTAGAGTTTCTCCACACTCTGAATCCTCCAGGCACTCCTGAGCATAATCTAATTTTGAAGGTTGGGACACCAATAATGTTACTGAAAAACTTACAGCCACCGAAACTTTGTAATGGCACAAGAGTTCAGGTCACGTGTCTGCAAAAGAACCTAATTGAGGCAACTATTTTTACTGGCAGTTCTCAGGGGAGAGAGTTTTTATTCCTCGCATCCCCGTTATACCCTCTGATCTCCCATTTCAATTCAAATGCCTCCAATTTCCAGTAAGGCTCTGCATCGCGATGACAATTAATAAGTCTCAGGGACAGACCCTACAAAAGGTTGGCATTGATTTGAGGCAAGATTGCTTTTCACATGGCCAACTATACGCTGCATGCTCAAGAGTAAGCTCGCACAGCTTGGTCATATTACAACCGGAGTGCTGAACTGACAACGTGGTATACAAAGAGATCCTTAACAAATAATTATTGGTATATTTTCCCTCAGTTTAAAAAGATTTACTTTTCTTTCTAATAAAAATTTAAAAGCAGTACTTCGCCGCTGCGAAGCGTGGGTATTTTGCTAGTCAATAATATATTGGGGTGAAAAACTACTCTCAAAAGTTTTACTCTGGCTGTTGGCCTTTCTTTCTATCATATGGGTGGTGGTTAAATTGAATTTAGTTTTGTTAAGTTTTACTTGATTGTATGGAATGTTTCATGCTTTAAATAAATTATTAAAAAAAACGAGGAGGGAAAAGTCAATCCAGGAATGCTCTAAGTTACCAATGACACTTAAGCAATGCAATAAATGGACCGCCTGAACATCTAGCAGGACCAGGTTGTATGTTGTACACACATCATTTTGCTTTTTTCATGGACTATATATTTTATTGCTTAATAAAAGTGTATCTTTCTCTCCAGCTTGTTCTGGTACTCCATCTAATTAGATGGGGTTACAGATTTAAAAGACAGGAGAAAGTACTGAACTGTAATAGCAGTCAGTCCTGACAGTGTGATAAGAGTATGAGATTTGGGGCATTTTGTTCAGGTCTACATAGTAAATAGTATAAATGGGGGAACATCTGCTGGCTTGTTTCTGCTGGTGAGATGTGTTTTCTGCTTGTCGTGCTTTGCATCGATCATTTCAAAGCCTGTACAGCAGCTGTCTTTTTGCCACTTCGCATCTCTGCCAATTGCATTGTGAAAGGGGGGGAGGGGACTTCTGAATGCACGCTAAAGAAAAGCAGTCGGATCATCTGCTGGCTTCCTGCTGCTGCTGGCAAGCTGAGTGTTCTGTTTGTCGTTGTTTTAAGAGCTGGGAGCACATGATGTTTGTCTGTCAAAGGCATTCCAACAACTCCTTGGTTAGATGTCCTTGAACTTGTTTTAAATGTGGTCTCACTGCCTTGTCTCATGTGACGTTAAAGTGTCTCTTGTCAAATTGTCTTCCAAGAAGATCACGTCTCCTCTCCCTAGTCTCCCTCCCAGGATTTTTTTTTATAATAGAGAGATACATTTCTTAGTTAAATTTGAGTTTTTGGCATTGCCCTTCTCTTTTTGGTTATAATCGTAACAATTGCCTTTGTTTTTTAGGTTAAATCGTTGTATTAAGGGGATAATTAGCAGCATCTCGTCCACTATAGTTCCATTATATGCTGTATGAGCATATGAGAATGGTGAAATGTTACATTTTTATTAGCACATGCAAGTAAGAATTGCACTGCACTTTGTAAAGTGACAAAAATGGCACTAAAAAACTATATATCACACTGCACTGTCAATGCTGCTATTTTACCGTATTGCTGTTTTTCAGAAATAAATGAGGTTAGCAGTGATTACTTCTGCTGCCACATGGACAATAGCATCCTGGCTTCTAATTCCACATCAGTTGTTGTTTGTGTAGAGTTACCACACATTTGGCTCTTCTTCCTCTTTTGCTCTAGTGCTCCAGTTTTCATTCCCATATCCCAAATCATGTGACTGCTAGGTTAACTGGTGAGTGTAAAGTGGCTCGATGTGACCATGTCTGAATTTGTGAGTGGGTCTGAGTATCCTGTCCATAGTTTGCTCTTGCCTTGTGCCTGAAGCTGCCAGGGTGATACATTCATTAATCCAGCAAAACTGTCTGTACTTAAAAGCATCACTCCCGCTCTGATTATTTATTATATTTTCTTTTACATGATGATAAACAATCAACCACTTTACCTTTTCATTATGTTTTATGCACACAAGACTAAAGTTAAGTTTGTTTATTTTTTATACAGATGTATATAAGTAATGATTCACTTCTTTATAATGAATGGAACAAGTCAAGCTGGATAAAAGATAAAAGTGTGAAGACAATATTATTAGAAAAAAGGTCTGAATTCATCTAAATTTACTCATGTTTGGTGAAGTTATATTATTTACCCAACCTGTTTTTCTGTCTTTTAAGGTAGACCTAATCAGATATCAAATTTCATATTTTATGTCTTGCTAAACTTGCCTGAGATAACCTTTCCTAACAAGACCAATTTTGAAAATCAACACATGAGGTAATTTCATCCTAGAAGAAGTTTCATTACATTGAAAAATGAGAACTAAAAATAAAATGAGCCAATCAATCTTCTCTGCGTTTTTGAAGCTGAACAGATTAGAAAAACATTATGTCCCTTCCCACTTTTTAAAATGAGTATTGATTTAGTCTTCTGTTACCTTTGATGCAAACAACCTGAAATGCTTACGTACATTTCACATAAATGTAAATGGTATTTGAGATGAAAAGTTGTTGTTAGTGGAGAATATGTGAAGATATTTAATGGAAAAAAAACAGATTACAGATGAAATAGAATTTCTGTGAAGACAGGTAAAGTAGATGGGGATAACCTCAATAAGCATGCAAGCACTGAACACCATTCTTTGCAGTTGGCTGGGGAGAGGCCAAGTCTAATTTGACAACCATAAAACAGTATTCACCAATCAGGTATTGCTTAAAAAGAAATTGAAAGTGTTAGTATAATGCAATTTCAAAAAAATAAGGTAGAAGAAGTGTAGAAACACTATTGCAAGAGCTGTGAAAGGAGCATTAGTGGGGTTGGCTTTTGCTTGTGACGACAGACTGTCTGACAGACCACTGTCATGATAGAATTCATACTTGATTTTAAAATGAAATGGTGCAATGTGAAACATAATCAACAAGAAGAAGACTTCTAGTGTACTAACTGTGATTCAGAAGAGCAGAGATGTTTTCACATCATTTCTAATATATAGGCGAAAGACGTATGGGTGTGTGTGTGTGTAGGAGCAGTCCGCTCTGTTCACGTTCAACCACAGTCACCAGATGGTGCATACATGCACTTTTACAATTTTTCAGTGCTTTCATGCACCACACTTCTCACTAAAAAAGACCTATAGCAATGGAGGGTAAGACTTGAAGTTTTCACTAAAAAAATTGTTTGTCAGGAGGTATCTTTTCAAGACAAAAGATTAATAGGACTCATATGCTAGCAATGACTTAGATATGGTATCGCCAGTGTCTGTCTTATGAAAGCCAGTGGGGCAGCAAGCACAATTAGGTCCACGTCCACTGCACTGGGTAATTCTTAAGAGTTAGCGGTTGCCTCTCCAAGTTCACGAATATAGTAAAACTGATAGGGAGTCTTCGGGTTGTTTTTTATTCTGAAGACCACACGCCACAAGACAAACCTTACCTGACAACACAGCTATGGTATTGCAACTTACCATGGGAGGACAACATGTTTAATATCTCCTGACCATGGGAAGAATTTACGACATAACATTCAGGTTTTTCATTCAATATAATGGGTCATTGAACCAGAAGGAGTGGTGGCACTTAGCATGGTCATAGGATGGAACTTTTAACAGAAAACATCAAGAGGTACAATCAGACAGTGAAAGAGATTCCACATAACGATTGTCACAAACCTAAGCAACCATACTGCTGAAAAAAGACTCAAAACCTCAAGTATTTTTTTATTTAAAAGAATGACTAGTTATGTATAAAATTGTTTCATTTGGTTGCATGAATTCCGTGAGATTCAATTTTCTAATTTGGAATCAGTTGTTTGGCAAAATATTCTTAAAGGTAATTTATAATCCTTTCAGTCTCCTGTCTGATAAGAATGTGGTGAATCCATCCAAGTTCTAAACGTTTTACAGAATTCAAATATACAGGGCTACAATGCTAAACATCAGGCAGTAGTATATTACATCTAGAAATGCTCACAAGAATTAGATTTCAGCAAGTCTGATCATTAAAGGAAATTTCTGAATATGAACTTGACTTAAAACTTTGAGTATCTCATGTCCCAAACATCCCTTATTATTATTTTGTTGCATTTAATTTTTTCTTGGCTTAATATAAATTTTCCTAAATAATTTCTTTACAATAAATTTGTGTTTTAGACATTGGAGGTTTCAGGGATAAGGCCATTTGGCACCACTGTATTAATTTTTACCAAAATAGCAGTTTATTTTTGTGGATACCGCCATTTTGATGTCCGGTTGCTAGGACATGAGTGGGCATTTTTAGGGCAATGTTCCTAAAAGTTGCACCACATGGCATCATCAAAGTGATGGTTTTATAAGCTGACATATCAGGATTATCATTGTCCAAATTTGTGGGCATAGAGTGAATACGTTATGTGTTTTTTTAAAAAGATTTTATGGTATGCTGACTAAACATTCTGTTCTTTGGACTTTTAATTCTTGATTTCCCTTTTTGACCTTACAAAAGATTGTCTTTAATCCTGATTTTGACACTTGTTTGTTAGAAGGTTCTTATTTGCTGTTCCCCCTTAAATTTTTCTGTTCAGCTACTTTGGTGTCAAGAACAACCCAAGGAGTGTCAGAATTTCTCATCTTGCATATAATGTGCTGGTCTTATTATGCACACTTCAGCCTATTAGGGTCAAATGTGGTAATGCTTGCACTTTCAATATTAAATGAATTACCATACCTCATATATCACACCAAGGCCTGCCTCAATGCTGTGATTATATCAACAGAGAAAAAATATGTATGCATTTTTCTTTCTTTTACTAATGTCATAGGTTTCTACTTTTTAACAAAACAAATGGAAGAAAAAAAAAACAGTATTTTATTCCCTTGATATTCAGCAATTTTAAACAGCATAGTAAAAAGTAAAAAAAAAAAATCAGTAAGATATTCCTGTTCCGGGCTTATGATCTTCATAATGACAAATTGTTCAGAAATATTTGTATTGGCAGCATTATTTCCATCTGTGCCTTTTTCTGTTTGAGTATTGGATTTCTGTATAATGAAACATGCGTCAATGAAGATTTTGTGCTGTAGTCTGCGCACCCATAATATACTCTGATTATTTTTCATGTATTATAAAACTTAAACTTTAACAATTGATGACTATAGTATTTACCTTTTTATTGTAAAAGAAGACTTAATGAATCAAAGATATGATGAATAAAAATTATGTTGTCTTACGTATTGACAACTGTCATTCATATAGATAATGTGGCCCCTTGGAGGAAAGTTTTTGAACTTAATGCCTAGGTAATGCTAAAATGTCTGCTTCTATCTGTTTTCCCTGTACTTGCAATTAAATCTGTTTTGTATTTGATTCTCAATCTTGACATCTTTATATCTGTATTTGTCTTTGATGTCTGAAAATGTCTGGCATGGTTGGAGCAGAGCAGTCTATCCAACAGATATTAGAAGACAGCATGAGTCCCATACAGTCCAAATGGAAGAAGTATTCTGCCAATGTCCATTAGCGGTTATAAAGATTGTTCTTTTCTATTTAATAACTATATAATTCAGAGTCTACTGGTCTAGTATGCTGAACATTACATCTTACTGGTTATGGAGGTCATAAGGAATCAGCAAAGATAAACAATGACATGGGATGTCAACAGAGTTCCCTATTTATTAAAAGGACTATTACTGGATAAAAGCAAGGACAATTTCAACAGCCACTCTTATGTCCTCTCTATTGTATCTTAGCTCTTTCTCTGTCTCTACCTTTCCATGTGAAATGGTTCCTACTCTCTTGCAAGGAGGGATTAAATGCCACCACAATGAAGTGTCAGGTATACAATTATGTGTCTTCCTCTTCTGGTGTCAATGGGTCATTGTTACAAAGAAAGCAAAGAAAACATCATCTTACTAGTGGGAGACTCTGCCCCTGACGTGACTCAGAGAGTACTTCCCATCAAAAATCCTAAAAACTGTTGCCAAAAGCTCTAAAAGGAAACAATACATCAGCCTTCAGTTTTTAAATACATAAAGGGCAGACAAAGAATCTTAAGATTTATTTTACACAAAAATGTTCTGCAGCACAAAAGCTCTGAAAAGAACAAAAGTACAGAAGTTGCCTTTCTAAAAATAGGAAATCTAGTCACAAACAAATCCCAATACACAAACTTAAAGAAAGGTCAAAAAAGAGTGGTCAAAATCCAGAAGAACTACAAAAAAACAATCAGTATTCAAAAATCTCACAAACTCGCCAGTGCATATAATGCACCGCCAGGAACTGTGGGTTTGTTCAGCCTATATAGGGCTGAGAGCAGTCCCTTGAAGGTGATGGACAGGTGGCCCCACCTCTTGGGGAACCAACTACAAAAGACAATGAACATAATAGCAACAGCATAGACATATCGAAATAAAATACAGTACACAACACTAATAAAAACACAGAATGCACATTATTAGCATAATAATATTAACATAAACAAATGAATAAAAAATGAACCAAAGGCACATAAAAAGATATTTAAAAACAAGCCAAGGGAAAGACCCTAGCTGAATTGTACAAGCAACTTTATTGTACACCCTTTAAACCTGCCACCCAATTTCGGTACTTTTAACTCAGTGTGTTGTGCAAAATAAGAAACAAAATCAGTTATATTTCTTTTGACAACTCACAACTGTCTGTCAGAGGTTCTAAATTGATTACATGTGATTATGTAAAGTGCCTCGATGGTATTACAGGGCTGCCTTTTAAAATACTGTTATGAAAATACACTGCACATTACATTTGTCATTAAAAGCATATATGCAAATTTTCTGTTGACTGTGATTGCTGCAATTGCTTGATTTTACAAGTGTTCTACATGTTTTAACAAAAAAGCAAATAGGCATTCATGTTAGTGCTTCAATCATGTAAAAATACATAAATAAATAAATCAGACTTTACGGAGCAATACACAGGTCATGCCACTGTAGAAGGACTCTTGCAATCACAACATTGCCACCATCATAATATTGCTTTTTTTGGCAGGATGTCCTCATGAGCACATCAGCATGCATACTTGACAAAAAATTAGAACATTTTGTTTGTCCCAACTACCTAATGGTGGTTAATAGTATTCATACAATATAAAAGAAGAAAAGAAAAAAAGACTTATGGCATTCTGCAGGCTCAGTGACTAACTATACATTCTCAAGTGGACCCTACTCTAAAGTCAGTTTCACAGCAGGGATGGTTTTAAATAAGAAATTGATTTATACAAGAGCCTTTTATACATAATTATTTCACTATTTTGTTTGATTTGAACAAAATAGAAGGACAACTCAACAAGGAGCTGATTGAGAGCTGAACAAACTGGCTGTTTTAAGTGAAAAGAGGCAAATTATCCAGTGTCAGGCACATTTCCCTCACTAGAATAAACTGTTCGGGCAGGAGTCATATTTCACTCCATGAATATGAGGCATTCAACATTTTTCAACAATCATGCATACTAAAGCTCTTTTCACTAAGGGTAATGGCAAATGAATGTTGCAGGGTTTATTTTCATTTCTTGTAACTGTCATTTATTGCACAGTGAGAAGTGCCTTAATATAAATAGGTTTGTTCAAAAAGGAAGGCTAGCAGATTTTGCAAGGTGCTCTCAAATATTTGTTTAATAACGCTGTTCTTCTTGGATACATTTTAACTTTCACTTATCTGTGAAGACGCTTGAATAAAGGTGACTGCACCATGCTGCTACAATGAATTAAGCTAACTTGTGGCTTCTTCTTTACCAACACTAAACACTCAGCAAGGATCACTACAGGCAGCTTAACTCCTTCTACTTAAACACAATAACGTGCTCTTTTTACATTTTTTTTAATAAAAATTAATTAAGAAAAATTAATTAAAACAAATTCAGAGGTAAATACACAGCTAAAAAAAATTCAGTCAGTTGCCCTGTCAGTTGATTATCCAAAGGGCTAAGTTACCAAAAAATGTGATCAAAAACAGAATACATTAAACTCTAAAGAAAACAATTAACACTAAAATCCCTGAAGCCTACGAAAAAAATTCCTTCATACCTTTCCATCAGCATCTTTTGTTTTGCAAATGGGTCGATCAGAACAAACAGCAAGCAGCCTGCTATCCCATCCCCCCCTTGACGGAGTTCACCTCGGGCAAAAAGCTCTCCCAGCTTATGCCAAGGCTCCTTTTCTGAGTGTGAGGTGCCTGGTGTTGAATAGGGTAAAAATATATAATCATTTGTAATACATACGTTTCACGTGTGTTCCATGTCTACAGCAATCTGTGTAAATGTAGGATGAAATGCGAGGCTGGAATTGTTGAACACTTAACTAAAAAAGAAACATTTTCTCATATTTTAGTAATAATTGACATGAATAATTGTAGACATGAATTGTATAATGTGTGAAGACTGAAGCCCAAATATCAAATAAACACTTTCGCAAAGGTACAAGTATAACAAAACAAGTGTGCTTTAATTCAAGAATATAATCATAGAAAAAGAAATCCTGTTATGTATTCCAAATGACGATATATTTTTTTACCTTATTCAACACCAGGCACCTCACATGCAGAAAAGGACCCTTGACTTGAGCTGGAACAGCTTTTTGCCCGAGGTGAGCTCCGTTGAGGTGAGGATGGGATAGCAGGCTGCTTGTGATGATCGACACATTTACAACACAAAAGACGCTGACGGAGAGGTGTGAATGGATTTAAAGTGGGCCGGGATTACAAGTTTATTCTTAGGCTTCAGGGATTCTAGTGTTAATGAAGACTCAGTAGATCTGGTGTTACCTCTTACTGTAAAAAGCCTGACTTAGTATTATGATCAGTACAGTGTGAAAGGACATTAGCTAATGCTGACATTTTCTTTTCTCCATTCCAATACTATTCTCTCTATGCAGTTATGTTTCATCATATTATTTTGTTTATTACTTTTATGCAGATGATGCCCAGATTTTATTTCCTTTACCTTCTTTGTTCATCATATTTTCACTATCTTTAACTGCTTGTTGATTATCATCTCATGAAAAAATTATCAATATTATGAACTTAATTAATCTGTCAAAGTCTACATTATAATTGCCTTGCTTTCACTTACTATCCACAAATGGATGAATATCTTTTTCATGGTCAACCCATTTGTTCACAGGCCTCGTCCTGTTATGTCATTCTTCATAACATCCACAAGCTTACAATTTTGGACATATGCCACTCAATTTATTGTTCGGGCCAGACATGTGTACTTGAAGCAGCTCTGTTGGACTGCGGCACATATGCTATCTGCCTGCCTTTTCATTTCTAACTTCCCTCTTTAACTAGCTTGATGAAAAAATGAAAGAGAGGAACTCCTAGATGTTATTAGCAACATACTGTACCAGGATATCTATGTGGTTTACAAGACAGAAAAATATTGGACACATTTAACCATTTTCTGAGTCAAACACTTGTTTCGGAGTTGTTAACAAATGCACATTAATTCAACTGACACCAAAATGCTATGATTGAGAATCAAAATAAGATGTGAAAAGCTAAGAGTCATTACCAGAAAATCCCACCATAAAGTACTAAACCAACACATGTTCACAGTTCAAATCCATAATCTTGGACAAAGGACGAATGATACTGTGCTCAAGTTTATAAGCTGGCCTTCATGACACAAGTCATGGTGCCTACTGGGAGCCAGTCCCTTGCAACCATGTAACATTTCCTAGAAAACCATTCAGTATGATGAACTTTAAAATAAACAAAAAAAATTCTTACATTTATGTTACATAAAAACACACACATAAAAATTAAACTTGTAATTTCAGATTTTCAAAATACTACAGTGTCATGAACAGAAAAAAAATGATCTAAGGCAAAAAATACAAATAAGAGCACAGGGATTCTCCAGTTCTTTACACTCTCTCTTTCTATGTTGGACTATTGCCTGCTGGAAGGCTATCTTCAACTGCTAGCTAGATAATCCAGCCATTGGTGTGATGCTACCTGCTGGGTTTATTTTTAACTGAAGTACATTCACACTTCTCTGCTTTGCTCTTTCCACTGCGAGGAGGAGCTGATGCTAGGATTCACTTCAAAGTTCTTTTTGCAACCAACATATTCCTGCACAATTCTGTTTCTTTCTTATTCCATACTTATGTCTCTTAGTAAATTTATCCAAGAAGTTTTTGATTTTATCCTGGCCTGCTTACTTACTGTTCTGCCTTTTTCATGATGCTCTAAAAAAAAGATTGCTCTTTTTAATTTCATGCTCTCTTACTATGAAGTAAGCTTCCCCTCATTACCTCTCTCCCACGCTTAAGGTGGCTTTTCAAAGCTGACCTGTTTACATGAGAAGTAGCAACTGTTTAGGTTTTATGTTCTATGAAGGATTTCAAATGCAACTGAATCAATTAAATATTGTGTAACGTACCACAATGTAGAACTAAACAGTTTCCTTCCTTTGTAACAGACAACAGATATACTGAACAGTTTCCATACTAGTAGTAAAAGCACCGTTCTAGCAGCTTCATAATTGGCTTCTGACTACCTTTTCTGTTTACAGAAAACAAGCAATCATCAGTCTTCTCTTGGCTCACTGGAATGAGAACTGAATGCTGGTTCACATGCATAACTATTATTTTTTCAGATTATGAAAGCAATTATTCATATAAATTTGTATAGTTGTACACAATGCAAACAAAGTAGAAATGTCATGAAAGCAAAACTCAGTGAAGGCAGAATTAGACATGCAATTCATAATTCCAGACTGAAGAATGCATTAAGATATATTACACTTATGAAGCCTACAGGAGCAAACTTAAATATGTTAAAATTTTATGAATAATGCTTTCATGCAACATTTACAGTTTGTTTCTCTCTTGCATGCCTGAGAACTCATTAAACTTTAAAGGGACACAAGAGCTTTATAAAGTTCCTATTTATGATGGATGCCTGCTTCTTCATTAGAGGGTTTTCAGTTAAGTTATTTTGCTTGACAGATCTTCAATCCACTACCTTAAGTTTAATTTTTTATTATTCATTGTCTTTAAGCATATTGTTAATCATATCTACAATATTACCATATCAATATCTTTTACTTTATATGTAACATACACACACATGCACACATATATAAGTGTTAATCTTTTTTGTGTCACAAATTAATTTGATGCTGGTAATTATTTAACTCTGAAACATTTTAAGGGATAATCCCTTTTCTCCTTTCTCAATTTGAAAATAATTAGTCGTCCTCATACTTCTGAGATATGCTGCCCTTTGTTTTATTTATTTAAGCAACAGCAAAGGTGAGTAAATCTCATCCTCCACATTAATAAATCTTTACATAGGTTGGCAGCTACAGTAATGGCACTGTGTAAAGCCTATGCAGTACATCATCTAAATGTTTAAATACTTCCTAGATTTATTATTTTGGTATCAAGTGACCTCAAACATTGCTCCTCAAAATAGTCCTAACAAAAATTTCAAAACACATCACTTCAGTGCCCTTATGAAATACTTTTAGTGGCTTTCACTTCATTCTCGGCATGTTTTCAGATACTTGTTTTCATCACTTTTATGGATGGACTTGGTTTTACCTCATTACTTTAACTTTTTGCCATTATTCTTCTCTATGTATGACAAGCTTATTGAAGTAACATTTAATTATTTTAAGTAAACTAGCAGATTTATACAGTAAATCATTAACAACCCTGAAGGACTCATTTTGTAAATCATTTTTCCCACAGAACACAGTCATAAAATCATGTACAAATTACACAAAAAAGTCTTAAAAGGTGCATGATTGAATAACAAGAAGGAAATGCTGTTTGTGTCTGTGGTGTTAGAATACAGCAAGAAGCTATAATAGTGACTGGCCAGAGGAACATGACTTGTCAGTGGCTCCTGTTAACCTGTTAAGACTTCACTCCATTCTTAGGGAACTATCCCCAAAAATATCCATCCATCCGTCCATCCATCTTCCTAACCCACCTATCTAAGATAGGGTTTTGGGGGCATCTGGAACCTATCCCAGCAGTATAGGTATAGGGCACAAGGCAGAAAAAGCACCTGGAAAGGTGCCAGTCCATTACAGGATGAGCGCACACACACCCACACAAACTCACACTATGGCGAATTTAGCAGTGTTAGTACAACTATCTTGCGTGTCTTGGAATTTGGAAGGGAGCTGGAGGAACCTCTGGAGGAAACCCACACAGACACAGGAAGAATATACAGATTCCACTTGAGACTCGAATCCCAGTCTCCTTACTACAATGCAGCAGAGTTACCACTGTGACACCATGCTGTTCCCTTCCTAAACTCCCACTTTCAAACAACTCTTTCTCTACAATTTACAATTAAACAGTTTTCATAGCTCACTGCAACTTTTTAATTTATAATTACATTTGAATATTTTTTACCTGCTTAAATTAATAATGACTTTAGAAATAATAACTGGGCAAAGCCAAAATAGCAAGCATTATGAAATACTACTACAATGTGATCTATCAACAGAGAAACAAAGTATATTTACAGCAAAATCTGATAGATAACACAGGGACAATAAGCATTTTCACTGTTATAGAAGAAAAATACTTTAGAAAATAAAATAATGGTTAGATGATCTAAAATGCAGGAGAGTGTTAATGAGCATATTTATCTGACGTCCATGTATGCATGCTTCACACATTAAATATAAATATCTTCATAGCAGAAGATATTTATAACCATGAATTGCTGGTCTTTCCTGCTAATAAGCATTAAAGAACTTTTACTTATAAATAGCTTTATTCACACTGTGACATAGCTGATATCACTCAACAACTGACAAAAACACTATAATGGTCAATTAAACACACACACAAGCACAAAATTTAATAAAAATATTGAACCCACAGAAAGCTCAGCAGCAGTTCAACAATAAAAATAAAAATTCTAATGTGTCTGTAACTCATTGTGAAGATACACTCCTGCAGAGTCGTGCTCCTTGTATAAAATGAGGGTTCAACAAACTCAATCCATTTGGCAATACACTCTTTACTTGACTGACTAATCATAGTTATCACCAAAATACCACCCTGCAGACTGTTAACTGTTAATTGTTAGTTATGGCTTGGTGAAAACCATACCTTTAATTTCCCCACTGCATAGTTAGAAAACTTTAAAACAAAGTGAATACAGTTTTTTGCTTAATAGGGCTGGGTGTTACAATTTCTGACGTATCTGCACTACAAATTGAGTGAAATGGTAGTTGATCTTTGGAGATGACCACTATATGATGTTATTACTATTACTATTGCAACACATCATCAGTTGTGTACCTCAATGTCTTTAAGTCATATTCTAACTGTTCAATTGATAGTCTAAACAGGGACCTTTTTCTTCAGCTACAGCCAGTGACTGCTGATTTTAGAATCATTGGCAAATGCCTTAATCACCTTCCATTGAGCCTGCCCTCTGATTCTGAATTCCCTCAGGAGCCTTAAGGTTAAACGGAATACAAAGCCCCAGCAGCGACTTTTATATTCCATCCCTTCACTTCTACTTCAGATGCTAGCTCAAACTCTTCTTCTTATATGCCTCTTCCACAGCATTTTCACACAGGGCTATCAACTTGATGATGAAGACAACCCATCAAGAGCTGGACCAGAGGAGCAAGTCCAGTTGTAGGTTGGTTGTCAGATGTGAAGTTAAGTCTGCTGCAGCCCAAGCCACCAACTCACTTGTGAGTTCACATGTCTCTTCAGTTGGTTGACATGAGATAAAGTGATCTCATAGAAGGCATTCAGCCACATAAGTTGGGGTAGTAGGCCAAATTTAAAGCCCCAAAGCTTAAGTTTTTCTGGTAAAGCTGTGTTGATGATTTTTTTTGAGACTGCTAATTGTATTCTGCTTGAGTTGTTGCACTTGCTTCTTGCTTTTTAAGGTCTGTGTTGTATCACCATCCAAGGCTTTTGATTGGTTTCATTTGTATTGCTTCATTATTGATGTATAATCTTTTGTTAGACAGCCAACCTTTGACAATGGAAATACTGTGGGATTTACTTGGATTTATTTTCATTCATACCTATTTGATGATTTCCTGGAGTTTGCTCAATAGGCATTTGGTACAAGCTTTTTTGTTGTTATGGTGGTCATATCATTCAAAAACGCTGTGACTGGAAGAAGACTTAGCCAATTATCCAGGTGTTCCCCTCCAACCGCCCATCATGGTGTCAAGATGATGAGCTCCATTGCCATAGTGAATGCCAGGAGGGAGATGATATAGCTGAATATTATGCCTGTCTGGAGCTGCTGCCACGCTGCGGTCTTATCCTGCATTGCAATGCAGAACTGGAGTTCCTGAATGTAAGCTTTAACCAAGTTTGAGATACACTGTGGAACTTGAAAGAAGTAGAAAGCAGTCCATAACATCTCATAAGGCAATAATCCAAAAGCATTGGCAGATCTAAAAAAAACACACATGCAGGTCTTTTCATTCCTTCTTGATAGTTAGAATCTGGTGCTAGATGATATTATCATTCTTCACACATCCCGAAAAACCAGGTATCCCTGATTACTGTGCTGTTGTGCTGACAAAGTTGGTACTCTGCATAAATGCTGCAAATCTTTGGGCCAAAACACTGAGGAACATCTGTCCTTTTACATTTAGAAAACTAATCTGGTTGAGTTTGCTGATGGTTGTGGAGTTCTTTACTTTAGGAATTAGAATCCTTCTGGCCCTTTGCCATACCTTAGGTACGATTCCCTTCTTCCATACCACTTTCATTAGCTTCCAGAGGAATTCCAAAGCATCGGGGCATTCTTGTAGAGCCTGCATGAAATGTCATTAGGACCTGGTGCTGATGCTGTTCTTGCCGTCTTTACTGTGTTCTCAACCTCATTGCACATTGGGGGTTTTGTATCTACCTGATGCTCAGGTGGGTGAATCTGTGGCACGTCATTCAGAATGAAAACTGGCTCATATCTCCCGATTATCAAAGTATGTCTTCCTTATGTGCTTCTCCAGCTCCCATACCAATCCTCTCTTTTTTGATGAACTCCGTAAAAGCCTGCCCTCACTCATTCTTTCAGTGTCAATTATTCTCACTTCTTTCAACCACTTCAGTTTCTTGATTAAATTCATTTATGGAATGATGTTTAGAGGCTGGGTGTAATAATTGTGTGGGTTTTCTTCAAAAATTTCTGTTTTCTACCACATATGCAAATTAAATTAATTTTAACTAAATTTGTCCAGTTTGAGTATGCTTTTGTGCATGATGACACCCTTTAGCAATTTAATCTATATTTCTGAATGTGTTGGCAAACAGAGGAACTGGATATAGAAATTAGGTTTTCTGAGGAAATTTTAATTTTATTTTGTATGTGTGTGCAAACCTTAATTAAAACATCAAGAGAGATGGCTTCTGTAGAAGACAAAGTGTCAGAAACAATTCTAGAGAGCATAACTAACAACATGCTTCTCATAGCAAAGGGTGCCTTAAGGAGAGCTTGTCAATGATTATAGTACAATTTATGCTAGCAATATCTTGATGTGGAAAGAAAACATTTACAACATACTGTATCATACATTGTTTATGGTCTGTAAATCATCATGGAACTCTCTAAAGGTGAAAAAAGTGCTTTGCTCAATTTATAAAATGTATGACTTATTGTATTAACTTTTCTTTTGTTTTTTTCCTGGTGTATAAACCACTCATGAATTTGGCCCTACTATGATGTGAGCTGGCTTGGCTATTAAATATAGTGATTTGGATCTTTGTAATTATTTTTTAAAGATGGTTGATACTTCATAATATAAGGTAATAGATGTACATCTAGCATTTAAAGGCTTTAGATGAGTGATATCAAAAAGGTTTTTTTTTTTTTTTTTTGCACTTGTTGGAAACATATTTTTCATTTTCACTAGTTTGCCTTTTTTTGTTTTTTTGAAAAACTCAAACTATTCAGGATACAGTGTATCTATTATAAAGCACTACACTAAAGTAAACATATCATCAAACATCTATTCCAATATCCAATATGAATAAAAAAAACTGGCCACATTCTTTATCTACTACTGTATATAATAAAACACTAAAGTCTGTGTGTCCAGTCCTTCTGAGCAATCTGATTGGTCTGTTTGGCTTTGGTGTTGTGATGAAAGAGGAAGTGTGAGTGTGAGATGCACGAGGAGAAGTAAAGGCGTATGATGGCATACCGAGAGAGTTGTCTTCAAAGACAGGATGTATAAAATTGAGCAAAAAATGAGGAAAGTGCCATGAAAATAATGTCAGAGTCTGAGAAGCAGGCTTTATGGGTACATTCTTGAGAGAGGGAACTTCACAAAGGAGACATTCAAACACATAGAGAGAAAAGGTGCTGGAGGTACTAGAGATGAAGGTTCAAGAGATAGCAAATATGTTTTATTTATTCTATTACCTATCTTCGACAGGTACTGTGGCTAGTAGAAAACATTATATAAAACACTGTTTTTTTAATGGGTTTTTCACTTTAAAGTTTGCTTAAATTAAATAACATTTTCTATTATGTTTTTTGCTTACTTTATAAATTAAATTTTCCCTTTTAAATAATTGCTCTGTTTTTTCAGATTGTGTACATTTTATGTTTATTAGTACTGGCACCACTGTGATTTCTTTTTTTTGTGCTCTTCTTTTCATACAAAATAACGAACAATGATGGAAATGAAATTATAAAGTTAAAGCATTTTTGGGCAAATATTATCTATCTGGTTTATTGTATTATGACTTCCTTTTTTGGAAAGGATAATGTATCGATGTAATTTAGAAATAAACAGAGGTGAAAGTCTACCATAATATTAAAATGAACAGTTTTGTAACTTAATGTTTTTCTACTATGATGTCCAGCATTTGACATTGTCTCGGTGTTCAAGAACTTTGTCCGTTTGCACTCCTTATCCTTGGCATGACTTGCAGGCTCTCAAGCAAATTATTTTTTGTACATTTCTCTTGTGAATATTATCTTAATACACAGATCATTTGATATCTACAAAATTAAGTGTGTCAGACTACATCATTTTCTTTGCAGCAAGTACTTGCAGAGCATGCAGAAACACACAACATTTATATTTAAAGATTTTCCTTTCAGTACAAATTAATAAAAAGCTTCCATTCCATTAGGAGGGTTGGGGGTTACATAATAGAGATTTATTTATTAAGAAATGAAGGAACTGGAAGGAATTACTTCATAGGCATCAAGAGAAATAGGAAACTAAAAACTATTACACAAATTAGTGTTAGAGGTTGATAAAAAAATAGAGGATCATGCCATTTGTCCTTCATCTAACCAGTTGTGAATATTGCAGATGTTGGTTAACTAAAAAGAAAGATGTCTCCTGTTGCCCCTGCATTTCTCTATCTCTGTCTCTTAACTGACATTGCAAAAGCTTTGGCATCAAGTCACCAGAAACTCACAGAGATGCAGAAGTGTAAAAACTTAAAATTTCAGCTATGACTACAACATTATTAAAAAATTATTTTGATTTATTCAGTTGCTTAGCAGTTACCTTATATTATGAAATAACTAATATTAATCGCAGTACTGGTATACAGTGCATTTAAAAAGTTTTCACCTTTTATTGTTAACAACACCAAAACACAGTGGATTTAGTCTGGCTTTTTTGACACTGATTAACAGAAAAAGACTTTTTAATGACAAAATGAAAACAGCAAAGTGATCTAAATTAATTACAAATGTAAAACACAAGTTAATTGATCACATTCACTCCCATTAATATGAAACACCTAAATTATCACTGGTGAAGCCAGTTGGTCTTAGATGTCACAGAATTAGTACAATGGAGATTGCCTACAGCCAAGGGGTGTCAAAGGAGGATAGTATCAATGCACCTGTATCTGGAAGGTTCAGCTTGTAGTGAGTCAGTATTGTGGTCTAAGCTACTCAATGAAGATAAGATTTAAGGAAAAAAAGTGATTGAAAGGCACAAGTCAGGGATAATTGACCAGACATCCAAGTCATTGACTATATCTCACAGTACAGTTAAGTTAATCATTAAAAAATGGAAAGGACATGGCATAGTAGTTAAGCTTCCTACAGCATACCATCTACATAAACGGAGTTATCATGCAAGAAGAAGACTATCGAGGGACGCTACTAAGAGACCTATGATAACCCTTAAAAAGTCACAAGATACTGTGACTGAAACTAGAGAGACTGTGCCTATAACAACTGTTGCCCGTGCAGAGAGTATGCTAGAAGGCACATGGAATGTGCTGAAGTCAGCTGGAAGAAGGTTATATGGTTTGATGAGATCAAAATTGAGCCTTTTGATAATCACGCTAAACACTACGCTTGAACACTCCATATTGTCAAAAAACACACCACCCCAACCATGAAGCGTGTTGGTGGCAGCATCATGCTGAGGAGATGCTTCTTTGCAGCAGGGATTGGAAGGCTTATGTTGATAAAAATAAAAGTAGGAAAATACAGGAAAACCTTGGAGGAGAACCTGATACAACCGTCACCTTTAAAAAAGATTTGTTTTCCAGGAAGATAACTACCAGAAGCACAAAGCTACACTGGAATGGTTGGAAAGAAAAATGGCCTAGAGAGTCCATATCTCAAACCAATTAAACTTGACAGAGGCTGTTCACTCACCCACCCTATGCAACTTGACAGAGCTTGAGCAATTTTACAAAGCAGAATGGGGAAAAATTGCAGTGTCCAGATGTGCAAAACTGATAGAGAGAGACCTTTCAACACAGACTTCAACTACTAAATACTGAAATTGAAAGGGTGTGCATTTATTCTGTTGATCAGTTTCAAAAAAGCCAAATTGAATCTCCTGTAATTCAATGTTTTTAATAATAAAAGAAAACTTCCAAGGTGTTGAGGGTTGAATACTTTTATAGGCACTGTATTTTCAGACAGTAAAATACATTTACCTTGCAAGCATGAAGAGTTTTCAGATTCGCATTTAGAACCCCACTTGCCATTTTTAGGCATCTAACTTTTCTCTTTCGAGTCTCTCTTGTTTCCCTTTCTTCTATTTATCTCTCACTTTCTTTACTCTACCTTTGTTCCCTACTGCATCTTCTAGCTCTTTTTCAAGTTAAAGCTGCCTTTGGTTATTATGTGTGCTCAAACCTCATGGTATACTACCAGCAATTACTGTATAAACAATCATCTATTCATTGTTAGTTACAGATGTGGACAAATTGGTTAGTAGAGAAGAATCCACAGTTGTCTCTGAAACAACTTGAAACTAACAAAGTCATTGGCACCCATCCTTGATTATTCCATATTTAACAAAAATCAGACTCTGCTTTAGAGTTTTGATATAACCTGAATATTTCCAGTTTGCATGTTCTCCCCGTGTCTGCGTGGGTTTCCTCCGGGTGCTCCGGTTTCCTCCCAAAGTCCAAAGACATGCAGGTTAGGTACATTGGCGATTCTATATTGTCCCTAGTGTGTGCTTGGTGTGGGGGGGTGTGTGTGTGTGCGCGACTTGCAGTGAGCTGGCACCCTGCCCGGGGTTTGTTTCCTGCCTTGCGCCCTGTGTTGGCTGGTATTGCATGAATATTTTCAATTATAACTCAAATGAAAATGGCATGAGCAAAAATGATGGAAACCTTAACCTAATAATTTGTTGCACAACCTTTAGAGACAATCACTGCAAACAAGCAATTCCTGTAGCTCTCAATGTGAATTCTGCACATATTAACTAGTATTTTAACCCATTCTTCCTAAGCAATTGCCATCTGTGCCTAAAAAGGTTCAAAGGGTGCCTTCTTCAAACTGCATGTTTCTATTCTTTCCATAGATGTTTGATAGGATTCAAATCAGGGGTCATTGTAGGCCAATGTTCTATTCTTATTCATTCTTAGGTGCTTTTTGTAGCTATGTGTTTTGGGACATTATCCTGTTGGAGAATCCACGACCAGCAATTGAGACAAAGTTTTCTGACACTTGACAATACATTTTACTCCAGAATGTGTTGATAGTCTTGAGATTTCATTGTTCCCTGCACAGACTCAAGGCACTCAGTGTCAGATGCATTAAAGCAGCTCCAAAACATAACCGAGCCACTTCCATGTTACACAGTAGGTATACTGCTCTTTTCTTTGAAAGCTTTGTTTTTTTGTTTGTGGACATAGAGCTGATGTCACTTGCCAAAATGCTCCAGTTTTAATAATTAGGACTAATGAAGATTAATAAAATAAAAGTGGGAGGTCAAACTTTTGAGCAACAGAATCACAAAGCTGTGAAATAATCTGCCTGCTTGTGTAAGACATGCCCCATTAAAAAAAAGAAAGAAGCCACATTTGAAAGATTGCCTTTAAATTTCTAAATACGTACAACTCAAAAAGTTCTGTTGTTGCTTTAAAGTAATCCTGTATCAATATAGTTACTAGATCTGCAGGTTCACAGCCTGTGCAAAAAATGAGCAGATATGTGAGAGTACACACACACACACAAAAAAAAAAAACTGATAAAAATGTGACCCTTAAAGAAAACGTTTCTCTGTATTTCTGTTTGGTTCAATTAGACCTCTCCTCTCCATCTCACCGTTATCCTATTGTGAGTCTTCACTCACATCTCACCCACCCCACCTCATTCTCCACTTTTTTGCTTGTCCACTGTCTGTGCCAATTTCAAGTCATCCTCTGGTTACATGTTGTCTGATGTAATCCCACCCTCTCATTTCCCATCTCTTTGAGTTGAGCCATGCCAGACTCGAGACTGCCTAGTAATACCACCCAAACGAGCATCTTGACAGGTGAGTTCTGTCTTTTTCATCCTCTCTTCTCCCCAGTGAGAAGTTTGCACAGTCTCTCTCTTTCTTTCAGGTCCAATCCACCAACATTACAGTATGTTTAGTTTTTGAAAACATTTTTGTGTACCTTCATTTTATTAACAGTTGTTGGAATTGTCAGACTGCTCCGTGAATTGCCAATCCTTGTGTCTCAATTATCCTAAGAGCTATGCTGTCTGTTGCAATTGCCCCTGGTCACCCAACTTAAGTTAGGGAACAGACTAAGTGTGGTTAATATTAACCTCTGTGGAAAGACAAATCAAGGACTCAATAACCTCACCTGAAAAAAGGGAAATCAGGACCCTGCACTGGACCCAAGCCCGGTGGGAAGCTCACCAGTGAATGCCTGGTGGTCGAGTCCTTTACCCATGGGAGCCAGCTGGGCTCAGCCTGAAGGAGCAACATGATCCATACTCAAGTGGATCCACTACCTGCAGGAGGAGCCTTAAGGGTCTGATGCATTGTGACTTGGGTGGTGGTCAAAGGCAGGTGCCTTGGCAGACAGATCCCCAGTTACTGAAACTGACTGTGGGGTGGTGTTTCAGGCATGTCTAATGGGGAAGTGACCTCGGGGCAGAACCAGGACAAGCTGGAGAGATTATATGTTTTGGCTGACCTGGGAATGACTAAGTATCCCCCCAGAGTTGATGGTGGGAAAAGTGATGTCTGCTCCCCCCACACCTCTTGACCCTTGAAATGATGGGTGGAAGAATAGAATTGTCAGACTAATGTGGAATGATAAAAAATGAGGAATAAAGACAAATCTTTCAAAACAAAGATTAATTGTTAATAAAAAAACATAATTCATTTTAGTGTTTATTTAAATTGATTAACAATGGAATGCTTTTGTTTCAGACAAAGTTCAGGAATCATTGTGTTTCCTTAAAAAATAAAAACAGGAGCAGGGAGAACCTACCTGTGTAGCCAAGAAGCAGACTCAGCCTTCATGTTAACTTCGAATTATTTTACTGTTGTTTTTTACTTGAAATTGTATGTAATTTGTGAATACTTCTTCTGATCTTAAATCATATGTAAGTGTAGAATTTTTTGCCAAACTACACTACTGTCCATAAATTAAAAATAATTCATTATAAACAAAAGACACACACACACACAAAAACTATGTCAGTCATTTCCAAACTCAGTCCTGGGGACACTCTGTGACACTCTTTTTTCATTTGGACTCCTAAACTAATTAAGCGAGCTGCTTTTTATCCAGTTTCTGTGTTTTGAGGTCAATGTAGAAATTACAAAACTAAATTTGATACATTTTATTAAAATTTACTAAGCAGGTATATGAAAATAATGTATTTTTTTACTTTTTAACTTAAGTATTTAAAGCTATAGCAAAAATAGAAATACTTCTAAATGTCTTATGAATGTAAAAAATACACTGCTGTAGGACAGACTTTGGAAACCACTGGGTTAAAGCTACATTCAGTAAAAGTGACTGCATTCCAATTTTTGGCTCAGATTCTATTTTTTGTTGGACTGTTCAAATTAATTTTCCAAGCAATGCAACTCTGATATGACTGTGGACCAATATCAATCCTGAATTGTCAGAATTAACACAAGTTTTAATGTAAGCCCATTTGAAAGAGGCTTCTACTTTGAATTAAATCAACCTTTAGAAATGCATTTAAAGCTTAGTTCCAGCCCTGTTTGCTGTGTTGACAGCTTAATTTTATTTTGCCACATCTGTGCCTTATATGCTATGCTAGTTTAAGAATTATTGTTGCTGCTGTTGTTATTGTTGGATTATTATTTATGTTGTGGCCTGTCAATTTTTGTGATTTTTCTCTCTCTTCTCAGTATCCTACTCTGGCAATTAGTGCCACAACTATATTGACCAGCTGCTGCTTATTAGACCTGCTTATAAATATGGAATACCCAGGTGGGGTGGGCAGCCAGTTATGACTTTAACCAAGTGCATACCCCTTCAATATTAATTTTCTCCAGGAATACTGTCGACTGGTATTTTGTTTTCCTTTCCTCTTTTATAATAATAATAATAATGATGAATTACATTTACCTGTATATAATGCTTTTCTAACCTACTCCAAGCATTTTTGCCAACTGGAAAATATCTCAGTTATAATGTAAATGCACTATATAGAAATTATTTGTTTATATTAATTGAATTTAATTTGCTCTTTTTAGCTTTCAAGCTAATTTTTGTGCTCACAAATGGAAAATATGGTTGGAAAATTGTGCACGTGCTCTGATTATGAAATAGGAAGTAAATTAAAGGCTATATTTTGTGTTTATTTTCTTTAATTGTTTTGTTCTTGTGCAACCTTTTCGCATGAACAGCCTATTTTATTTTTGTAAAAGCTGACTCTCTGAGATTTAATTTTTTATTGTTTCCCCACAGGTGAATACTGCCCAGCTTGTGTTGTTTTTGGTAAAGACAGCTTTTGTATCTGTGTTCTATTCTTTAACATATCCGAAGTTTAGCCATTGACCTCTGTCTAGCCTTACTTCAAGTGTTTGTTTGTACATGTGTACATGTACATGTACTACATGAAACAGTTTCAAAAATATTAATAAATAAATATTATTTATTATACTAGCCTGTTTTGATGTACACTTTTGCTCTGGAGTCATCTATGTCATGCATACTACATCGTCAGATGCCAGTTAACCTTCTTCTTGTTCTTACACAGCAGTAATTCAATAGTAATGATTAAAGAATCCTCAATCACAGTCCTGGAGGGCCGAAGTGGTTTCAGGTTTTCATTCTAACCCTTTTCTTAATTAGTGACCTGTATTTGCTGCTAATTAACTTCTTTAGAATTAATTTTAATTTACTTGCTCTTGAAGACTCAGACCCCTCAATTGTTTCTTTTTCCTTAACTAGCACTCAATCAATAATAAGATATAAAATGAGCCAAAACTTGATCAGAAAACAGTGTCGATCATATAATATTTGAAAATAAAGAAAGATGAAGGTCTAAGGAATGCTGATTTGCTCTTAGAAAAGAGAAAAATCAATCATTTTAGAAATGTATGCCATTGCACAATGAGAGCAGCAACAAGCCATGAAATTAAAGAACAAGTTTAATAAATCAACAAGAATCGGCACCTAATTAAGCAACTGGTTGGAGTGAAATAGGTTGAAGTTTGAGACCCTGACTTGGTCTTCTGTTGACTCCCTCACTTCGCATTTCATTAAGGAAAGAAATGAAGCAATTCAGAGAAACAAAGAAATTCAGGGGAACAAATCTTAAAAAAAAGTCAGTTAAAATGAAAGGAAAAGGAGTTAATTAGCAACAAAATCTCGTCACTAATTAAGAAAAGGGTTAGAATGAAAACCTGCAGCCACTGCAGCCCTAAAGGACTGGAGTTTGAGACCACTGTTTTAGAGTGAATATATCCTGGCTTTCTAAAGCTTATAAGCCATTTCACATAATATGTATAGGCAGTAAGGATGGACAGTAGTGGACAGTAGAAAATGCTTGTTAGTCCTACCCAAATCCAAATAACCATCAGAGTGACCAAAGTAATAAATGAAAAGGGACTTTATTAGCAAACAAAGTAAAATAATCAAAGCAGGATCCAATGAATATATGTAAGGGAAGAAAATAAGAATGTCTAAACCTTCTGGTTCATAAAATACCCCTTCCCTTGTTCACCAGGCCAGTTCAGCCCTTTTACTCTCAATACCTCTGGTCTACCTTCCTTTCGCCCTTCTTATTCATCCTTCATGAGGTAACTCTCAGCTACAAGCCAGGACCTCTTCCAGTTAATCTTTTGCAAGCACTTCTGGGTTAACTGGTCGAAACTCAAAGGGCCAGATGGTAACCCTGAGGAACTCTTCCTGGTAGCGCCAGGTTTCTCTGCAGGCTCTCCATACCACAGAGTATGACTTGAAGGTGCTCTTGTGAGTCTAATCGAGTTTTCTGTATAAGCCTGGGGAACATTTACAAAGGTAACAAATCAATTGTTACCATTACTGCCTTCACATAGTGTGAAGAAAAAAATAGCAAAAAAAAAGAGCTGATACTGCAAACTTTGACCTTCTCTTCAGGAAATCCAATATCACACATTATCATTCAAAATATGTTTTACTTCATTATGAAATATAAAATGAATATTGCACTTCACTGTTTCTAATTATCTGATTTTGTCTTCCAAGAAAATTCTATTCTTTACTCGAAAGCCACACTATTATGGTAGTTTGACAGTGGATTAATTCATTTGACTCATGTGAAAACAAGCTTATTTTATGCATCGATGCATTAAATTGAAGCTGTTCTTTAAAGCTTTAATAAAAAAAAAACGCATCGATAGTTACAACAAATTGATGCACAGCCTTGATCATGCCTGACACTCTCTGTGACCCATGTTGAAAGTCAGCACTGCTTAATACAAGAGAAAGCCATTCTCCTTTGTTTGAAATACCACAGCTGAATAAGCCCAGCTCTGTAACAGGCAAAATCTAATTTCAACACAGATGTTGGTTTAAAGAAACTAAAGATTTAAATGTTGTGGTGATGTTTGTTTTTCTTTCTAAAGGTTACAATAGGCAGTTAAACATATTATTTAGTATAAAATTACTTTATTTTGATAATATTTCTACTTGGTGTTTACATTTCAGTTTATATTTATAATCATGTAGTCATATGTTCCATTTTGCATTTGTGAAAATATTAAATTATTTTGTTATATCTGCTTCATTTGTGAAGTATCAATCTCATGAAATCTGTCTATCTTCTGCTTAGCAATTTAGATATCCTTTCAGGATTATGCAGCTTCGCATTTACCAGCCAATTTTTCTAAGCATTTCTGTGTGTTACCATTTATAAATCCACTAGCTGTGTTACACAGCTTTGACTGTGATAATTTTCTAAGACAATGGGCCTTGGTTATAGTGCCATTGGCTAATCGAATGTATCAGAAGAATTAACCCTACCCCATTCCTTACCCTTATCTTAACCCCTTAAAACAGGGCCCTGAGGTTAAGGATAATTTTATTACTCAGGTCCTTGAGGTTAAAGTTTTGTTTCTTGTCTGTATACTGTCTATCCCAGTCCCTTCCCTTATCTTAACCTCAGGGCCCTGTTTAAAGGGGTTAAGGATGGATTCATCACTCGGGTCCCTGATGTTAAAGTTTTATTTCTTGTCGATTGTGTATTTGTAGTATTGAGAGTATTGTTTGGTATGTTTGTGTGTTGTTTGTCTTTTGTGTATATATTTTGTTTTAGTTCGGAGAACCTAATTATGGCCACCAGGGATAATAAAGAGTGGATCATTTGATCCTAATATTTATTTTTTAGTGTTTGGGTTTTTAAGAAATTTAGTATTATAATTATAGGGAATTTTCAGTCTGTTGTTGTTCGTTTTTATATCCTTTTTTTTGAGAAAAAAATTTTTAAGATCCATATTTGTTATTAATTTTAAAAATTTCAATTTTGACTAATGGGTGGATTATTATTTTTTAACCCTTTATTAAGAAATAGAAACTTGAAATAATGATTTAGTAATTTATGGGATATATTTAAATTTGCAAGTTAGGATATTTTTGGAATAAATAGATAGACTTTCAATAAAATTATGATTTTACAATTGGTAGGATGGATGGAACCTGTAAAATAAAAAAATTATAAATGGAGTATTATTTACCCATGCGTTTTTTTGATACAGCCTTCGGGCTGATATCCCCTACCCTAAACCTAACCCTAAGTAACTAAGTACTTTTCTGTATACAATATTGGTATTTTTTTAACAGGGGTTAATATTATTAGTTTAGTTAAGCTGCTTACTGATGAACTTGCTACATATAGTCCTTGGTGGTGATGGTGTGAAAGAGATTGTAGCACACTTCTGTATTGAAGCAGTATTTGATGATGTAACAAAGGTAATGTAGAATTGATTCAGTCAAAGTTAAAAAGTGCTAAAAACATTAACACTACTATAGTATTAAACCCTAAAATTTGTATTCCCTCAGGGTGCAGTGGATTTGACTAAATGGGTACCAAAAAAAATAAATAAATAAAACTAATTACTTTTGGGCAGCACGGTGGCACAGTGGTAGTGCTGCTGTCTTGCAGTAAGGAGACCTGGGTTTGTTTCCCGGGTCCTCCCTGCATGGAGTTTGCATGTTCTCCCTGTGTCTGCGTGAGCTTCCTCTAAAGACATGCAGATTAGGTGCATTGGCGATCCTAAATTGTCCCTAGTGTGTGCTTGGTGTGTGTGTGTGTGTTTGTGTCCTGCAGTGGGCTGGCACCTTGCCCAGGGATTTGTTCCTGCCTTGCGCCCTGTGTTGGCTGGGATTGGCTCCAGCAGACCCCCATGACCCTGTGTTTGGATACAGCGGGTTGGATGATGACTGACTGACTGACTAATTACTTTTACTCAGTCATAAGCACCGTTCTATTTTCTTCTTATCATATTCTGAAAAAAGTATCACAATTGGCTATAGGCGAAAATGATGCTTCACTATATTCAGTTGAGGCAAGGCTCCATTGGTTAATTTATGGTGTGTGTGTGTTTTTTTTAGTTCCTCTGTTTTTTTTAACTTCAAAAAGCCCTTACGGCTGATTTTTCATTGGTATTGTGAACTTATGATTTTTCAAAAATGCAAGGCCATGTATTGATAAAAAATATACTGTAATCCATTTATCTCACATTTATTGTCACATGTGACTTACCTTATGTCTGCCAAAGCATTTGACAATGCTGTGCAATATTTTTCTTCATTTCTGACTGCACACGTTTCATTAAGGGGTACCCCTTTCCCCAGCTCTTCGAATCACTCTCAATTCATTAAGGAGAAAACCCCCACTGCTATTCAAATGCTATGTGGGGGTTGTCAGGGAGCTTAAAATTATAAAACTTGGTTCCAAGGCCACAAAGGTTGTGAAACAGTGCTCTAAGATAAACACTGTAATCTGGTGAGACAATGAAATTGTTATTCCAAAGTGGTTAAGGAAAAAAAACAGCAGTTGCTACCTTTGATGATATGGTACTTTCAAACCGATGCTATTATTTAAACTTTGTGAGTGCTGATGAAATCATCTGAAGCGGTGCAATAGCTTCTGGGAATTGTAGTCCCCACTTTGGCATTGGCACAAGGCTACAGATAAGACGAATGGGCTGAAGGGCGAGTAATATATTTTAAATACCTTTCTTACTGGATCACATGCATGAAATTGACTCCACACCTAGCCCCAAACCTGGACAGCCCTTGAAACATATCATGGACATGTCTACTTTGAGCTTCACCAAGCTTTGCTCCTTTCACTTTGTTTCTTGCAGATGCCCTTCATTTGCATAACCTGGCACACCCCCATTTCTATGTGAGATCGCTGTCATTGCTGTGGTGAAATGGAGGACATGTTGTGTTAGAATGTCCCACTCGCTTTAATAATGATATTAACAAATAAAATAACATGTGTTGGCTGATTTTGTTTTTTTTCTAAAACATCACCAAATTATAATCAAGAAATTCTGAGATATTTGTTTTTTCTATTGCAGAGCTATTTTAAACCCTGTAACAAAAAGGCACTATATAGGCGCTTGACCTGACACAGACTCACGCCGTAGGCATGTATAAAACCAAACTGATTTAATTTTTCTTAACCTGTGGGGTATGTCTTCCCTATGACCCCCACAGGGACAACACAGTCCCAAATACAAAATAAAACACCACAACACTCTTGCACCACCACTCCTCCTGCAAGCGTAGTCCTCTTCCTCCCGACTCTGACCATTGAGTGGTGGCTGCTGGCCCCTTTTATAGTCCACCCGGAAGTGCTCCAGGTGGTTGACTGCCGAGTTCTGGCTGTACTTCCAGGTGTGGCGAATACACTGCCCATACGGACTCAGGAGTCCCGGCTGCAGCACCCCCTGGCGGAACCCAACAGGGCTGCATCCAACTCCAATTCCCATGGAGCCTTTCAGGAAGCTGAGGGACTGCTCTAACTCAGGGGGGCGGCCATCTAGCGTCCGGGGGAGATATTGCACAGTCCAGGGCTGCTCCCCCTGAATATACAGCGTAGGGGCATCCCGGCCAGGCAAGGACCCCGGCCGTCCGCCACACCCCTAAATATTTATATGTCAAAATGTCCTTTCTTAGTGGGTACCTACTACCCTAGATGTACCATCCTGCCAAATTTCAGTTTTTTAGGTTAATGTGAAAAAATGTTTTTTTTGCTAAGAGAGTAGATTAAAATAAAACAATACAATGCAGACACGAGTTAGCCTGGAGGTTGGGCTTCTCCTCCAAACATTTGTATGTGCTGAATTCATGTGGATATACAGTATATAAGCAGGACTGAAAAGTTTTTTCAGTTTTCAGATACATATGTCAAGCATTTAGTAAATTATGTAATACTAGCTGTGTAAGCCTGTGCTGTAAAAAGCACGGGGTCCTAGAAAGTATTGAAATCGTCAGAAAAAAATTGAAATGTAGAGATGTCAAGTAATTGAAAGGAACTACTCTGAGCATCTCTCTCTGAGGAGGTTTCGTTTTGCCGATGTACTCGTATCATTTGTGCATTAGCGGCTAAGCAACTGTCTTTCCTCTAAGGTTTTGTTTTGCCGACATGCTCGCCTCGCTTGTGTATTAGCGGCAGGAGGAAAATAAAAGTGATACTGTTTTGCCGATGTGCTCGCCTTGCTTCTGTATTAGCTGCTAAGCAAGTGACTGTTTCTTCGGAGGTTTCGCTTTGCCGACATGCTGGCTGTGCTGGTGTATCCTTGGAGGTGGAGCCCTTAGCCCAACTCCACCTCTCACTTAGGGGACAAACAGACAGACACACACACTTCCACGCGTAGACATTTGTGTATAAGATACTATGCGTATTAGGGGCAGCACAATGGCATAATCCTAGTCTGGATTAAGCGGGTTATAAAATAACATGACATGGCTGTATATTATATAATATATATCATCAAAGAGATCAGCAAGCAGTCTGTCAGTCATTTTATTCCTGAACAGGGTCTCAGGGGGTGTTGGAGTCCATCCCAGCTAATATAGGGTACAAGGTAGGAAAAACGCTGGACAGGGTGCCACTTCATCACAGAGCAAATACACACACACACATATACCCTCCCACCACACACAGGGGGAAATTTAGTATTGGCAATCTGCCTAACCTGCATGTCTTTGGACTGTGGAAGGAAATCCACACAGAAATGGGGTGAATATGTAAACTCCATACTGGTCTCCATACAGCAATTCAGCAGCACTACCACTATGCCACTGTGCTGCCTAAGATCCACAAGCATTAAATGATAAACCAGCATATAAATAGAAATATACAATAGCAAACATACTATATATGTGACTTTCATAAAAGTACTCTTCCTTCATGTAGCAACCTTCTGTAGTGAACACTATTCCAAAGCTTTATATATATAAAACTTTACTACCATTATTTTATGTTTTTAAATGCTTCAACACAAACTGTTTAGGTGGCTTTTGTAGGGAGTTGGAGATTGAACCTGCAGCAGGGAAAGTGCATATTGTGGCAATACAGAGAAGGGAATATAAAACTTTGATATGACATACATCTGGTGAAACAAACCTCCACAGACAGACATATTTTGTCAAAGATGTGCTATTGAAGTAACAGTGATTTATTGGTCATGCTGTTGGTATTTGAGGGACATTTGAAAGGGTGCTAAACCATTGCTGTTAGAGTGTTAGATCACAGCAGGAAAGTGTGTACAAGACAGCACAAAGCACAGATAAAGAATGTTCATACAGCAACACATTACCCTGTAAACACTGCTGCCACACATTTTGGCCTTGATAATTCTGAACTCAACAAAGAGTATTCACTTAATGAATAAATAAATTAATGCTTATAATATTAAAAAGGTCTAACATATTTTTTCTGCTGTGCATACTCATAAATATATAAAATATTTTAAAAATGCAGGAGGTCATTTTCTTAAAAGGCATAGATGCTAAATCAAGACTTCCTTGAGTGGTAAAATAATTAAAATATGCATCCTTAAGTACACTTAATCCATTTTAAATTATTTACAATGTATAATTTAAAAAGCATTTTTTTGTTACACAGAGTATCATGCAGATGGCAACTGTGACACTTTGTAGAAGGTGTGTGTTGAGAGGGTGGCAGAATGCTGACATAGTAGTTGTAAATATAGGTATCAACAATGGAGTTGCTTTGGTAAAAAAGTTTTGTTACTTAATGAAGACAGACACAGCAGTAATAGTCAAGGTAAGTGGAACATGGGAGAAATTTAAGGAGCTGACCCCTAGTCTGACTTCTAAAGGAGTTCTTCTAGTAACTTAGGAAAGTTGTGTAAGAAGTAATATGCTATTTGGGACTGAGACATGGCCGACAAGAGTGGAGTTTGAAACAATGCTAGAAAGAACTAGATGAGATGGATTAATGGAGTGTTGCAGAGAGAATGGAAGATGGTAGCTGAATTACGAGAAATACCAGTTGTGGTGAGACAGGTGATGTGCTGAGGATAAGACTAAGATGAGAGCCAAGATAAATGTTATTGAGGGTGGTTTCATAAATATGAAAAGAATGGGTCTTTCCCTAAGGATCTTGGAGAGTGGAGAAAATATTGTCTAAACAGGGAAACTCTGACAAGTGTTTGTTAAACCAGTGATGATAACGATGATGTTTCTTATATTACCATAATTAGTACAACAACAACATTTATTTATATGGCATATTTTCATATAAAAGATGTGTCTCAAAGTGCTTTACAGGATGAAGGAAGAGAAAAAAAAAAAACTAAATATAAAAATAATATTAGGCAATACTAATTAACATAGAGTAAAAGTAAGGTCTGATGGCCAGGAAGGACAGAAAAAAAAAACTCCAGACGGCTGGAGAAAAAACAAAATCTGCAAGGGTTCCAGGCCACGAGACCGCCCAGCTCCCTCTAGGCATTCTACCTAACATAATTGATCTCAATCAGTCCTCATGGTTTTCAGGCTTCACATGGAAGAATTTGATGATGATGGTCATGTGGATTTAAGGCTTTCAATCCATCAATGCATGGTGCTTTGATTTGGTGGTGGTGGTCACCGCCACATAAAAACTGAAAAAGAACAGCAGAGAAAGTAGAAGTTAGAATGGATTTCAGAGCCACCAAGAATGATAATGATAATTAAATGTTTATACAGAATATCAGGGTTAAACTAAAATGAAGCTATGAGAAAGCCATGTTAAAATAGTGAGTTTTTAAGCAGTTTTGTTAATACTAGAATTACCAAAGTTTACGAGAAAACTCATAAATCCGGCCCACCTTAAATCCACTCGCACGTCTCCATTAAGCATCTTTTGTCTTTTAAATGTGTTGATAATCCCAAGCAGCAAGCAGCCTGCTATACCATCCCCCCCACTGCCAGAGAAACTGCAAAAATCTCTCCCAAATGAAGCCTTGTTTATCAGTGAGTCAGGTACCTAGGCTAAAAAAATATATTGTTATTCAGAACACATGCATTTCATGTGTGTTCTGTGTCCACAAACATCTGTGTAAGTGTAGAATGACAGAAATGTTGAACACATACCTAAAAGACAAACTTTTTCCATGTTTTACGTTTAACGACAAAATGTAGACATGAAGTGTATAGTGTGTGAAGACTGAAGTCCAAATATCAAATAAGCACTTTCACAAAAGATACAAGTATAACACAACAAATGTGCTTCCCCCCCCAAGACTATAACCGAAGAAAAAGAAATCAAGTTAGTGTTGCTTGTTGTCCTGATTTCTTGGGTAGTATACTGGTTAGAGGAGATGACTCCAGTTCAGAAGGTTCTTGGTTCGCGTCTTAACGTCTCCCAAAATAAACATTTTGAGTAGTAAGCTGTTCTTATTGTTACTATTATATAATAAAAGCATACATTTGATTTGAGTCTGTAACTGAAGTTGTAAATGTATAGTACTTGTAAAGGTTAGCTTTTTTTTATTCAGTTTTATTCTCTCAGCCGCATTTGTGCTCGCCCTGATCTGACATGGCTGTTTTCAAATAAAGACGCGGTATAACAGAGGTGAACTCAGATCGGAGAAAGAGAACAGATGCTCTCCCCTCAAGAAACGTCCACTTACGTATATATCATATCATCTACTGTTAAATTCTGCTCTGTACTTCTAAAACTTTTATTTTTATGCTGTATTGAGGATTTGTTCTGTTCTGTGTATTGTACTGTATTGTATTGACACCCACTGCATGCCCAACCTACCTGGAAAGGGGTCTCTCTTTGAACTGCCTTTCCCAAGGTTTCTTCCATTTTTCCCTACAAGGTTTTTTTGGGAGTTTTTCCTTGTTTTCTTAGAGAGTCAAGGCTGGGGGGCTGTCAAGAGGCAGGGCCTGTTAAAGCCCATTGCGGCACTTCCTGTGTGATTTTGGGCTATACAAAAATAAACTGTATTGTATTGTATATAAGAACAACGCAGCTGCACCAGGCGTAAAGGCGAAAGATCGCACCGTTTGGATACAGGATGAAGTCCGGCATCATCCTGCCAATCACCGGTCCTTCAAAGAAACAGCACGGCTTACAGAGCTCTTCGGTTATATTCTTGAATAAAAGCGCACTTGTTTTGCTATACTTGTACTTTTTGTGAAAGTGTTTATTTGATTTGGACTTCAGGCTTCACGTCTTATACACTTGTCGTAAAGACGGTCCTTGGGTGTGTGTGGGAACTGTTAACATTTCAATCTGATGATTGTATATAGCGCGGAACTGACCTCTCTATACTATTCTGTCCTCTGCATCTCCTGGAGTTCAAAAGAAATGCCAATATGCAGCAACAAGATCAGAACAAAAAAGCAAACATGGTCACTAACTACAACCGCATGAAGGTATGCAAATGAATATAATGTTGCATTAGTGCAACAACGTTTTCCGAAATGTACAATACAGGTCATAAAATGAATTATTCCAAATGTCATATATATCTAAGTCTCTCTTTTTTTGTCAGCGCGGCTTTGACATCATGGATCAGAAGGTGCATACTAATTCAGCGTGAGCAGGAGCACTCAAGAATAAAACTGAATAAAAAAAAATGACATCTACAGTCATTCTCAGTCACGCACACCACTCACATCCACGTCCACAGTTTTCCCAGTCTCATTCGCGCACAAGATCTGACACGGTTTTCAAATAAAGAGGCGGTGTAACAAAACAAGTTTGTTTGTTATACCACGTCTTTATCTGAAGACGACGTCAAATCCAGGGGGTGTGTGGGAGCTTGAACATGAGTGAGAGAATAAAACTGAAAAAAAACTTTAACTATAAATTTACAGACGCAAATCAAATGTATGCTTTTATTGTATGATATTAACAATAAGAGCAACTCACTACTGAAAATGGTAAATTTGGGAAACAGCTTTTATCGAACCCACAACCTCTTGATTGGGAGTCTGCAGTTCTTACCATTCCACCATGCAAGCTGTTGTATCAACTGCCTACTGTAACCTGCTTTCTTTTTTCTTCGGTTAAATTCTTGAATAAAAGTGCATTTGTTTTGTTATACTTGTACCTTTTGTGAAAGTGTTTATTTCATATTTGTATTTCAGGCTTCACACCTTATACATTTCATGTCTACATTTTTTTCAATTATTACTAAAACATGAAAAATGTTTCTGTGTTAAATACGTTTTACATAGATCGTTGTTGACACGGAACACACATGAAATGTATGTATTCCAAATGATGATGTACTTTTTTTACCCTATAAAGCTCCAACACTTTACTCAAAGATAAACACTGAGCACTGACAAACTTCTTTGCGAAATGAACTGTAGTGATGGGCGGGGGAGTGGTTTACCAGGCTGCTTGCTGCTTATCGACACATTTACAGGACAAAAGACACTGACGGAGAGGTGAGAATGGATTTAAGGTGGGCCGGATTTACGAGCTTTCTCGTAGGCTCTGGTAATTCAAGTGTTAAAGTGTTCCACTGTATTAGCCTGACGAATTTCTATTGGTAAGCTATTCCAGATTTTTGGTGCATAACAGCAGAAGGCTACCTCACCACTTCTTTTAAGTTTAGCTGTTGGAATTATAAGCAGACACTCATTTGAAGATCTAAGGTTACGATTTAGAGTGTGAGGTGAAAGGCATTCCGAGATATAGGATGGAGCAAGATTATTTAAGGCTCTGTAAACCATAAGCAGTATTTTAAAGTCAACTCTAAATGGCACAGGTAACCAATGTAGTGACATCAGAACTGTATAGATGTGCTTGGATTTAGTATAAAGTAAAGAAAAACAAATGCAGCATTTTATTGTAATTCCACTTATTTACCGAATCAGCAAATGTCACTCTCTTTATAAAGGGTAAAATATAAATACATCTTCAATCATTAAGCAGAAATAATTTCTAGAAGGTCATGAGGGAACAAATGTGCTGGATTTTAGCAGTGACAGGGAAACAAACACAGCCAACAAAACATGGTTTTAAAAGATGTAGCTGGCCCTGCTGCTAAAGAGATGAATGGAGCTAAACAGAAATTCTTCACAATGCATCCTACAGTGTGTCATTCGCCTGACTGTACATACAATGACTAGATCCTGGACAAGAAAATCTGAAAAATAAAGAAGTAAGTAAAATAAAAGAAGAAGTAAAATAAAGAAAGTAAGCAAAGTGGAAAAAAACAGCTGTATTTTATGCAATAAATACAAAGTTACATTGAAAAGATCAATATTAATATTTTATACTTTCTCTGCAAAGACTGAAATTCCTCACATACGGGGAAAAGTACTGTGATATGGACAAAGTTCTAAATGGATTTCCATGTTTTAGGCAAACACGAATACTATCTGAACACTTTTGGAGTGATGTCTATCTGTGTGTATTATTTAAGTGCATCTGTGTATATGTGTTTGTATCAGAATGAAAATTGTCACAATTATTTGCAAAATGTCAAAAGTCTAATAAGTTTGAGAAAAACTGACCCATTATTTTTTTGCTCTACAGAGAGAAATACTGCATGTACACTATAAGTATATGTAAAGAGAAATTATTTGGAAAGGGTCAAAATTTTGGCTTCTAGTTTCCAAAGGATTTACACATTTTAGGTATTCATGAATAATATTGGGCTCCTTTCTGAGTGACATCAGTTAGCACCTTTAGATGTGCTTCATTTACCCAGTTATTCACAGAAATCAGATTTTTTAAAATGCAACCTTATTCTGAATAGGGAAATTGGACTATTGACCTGATAAGAAGTAGATTTTTCTGTACATATTCTGATTATTGGGCCATGTAAACCCTTCACCCGGTTACTGTTAAGGATTCTGTAGTCTGCACATGTCCATTGCAATCTGCCAGCCTGTACATGTATTTGCTTTGCACACACTGTGGAAGTAACCCCGAGGAAGACAGGAATAGTTCAATTAATCATTCTTTATTCAGTCACAGATGAGTACGTGGATTCATGCTTTGCCAAGCAGAAGAGCAAAGTTTTCCGGTTTAAATCGGCATTTAATATTCATTTTCCTCCCTCCCCCTTACTTATGAAACAGCATCTAAGCATTTCATAAATTCGGCCAACCATTTCTATTTTATGTAAGTGTCAAGAGGGGCCTCAAAGAAGGAAAGGTCCTCCTTCCTGTGTCTAACAAACGCGTTCCTAAAAAAGGAATTTACCCAAGTTCAGCTTACTTCACCTTATCTCTTGACAGACGCCTGTATGAATAACATGCCATTATAACAAAACAGCTTTTAATCCTTGGTAGCTTGCAAACAATTAAATTTTCTTTCATAACACTTTCACCAGCCATGGATAGAAGCATCCACAAAATAAATTTCCAGAGGCAAATGTTCAGGTGATCACTTTATTCTTTCTCCTGGCTGAAATTATCTGTCTCAGTATTTCAGAAATAGCTAAATTTGTGTTGATTAGCTGAACATACAGGGCTAAACTCAGCAAAACATTCTTGAGAACAGTAAGGTAACCCATTAAAACTAATGTGCATTGTGTTGTCCGATTATTTTTTAAAGCAATGAAAAACCTAACTCAATGCTTATTTTATTGAAGTAAAAATACCTGCATTATTATTATTCCTAGCAGTACTAAGTTTAAGGCAAAAGCACACCTACCAGGTACTTTGCAGAGCTCAACTGTATAGCCAAGTGAAAAAGAAAAGAGTTTACTGCATGCAATCCAGTAACAGTAACTTTTATAAAGCATCAAATTGATTAAACATATTTATAAAACAAGAAACTTATCATCAACATCATGCTTATTTTCTGTTTCACAGTGGCTGATGATGTTAACTCTTTTTTTGTATAGATTAATGGTACTGAAGCTTTTTATCAAAAGAGATCTCCAGAAGATTACTTACACATGTAAATACAGATTATTGAGAAATCAGGTTTTTGTCTTGATTGAGTTATTCACCTTAACCTGGTTTTTTGTATGCATGGGTGTCTAGATATGAGACTGACTGTTAAAAGCTAGAGGCATGTTTTATTTTTAGCAAAATCATACTAATCTTGACTGATCAAAGACCAGGGTCAAAAAAACTGGGGAAAGAGCCTCCATGAGCAACAAGTATAAACTATGTTAAAATGGAGTGTGATAGTTCAGGTTAGCTCCACGGTTTTTGGCAGTTTGAACCTTTGGCTGTTAATAATGAGACTGAGGATGAGCCATGGAAATTAGGACACACACAGTCAGTAAGAGTTGGCATAGAGTGCTTTTGTGCCTTTATTCCAAAAACAAAAGAAAGATTAAATAGTGCAGTGCAAATTTTATTCCTTAAATTAAAAAAAACAATAAAATTAAGTGCAAAGTGGAGGTTAAAAATCAAGAAATAATCAAACAATATCCATTAAAATGAGGATAAAATCCTGGGCAGAAAAACATGTTCTTAAAAGCAATCTGAGTCCAGGTGCTTCCTCTTTAAAAAACGACATCTCTTTTGCTTACTCTTTTGGGGTCTCTTCAGCCAATAGGCACAGACAACCCTTTATCAGGTGTCAGTTTTACACTATATGGTGCTTCTGACTGCCTGGATGTGTCTTGGAAAATTCATGGTGTTTATATGATGTCAGTCCCACAGCATTCTACAGGACGCCACTCCAAGTTATATCCTACTCCTTTCGCCAGATCCTTGGTGTGTGCAGGAGCCTTAATTGAGCACATGGTCACTCCTGGTCCATGAGGTGCTAAGCAGGAGTGATCTCTACCCTTAGGTGTTGGCCAAGGACTTCTCTTGGGCTCTCTCCCATCCACTTGCTTCCTCCCTAAGACTGCACCTAGTTCTCTGTGATCCTGCCCATCTTTACTTTTCTTTTCTTTTCTTTTAGTCTCCATCCTCTTCTTTTGTCTCCTTGTTTCCTGCCCAGGCTCTCTTTTTTGCAATGATCAGGTGCAGGTGCAGCAGTCACCTGCTGCAGGGTGTGAATGAAGCACTTGGCCGATCCTCTTACGTTTACATGTGAATTCATGTTCAGCCAAGCACTTCAATCAGCACTGGATCAGCTTGTGCAAATTCCCAAGACCACTTGCAACTGCTTTACAATTATTTATTTAAAATGTGTAGCACCACAAACCTCTCTCATCACATGGAGCTAAATGAAATGATAGTGTTTTATCGAAGATGGTAAGGCTTTAATTGTACAGTGTTACCTTTGTCGTCACAAACTACAACAGTGATAGCCACCCGAACTACGGAAGGCTTTCTTTTGCTTAGTGACTTAGGTTTCTTGTATCCATTGCAAGGCTGATGGTAGATGAGATACAGCAGGTGTAAGTTAGCTTCCATTACAGTAACTTAAGTGTTTTGCTTTCAGAAGAAATGTGGATTGACATGTTCTTGAGCAGAAGTGGGGGCAGATAACTGTCTGAAATAATTGCCTACACTAGCATTTAGCATTTAAATTGTTCTGGAGCTTAAGCATTGACAGCAATTCTAAATATTTAATTGTGTTTGATAATGTTTTATGCTCTGTCAGATACATGCATTTTTTTTCTGGAAAGATTCGCTGGAGTTTATGAAGTAATCTCTTGCTTTAATTCAGTGAAGTGATTTTATTTGGAAATGTGGATAAAGATTTGGCCTCATATTTATGAAACATCAACAAAATCAAAACATGTTCCATGGTAATCCTTTACTTCAGCATTAGTCAATATTTTAATAAAGATAAACTTTAATTTGTATGAAAATTACAACATTTAACAATTGTGCTTTATTAAATCCTAAATTATTTTATTTTGACAGAGAAAAGATTTTTGAATTTTATAATCCTGAGAATACTTTGAATTCCCTGTAAGGAGATCTTTTTCTTACTATTTTTGGTGTGTTTAATTAACCATATGGAGAATCGAGTGATTAAAGGCAGATAATATTAACAATACACCCACACTTACACTGGAGGAATTTAAAGTTATTAATAAACCTAACATTATATATTTCGAATATAGGAGTAAACTGGAGCAACTGACTATAAGCAAAACTCCTCATAGACGGACAACAAAAGAGCAGGATTTGAACCCACAGTTTGTGACATGTATTTTTGAAAATATCATGGTTTTATTTTAGCATAGTATTAACGTATTATTGTGCTTCAGGCTTGAAGTTTGTGCAATAATATCTATCTATCAATCTATCTACTATATAATAAAACACTAAAGTCTGTGTGTCCAGTCCCTCACGGCAATCTGATTGGTCAACTTGGCTTTGATGTGATTGGTCAATTTGGTTTTGGTGAAGTGAGGAAGTGTGCGACCCACAAGGAGGAGTAAAGGCGCATGCAGAGAGAGTTGGCTTCAAAGATGGAAAATATATGACTGGAAAGAAGGTGAGAAAAGTATCTCGAAAGTAATGACAGGGTCAGAGAAGCAGGCTTTACAGGAAAATGTTTGAGAGACGGAGTGTCAGGCACATGCAAATAAAAAGGAAAGGCACTGAATGTACACAGAGGGCAAGAGATAGCAAATATATTTAAATTACTCTTTTTCCTGTCAGGCACCATAGCTAGTAATAATATAAACTCTGTAGAAAATAAAATTTCGAATTTGGTTCTTTTATAAGAGTTGCTTATATATTTTCAGATTTCATTGTTAAAACTAGGAGTATACCAAAAGAAAAACTTAACTCAAAGCCTTAAATCTTTAGCAAAGAATTTACTTCTTTTGGTGACGATCTTTTGTAAATCTTACCAGTAGGCCTACATGTGAAGTTTCGAATGTTTTAAAAAATAATTAAAGTTTATTTGGCTATTTTGAATATCTACTAAAATAAAAATATTGAAATAATTTGTTAAGACATTTTGAGTTGAATATGAAGGTTGCTTTGTGTTACATTGTGGTAAATGGTCAAGTCACCCTACTTGGAATACAGAGACTAACAGATGTGTAAGCAGGCCTTAAGAAAATGAAGTCTTTTTCTTTTAATCTGTTAATATAAAAGTTTGTCTGCTCTCTTTCTTTATCCCTCCACTGTGCTTATTTACAGTAGTTATAATAGTTATATTGACAGTATGTTGTATACTTTTATAGACAGTGGATTCAAAAAGCATTCAGACCCCTGCACATTTTATTGTGTTGTATATTTAATTTTAAATGGATACGTTTGCCTTTTTTGTTCACCAATCCCATAACCTAGAATGACAAAACAAGAACAGTTTCAGAAAAATTGGAAAATTTATTAACAATCAAACACTGAAATTTATCATTCTTCTAAGTATTCAGACCCTTAATTCAGTACTTTGTAGAAGCTCCTTTTCAAGCAATTACTGCTCTGTCTCCTTGGGTACATCTCTACAAGCTTTGCACACTTGGGCTTGGGCAGTTTAACCCATTCTTCCTGGAGGATCCTCTTTAATGAAGCACCGTTAAATTGCAATCTTTAGGTCTCGCCACAAAAGTTCTTGGGGTTTAAGTCTGGACTTTGGCTGGGCCACTCAGGGACAGTCAGAGACTTGTTCTGAAGCCACTCCAGCATTGTCTTGGCTGTATACTTCAGGTCATTGTGATGCTGAAAGGTGAACCATTGCCACAGCCTGAAATCACGCACATTATGGAGCAGGTTTTCTTCAGGGACCTGTCTGCATTTGGCTTCATATATCCTTCCTTCAATTCTGACCAGTCTTCCTGTTCCTGCCACTGAGGACCACCCCTATAGCATGATGCTGTCACTATCATGCTTCACAGTAGGGATGGTCCTAGACAGGTGATGAGCTGTTCCTGATCTTCGCTTGACATATTGCTTGGATTTCTGCCCAAAGAGTTCAATTTTTGTCTTAGACCAGAGAATCTTTTTTCCTCTTGCTCTCAGAGTCCTTTAAATGCCATTCTATGCCTTTTACTCAAGAGTGGCTTCCATCTAGTCATTCTGCCATAAATATCTGATTGATGGAGTGCTACTGAAACTGTTGTCTGTCCTAGAATTTCTCCTATCTGACCAGAGAACTTCTGAAGCTCTGGGTTCTTGGTCATCTCCCTGACAAACCTCCTTCCTTCCTGCTGTTACACACGTGTGAGCTGGACACTTCTCAGGGCTTGTGTACTAATTGTAATGAGTGGAGCTGTCATATACATCTTCTCCTCATTCATCTAAGGACCAGAAGATCTTAGAGTTGATGACCTGTTAAGATATGCCTGCTTCTGCAAGAAGACCACCCTTCCGGGCAGAAATCATTATAATGGCTACAACCACCATAATGTTATGCTAATGGACTCATGTCTGAAAAGATGTCCCTGCTTTTTTACATTTTTCCAAAGTTATTTATTTTGCTTACACATACACAAGAAACACCATCAAGTGTTCCAAAATTTTATCTGTGTTCTACCTTATCTTTTTCACTGGTTACTCAGTTTGGCTGTATGGCAAATTCTAGAAGTGTACTGGTGGTTCCAATCTTCTTCCATTTCACAATTATTGAGCTCACTATGCTCCAGTGAACACTCAAAGCTTTAGAAGTGATTTTACACTCTTTTCCTGATCTATGCCTCACTACAGTTTTATTGCAGAGGCCTACAGAGGGACTCCATGGCTTGGTTTTTGTCCTGACATGCAGTGCGAATTGTGTGCCTCTCTAAACTATGTTCAATATGTTCAATTTGCCACAGGAGAACTTCAATCAAGTTCACATGTCTCAAGACAATTAAAACAAGCAGAATGCATGTGACTGCAATTTATAGTGGCTATAATACCCATATATACAGTACATGAGAGTTTTGACATGTTTTTACACGTCATTAAAACTGGCACATTTTTCCATTTAAAATTAATTTACAACACTATAAAGAGTGCAGAAAGTGAAGTAGTCTGACTACTTTCTTAATCCACTGTACACTTTTATATCTCTCAGTTTCATTGCCATCATTCTGTGTAATGAGGGCCACTACATACGTACAGTATATTGTTCACAGCCTGCAGAAAGTGGATGGATGAATGAAATAAATGCTTCGCAAATAATCAATATTATATATTGAAATTTAACCTATGTTGATAATAAGAATGCACTCAAAATCAACATAATAATTGATTTCAGTTTATATTCAGAGGAACCTTAAAACTATTCTGCAGTTAACAATACCACAGTGAGATGTCAGAGGGGGACATTTCTTGTACACTGGGTGGTTTCGTTTCTCTCTTAGGCAAAGGAACATGTAAATATTACATTTAAAACACAGTAGATGAAGAGGCAATAGGCACCCATTGTTTGGACTGGGGTGAGAAGTTAAAAGGCAAATTTCCTGGCTAATCCTATTACTGATTATTGTGATGGCTGTCTACAGGATATCGGTATTTGCTGTCTTGCAAAAGAATCACCATTTTGAAGTTTTAACTGCTTAAGTATACAAGCAATACAAAATTATAATAAAAGAACTGCTCCTTCCTTGGAAAATGTTTGCATTTACAATACAATACAATACAGTTTATTTTTGTATAGCCCAAAATCACACAGGAAGTGCCGCAATGGGCTTTAACAGGCCCTGCCTCTTGACAGCCCCCCAGCCTTGACTCTCTGAGAAGACAAGGAAAAACTCCCAAAAAAACCTTGTAGGGAAAAATGGAAAAAACCTCGGGAAAGGCAGTTCAAAGAGAGACCCCTTTCCAGGTAGTTTGGGCGTGCAGTGGGTGTCAAAAGAAGGGGTTCAATACAAGTATACAGAACAGAACAAATCCTTAATACAGAATTTAACAGTAGATGATATCACATAATAAGATTTGGATATTTTTAGAGTCCTGGAGACCTCATCCATCAAGCTGCCTCCCCATTTGGCCATTCCATGGCTGAAACGTTGCTCGGCCAGCCAATCCGATGAAAGGATCCCTCTTTCCCATGATTCCTGTGATCCTCCATCAGGGATGACTTTACCATAGGCAGGCAAACAACTTGGCAGGTGGGCCGTGGCACCAATTGCCACATTTGAGTACCGAGAACAGAAACAGAATAAGTGAGGGTTAGTAACAAATTATAATAATCATGTTACTTATGTTTTACCTGACTTAGAAATGAACATGTCTGGGAATATTGGTTTCTAATCAGTATATGTGTATTGATTAATAGTTGGCAACAATACATTTTGTTAACCTGTGTTTACACTATTTGTTAAACCCAGGAAATTTGGATGTGCCATTGTTTAATCCATCATCCTGCTGATCTAGGCAGGGACTGAAGGACATTTAAACTTCTGGGCAGGAGAAGGTAGGGTGAGGGACGGTCCACTGAGAACGTTGTCAAGACACTTGCACAGAGTACAGGAGCTCGCAGGCAGACAAGGATATGTGGCTGGTATGACGTGAGGCACAAGGACGGCAATACTTGCCTCCAGAGAGGAAGAGACAGCTCCACAAGAAGACACCGGTTGTGGGTCCAGCAAGAGAAGAAAGCCGCATGAAAGGCCGAGCAAAGCTGGTGGACGAGAAGTGAGGCATGCATAGGTCGCAGCTACACAAGGAGCCCAGAGTGGGAAAAAAAGAATGACAAAGAGATGCTGACAGGGATTCAGTGATTTTACAAGACTTCTGTTGGGAAACAAGCATCTGATGAACAGAGTGCATCCATGGACTGTTGGATAATTAATTGTTGGGGAAACACAGTGCACAAACTGGACTCTGCACCACTAAAGGTTGTATCCTCCAATTCTTGTTTTTAATGGACTTTTAGAATGTGGACTGTGTGCTTTCCTTTTTAAAAAAAGGCAATTTTGTTCCTGATATTGTTAGATTTTTTTATGTTTGTTTATCTTTTTAATGTACTTTATATTGTCTTGTGTAATAGAAGTTACTGTTGCTTTTCCTGAAATTACTGTTGTGTCTTTAATTGTGTGTTTACTCACCGCCCAATTTAAAGAAACCTGTGTGCTATTATCGGTAAATTTCAAGAGCTCCCAGTCTCGTAATAAAACTGGGTGGCATAGTTGGATATTTTAACAGTGTCTAGATTAGATTACCTGTAAGTGTGACCAGACACCTGTCACAAGATACTGCAAGCAGAGTCATTGAAATTTCTGAGAGACCTTTGGTCAGTTAGGGAGCAGTGGAAGCATGCATTAGACATCTGAATGTAATGGGGATATAATGGATTGACTCTGCTATGAATTTTCCAAGACACATCCAGGCAGTCAGAAGCACCATTAACCATTGGCGAAAACAACTGCTTTCTGTACTCAGCATGAGATGCCGACTGAGGAATAACCTTTGAGGGTCAAAGTACGTGGTTACATGTGCACATACCAGCTTGATATGGATCAGGACTGATATATTTAATGAATTCATCTGCCTTTAATGTAATTTATTCTAAAGTGATCTGCTGCTCCATTTAGATATAAAGGAGATTCAATAATTAGATGACTGGCCAGTGTTACTTAAATAAACAAAATATGATGTTGGTAAACTGATACTGCAACTGATCAAGGCATCTTACATGCATGAAAGGTTAATGGCATCTTCTCACAGAATCACCATCCTATCCCTCATTTATGCAAATTTTGTATTTTTATTGAAGTAATTTAAAGCATGCACTTGTTATTCTTCCATAGTTTCTGTTTGTACAATAGCATCTCCAGTAAGTCACAACCAATTTAGAATTTGAAGTTAAAATTAATGATTTACTGACTGAATACAGCATACTGCACCAGTTCTTCTAAAGCCATATGGCATGTAAATTAATGCAATCTATTACACTCTACTATGGCATTTTAATTTCACCAGCAAGTTGCTTATTGTGTCTTCTTACAGAAATAATAATACCATCGGGGAAGAATAGTTGTAGCACTGTCACGGGCACAGTGTACAATGAAATTCTTATTTGTATGTCCAACCAACATGTAACATATCAACATTCTGCAGTATTAAAATACACATTTAGCTGATATTTTTATCCAAACTGGCTGACAAAAGATCTAAATTCATGAGACATGTGTGTGATTTGAAAGTAGAAAGTAAACAAAAGAAAAGGCAAATAAATAATGAATAATAGTCTAGAGCACTGGTGTTCCTGTGTTTTGTGAAGGCATGTGTTGCTCAGATAGTCTCTATGAACTGGATTTAGAAGGTTTGTTTTTTGTTACAGTCGATTCAAAAGGTATTCAGACTCATTTGTTTTTTTCACATTTTTCTATGTTGCAGTCTCACATAAGAGATAATGTTGCAACTTTCAATTTCTTTCTTCAGCATGTGTCTTTAATGGTATAAAAGGAAACAAATTTTCTTGTTTACAAAAATCCTGCAAATCCAATTATCCATTATAGTGTAAATACTTTCTTACAAGTATGCAAATGGAGCTGATGGAGATGTACCATGTGCCTTAAAGTAGTCCATTAAATAAGTAAAAACACTTCACAAGAAATCTTATTTTATTTTGCTGAATTTTGAAATGAGTTGCCTTACATCTGTTTCTTTGCGGCCCATCATTTCCACAGCAGCTCATTTCGTTAGCAGGCCTGTCAAATATTCATGAAGACTGGCAAAAGTAAGATTATGAGCTGTGATACACTAATTACATAGATTAAAAGGAGAAATTTTTAGTTAGAGAAAGCCTGCTATAAATTCTGTGTAGCCAGAGCCTTGGATGCGAAGACAAGCAGATTTGTGTGTAATGCCGGTAAACAAAGCAGTATCAGATCATTCTAGTTCAAGTGACGTGTGGCACTGCTGGACTTACCTACAATGGTTACTGAAAGTATTTAGACTCCTTTGCTTTTTTCACATTTTGCTGTGTTTCAGCTTTGTGTTGCAGGCAGTATAGCATAGTTAAGACTTTGTACTTCAAACCTTGAGACTGTGTGAAACACAAACATGTAACCAATTGTATCTCAAGTGCTATTTTTTACTTTGGGTAAAGGTGTCTGCGAAATAAGTAAATAATAATAATGAAATCATTTAAATTAATTTTTCGTCACATCAAGCAACATTCAGTACCTCCAGAATGATAAAGAGAAAAAAGGATTTTAGAAATTTTTATTAATTGTGGGATATGGCTGGCAGCTTATCCCGGCCAATACCCCCAAGCCACCAGATGGAGCCCTCCTTGCAACATGGAGGTGCCCCAGCAGGGCATCATAGGCCTTCGAGTCTTTCATCACAGCCCTGCTGAATAACGTGGGGGCTACCTGGGGATGGGCCTAGGGACTTGTATTTTCCCTATAGCCCCAAAGTACTTCCCAGTCAAGGGGATGGAAAGAATGACGTATTTCCGGGCTGAAGAAAAGGAGTTGTCACCCAACCCGGAAGTGTTATAAAGTCACATGGACTGAGTAACAGAAACACTTTCGGGTCAAGGACTTTAAAAGGACTGTGAGAGATCCCAGCAGTGGGCCAAGTTGGGAGGAAGGGTGACTGAGCTGCTGGGAGGTGAGGAGGATTGTGATTATTGGATTATTGTATTGATTATTGTGATTATTGAAAGTATAGTGTAGGTGAAGGTGCTTTGTGCACTTTATTGTATTAATAAGTTAATTATTTGGACTTTTACCTGGTGTTTTGGCGCATTGTCTAAGGGTTCAAGGGGCAACAGCGCCCCCTATCTGTCACATAATGTATTAGAAATAAAAAATTGGAATAGCACCTTGACACAAGCATTTAAACCCTTTGATCTGACACTTAAATATCTGTCTCACCTGTAGCAAATTGAATTGATTGGCTATACTGTAGTTTAGAAAGGTACACATCTGTATATGTAAGCTCCCATAATTCACACTGATTGTCATGACAAAAACCAATCTATGGAATACAAGGAACTCTCTGTTGACCTCACCGATAGATCAGGAGAAGAGTATAAAAAAAATTTCAAAAGCCTTGAGTGTTTCCAGGAGCACAGTGGCCTTCAGAATTCTTAAATGAAAGAAGTTTATAACAACCACGACTCTTTCTAGAGCTGGTCACCTGACCAAATGGAGCGACTGTTGGAGAATCATCATGGTAAGGGAGGTGACCAAGAATCTGATGGTCAATCTGGCTGAGCTCTAGAGATGGCGGAAACTTCCAGATGGTCAACCATTCATTAGCCTCTACTAATCAGGGATTTATAAAGTGTGGCCAGACAGAAGCCTGTCTTCAAGAAGACATGAGGAAGCACCTAAAGGACTGTCAGAGTGTAAGAAATTAGGTTCTCTGGTCTGATGAAACCAAGATTAATGTTATATCAGAAGTAAACCAAGAACTGCTTATCACCTGTGCAATATCCTTCCAGTGGTAAAGCAAGATGGTGGAACAATTATGCAGTGGGGTTATTTTCAGTTGTAGGGACTGGAATACTAGACAGGGATAAGGAAAACCTGAATGGAGAAAAGTACAGAGATATTCTTAATGAAAACCTGTTCCAGAGTGTTCTGAACTACAGGCTGGGTTGAAGGTTCTCCTTCCAAAAGGACAGTGACCTTAAATACAAAGTACAGAAATTGTTTTGGACAAACTCTGAGTCTGTTCTTGTGCTGCCAAGACAGGGTTCAGACCTGAACTCAATCTAACATTGCAGCGGGGCTATATAGTCATAGTATATTCGATGTGTGTGCTGAGTGCGTGCTGTTTCCATCGTCCCATTTACTGTGCGTTATGTGTACGTCAGTGAATGTTGTCCCCATAAGTGTAGAGGGGACGGATGAGGGAGAGAGACCGCAGCCCCAGGATGGAAAGCACCTGTTTACATTTCAGTTACATCCAGCTCATCACTATTGTCAAAAGAGGCTGGGAGACAGACCCAGCCAATACGTCTAGGCGGACCGGGACGTGGCGTATACATCCCCCAGGCCACAAGGGGGCAACCACCCTGGATATTAAGGGGACCATGGGAAAGGAGCAAGGAGGTTCAAGCCCATTGGGGTCCGTGGCCTCCGCCAGGGGGCGCCCTAAGCTTAATGGAACCCGTGAAAAATTCACTTCCGCCACACCTGGGAAGATGGAGGAAGATCCTTCCAGAGATGCCCAGAGTGCTTCCGGGTGCAAGGGCAGCACTTCCGCCACACCAGGAAGTGCTGCCAGAAGAGTATCATCAGGCACCCGAAGCACATCCGGGTAGGAATAAAAGGGGCCACCTCCCTACAATCAGGGAGCTAGAGTCGGGAGTAGGAGCAGGACGAAGCTCCCGTGGAGATAGGAAAAGCGGCCCACGGACTGAGAAAGAAACGTCTGTATTAGGGGAGTTTGGTGCGGGAGCACTGTGTGCTGTGTGCAACTTAGAAGAAATAAACATGTGCTTTTATAAAGACGTGGTGTCTGTCTGGTGGTGTTTGGACCCGGATCTCACACTATTTAAACGATCAGGAGGGAAAGAGGAAAAAGGAGGAAGGAGAGAGATGGAGATTTCATTAATGATAACAGATCATCATTTCCTGCTATTTTTCACATTGCGCCTTGTACCCAGTTTGCTTCTCATTCCGCCAGATTCACGACAGCTCAATCATCGTCAGAAACCCCGGGGTTGGACATTATTATCCACCATACGCTGAGGAAGCAAGGTGAGATTGTTCCATTTTTCTTCGGGAGATTCAAACGCATCCATTTTTTCTTGATCAGTCATCCGTATTCAGGACAGTAATTTACCTAGACTCAAGTTCATGTTAATTGACATTTCAGTATTCATCCATTGTTGTTATTTGTGTTTTATGTTTATTATACGTTGCAGGGGCAAGGGAGGTTTTTGTTATTGTATATATGGTGTTTTCATTTTGCTACTTTGGTGGAGGGATGCACATATATAGATATATTCTACGTTGGGGATTTGTATTATTGTTTTTGTCATTGTGTTTCATTTAATATATTTATACACTTCTTTTACATATCTGCATTTGTTTGCTTGTGCTTAACCGTTGATTGAGGGGAAAATATTATTTGTTAGAGGTACGGCTTGGTGTAAGTAGGTTCAGTCTCAGTAATTTAACCAGGGCATTGGTCTTGGTAGTGTGGCTGCTGGCTGGGTAAGGGGTTAGCTGTTACAAAATATCCGGATAGACCTGAAGATAGCTGTCCACTGACTGTCTCCATTCAGCGTGACGGAGAGTAAATGGATCTGCAGAGAAGAATGGAACAAAACGAAATCCCTAAATCCAGGTGTGCAAAGCTTCCCGCATCACATCCAAGAATATTCCAGGCTATAAACTCTACCAATGTTGCTTCACCTAAGTATTAAGTAAAGGGTCTGAATACTTATCATTGTGATATTTCAGTTTTTGTTTTAATAAATTTGCAAAGATTTCTGAAATCCTGTTTTCACTTTATTATTATATGGGGTATTGCATATTGTTTGATGAGGGGAAAAGGCATTAAAATGCTTTCATCAATATTATCTTAAGTGGCTGACACATTTGCAGAAGGCTTACAACATTTGAGACACAATTGGTTACATTTCTTTTCTTTTTCCAGTTGGAGCAGAGGTAGGTGATGTGACTTGCTCATGGTCACACAGTTTCAGTAGCAGGATTTAAGCCCACAGTCTCAGGGTTTGAAGTCAAAAGCCTCAACCACTATGCCACACTGCCTGTAGCTCAAGACTACAATATGGCAAATGTGAAATAATGTGAATACTTTCTGAATTCATTGCATGTTAGCCTAGCAGTCCTACGTGTCACTTGAACTAGAATGATCTTTTACAGCTTTATTTGTAGGAATTGCTCATGAGTCTGCTTGTCAGTAGCCTTTCTCTAACTAACATTTTCTCTTCTTGCTCTATACAATTCATGCATCGTTATCATCACAGCTCATAATCTTATTTTTGCTACTCCATACTATAATCTGACGTGCCAGCTAACTAATCAGCTGCTGTAGAAATGAAGGGCAGCAAAATCAGATGTAATGTAACTCAAATAAAAAATAGCTAAATAAAATAAGATTGTTGTGAGGTTTTTCATTTATTTAATGAAATACCTTTTAAACACAGGTAGTAAAGGTAGTAAACACACACAGCATTTCACCATTAGTTTCATTTGCTTACTTGAAAATATTTACATGATGATCCATAATTGGATTCATAAACCTATTGTGTACAAAAAAATTGCTTCCTTTTCTCCTATTAAATGCACACATGGATGAAAGAAATTGGAAGTTGCAACATTATCTCTCATGATAACAGTTTTTCATTGAATTTAAAATGCCTGAATTATTTTTGGAAATCTAAGAAAGTAAGAACAATTTAATAGTCTAGGCAGTCTAATCTTCCATCTTAAAAGTGAAATGGAATTATGGAACATTGAAGGGTCCTGCTTCCATTTCATTTAGGAGCATACTAATTGGTTTTATGTGGTCTAGATTGCTTTCATTTTCTCAGCTTTTTTTCCATTCTAAACAATTTAGAAATCCTACCGACAGTGTGGATCTGCTTAAATAATTTAAAAGATGACCCTTTCAGCGTTAAAAGCAAGCCAGACAGAAAAAACAAAGGATACCCTTTTGCAGACATTTTTCTCTTTTAAAATCTTGTGTAATGGCACTTGATTATGCTTGCTACCCTTTAAAAATTAAATGCACAGAAAACTAAGTCAGAGATAAAACACAGCTTCTTTAGAACATTTTAAATGAGCATAATCCCAAAGACCATTAAAAGACAGTCAGTAGGTAGTAGGGTTAAGAATTAATCTTAAAATAATGAGTAATTCTCTTAAACATGCCTTTTTAACTGTAGGTCATTAAAATTTATATAAACCTGATTATAAGTTTCAAATTAAGTCTAGAAAATAAATTACTGTTCTAAATATTAATGGAACAGTCCACTTCTGAAGGTTTTAGTTTATCCTTTTTTCAAAGGAAAGTAGTATATATGCACACTTTTTTTCTCATGTTACCCTTTAAATAAGATTGACAATCTATATAAAGTAAATCTGTGAGCAGTACCTTGAAGCCTCTGATGTTGCGCCACAGCGGTTGATTCTCTTACTTAACAGGTGTCACACATGTGCACTTAGGAGGCAGTCAACATGCCCTGAGATGAGTGAAATATTGCGAGACAAGGGGTTGATTTGCGGTGCTAACGCCTCTCTCTCTTTTTCGTCAGACTCAAAGAAGAAAAATAACGTACCTGCCATACTTCCGGGTTCCCAGGATGGCCACCAAATGTCACTTTCCTGCACCCTCTAATGCCTTCACTTCCGGCTCCATCCAATGATGGTACTTCCCGTTTCCAGAAGATGACGTCACTTCCTCCATCACATCACGTCCGGTTCCTTTTGATGGCGTTGTATCCGCCTGCCAGTTTCGACGTCATCTCCTGCCACATCATTTCCCTCCACCATTTTGTCACAGTATATAAACGCCATCTTTTGTAATACACATTTTCAACTGCTGTAAAATAGAAATTGATCATTCATTTTGTCTCATTGAATTCTTTTGTCCATTGGACATTATACAGGGATAGTCCCCAACTCTTTTTCCTTTGTGGAAGTGTTTTTGTTTCATCCCACAGGATGAAGATCAGAGTATTATATTCATAGGTCTGAATCTCAATCAGATTATTTGGGTGGTTGCCTAACTGGTAACACTTATGGTTGGTCAGCCAGTCAGCAAACAACATCTGCCATGTCCTCTCAGTTGCCAAATAGTACAAAGATTTAGCCCTCTGTAGGTTGATAATTTTCATTTCCATCAAATGATGTGGCATCCTTTCGTTCCTAACACATTACCCAGTCCATATCACTATAGATATCCAGCATGATTTTTTTTCCATTGAGATATGATGTGTTTTCAAAGTGTTCCTTTGATTTTTTTAAAAAGTATATATATGTATATATATCTATATATATATAT
>JANRMT010062818.1:9298075-9325085 GCA_026402145.1 Polypterus bichir lapradei | reverse complement strand
ATATATATATATATATATATACGCGTATATATATATATATATATATACAGTTAGGTCCAAAAATATTTGGACAGAGACAACTTTTTTCTAATTTTGGTTCTGTACATTACCACAATGAATTTTAAATGAAACAACTCAGATGCAGTTGAAGTGCAGACTTTCAGCTTTAATTCAGTGGGTTGAACAAAAAGATTGCATAAAAATGTGAGGCAACTAAAGCATTTTTTTAACACAATCCCTTCATTTCAGGAGCTCAAAAGTAATTGGACAATTGACTCAAAGGCTATTTCATGGGCAGGTGTGGGCAAGTCCGTCATTATGTCATTATCAATTACACAGATAAAAGGCCTGGAGTTGATTTGAGGTGTGTTGCTTGCATGTGGAAGATTTTGCTGTGAACAGACAACATGCAGTCAAAGGAGCTCTCCATTAAGGTGAAAGAAGCCATCCTTAAGCTGCAAAAACAGAAAAAACCCATCCGAGAAACTGCTACAATATTACGAGTGGCAAAATCTACAGTTTGGTACATCCTGAGAAAAAAAGCAAGCACTGGTGAACTCAGCAACGCAAAAAAGACCGGGACGTCCACAGAAGACAACAGTGGTGGATGATCGCAGAATCATTTCCATGGTGAAGAGAAACCCCTTCACAACAGCCAACCAAGTGAACAACACTCTCCAGGGGGTAGGCGTATCGATATCCAAGTCTACCATAAAGAGAAGACTGCATGAAAGTAAATACAGAGGGTGCACTGCAAGGTGCAAGCCACTCATAAGCCTCAAGAATAGAAAGGCTAGATTGGACTTTGTTAAAGAACATCTAAAAAGCCAGCACAGTTCTGGAAAAACATTCTTTGGACAGATTAAAACAAGATCAACCTCTACCAGAATGATGGCAAGAAAAAAGAATGGAGAAGGCATGGAACAGCTCATTATTCAAAGCATACCACATCATCTGTTAAACACGGAGGAGGCAGTGTGGTGGCTTGGGCGTGCATGGCTGCCAGTGGCACTGGGACACTAGTGTTTATTGATGAAGTGACACGGGACAGAAGCAGCTGAATGAATTCTGAGGTTTTCAGAGACATACTGTCTGCTCAAATCCAGGTAAATGCAGTCAAATTGATTGGGCGACGTTTCATGATACAGATGGACAATGACCCAAAACATACAGTTAAAGCAACCCAGGAATTTATTAAAGGAAAGAAGTGGAAAATTCTTGAATGAGCAAGTCAGTCACCTGATCTTAACCCAATTGAGCATTCATTTCACTTGTTGAAGACTAAACTTCGGACAGAAAGGCCCACAAACAAACAGCAACTGAAAGCCGCTGCAGTAAAGGCCTGGCAGAGCATTAAAGAGGAGGAAACCCAGCATCTGGTGATGTCCATGAGTTCAAGACTTCAGGCTGTCATTGCCAGCAAAGGGTTTTCAACCAAGTATTAGAAATGAACATTTTATTTCCAGTCATTTAATTTGTCCAATTACTTTTGAGCCCCTGAAATAAAGGGATTGTGTTAAAAAAAATGCTTTAGTTGCCTCACATTTTTATGCAATCTTTTTGTTCAACCCACTGAATTAAAGCTGAAAGCCTGGACTTCAACTGCACCTGAGTTGTTTTATTTAAAATTCTTTGTGGTATATATATATATATATATACACACACAAAATAGCATAAACTAAATAAAATTAAGTCTAGCAGCCCAAATTTCCCAACAGTTGCCATCAGCCACATATTTATACACAGTATTCTAATTTCATTACTAAAAAAAACTTTTAAAAATGCTGGACTCAGCCATGAAAATGCTTTGCTGAGCAATAATGCCCACATTAGCTAAATTAAAATTAAAGGTTTTAATATTGTGATGGTCAGTTATGTTTGCAATGGGCGGCTGCTCAAAGTCCTTGTCATAGAACATCGACAAATTTAGTTGTGATTTCAGGCAAAACCTTTTCAGTTTTAATCATAATAATTTCACTGTTCTACTCTAACAGGATGTTGAATAGGTCCCCACCAAACTTCTACAACTAGTTTTCCCCTGTGAACATTTTTAATGAATTAAATTTCAATTTATTAATACAAGGCCTGCCTCAAAGTGCTGCACAAATTTACAAAACACTCTATTAAAATAATAATAAAACTAATCATAAGACATACACTGCTAATCGACTCTTGTCTAGGGTTGGCTGCTTGGATAGGCACTATCCCACCGAGACTATAAATTGCACTAATCAAGTTTGATTACTGGATGCACATATGGGTTGAAAAAAATCAGGGATAGATAACAGTTAATTACACAAAATTGTAGAGTTGAAGGACTAGCCAATCACAAAACAAATAAAGTCTGTTTTTAGCAAATTGAAGAGGAAATCAAACTCTATGAGCTCACTTAGTGCAAGCAGCTTAGCTGTGTCTGCCTGGGCAATCTAGAATTTAGATAAATATCAATGACAAAAATGGTAGTAATTGATGGCTCAGTGGTAGATTGGACTCAAATGTTGTGGAAAAAATGTTCCTTTGTCGTCAAAGAAGGCAGAGTCCAGATGAGAATGCAGAACATTTCTTTATTTGCAGTTATGAACAAATGTCTCAGGCCTTGCAGTGAGCCCTGATTTAAACAATTCATCTGCTTTTATACTTTTTTCTAATTACCATCACCTTGTCTAATACATCTGAACTTTCTCACCTCCAATAGCTATATATATATATATATATATATATATATATATATATATATATATATTGTCACACACGTGCGAGTAGGAGGCAGCTAAAGGGCCTGAGTAAGTGTAATGAAACATCTGACCAGGGGGCGGCGGAGTGCGCTGACTGTCTTTCTCAGTTCCCTACAGACCTTTCCCGGGAAATCCTGCAAGGTTCCGGCGCCTCAGAAGACGTCACTTCCGAAGCCAGCCCCTTTGCTGACATCGCTTCCAAAGCCGGCCCCTTTGCTGATGTCACTTCCGAAGCCGGCCCCTTTGCTGACATCGCTTCCGAAGCCGGCCCCTTTGCTGACGTCACTTCTGGTTCCGGCCATTTTGATGACATCAGTTCCTCTCCATGCCTTTAAAGCCTCCATCTTGGGCTACTATAGCCAGTTCTAGTTTGGACTCTGGAAAATGCACTTGATATTTATGGTACAACAAACCCTTTTGCAGCTGGGACAAACAATATATGGGTGGCTGCCCCAAACCTTTATGATGTCTTTGGCGTATTATTATTACTATATATATATATACAGGGGTGCACATAACATATTTGGTCTTGTTCTCAGGGGAGAACCTGGGGTTGTTGCTTGGTTCTCACTTTTTTTATGTACATTTTTTCCATGACCCACCTTACAGGATGAACACAATAGAGGGATACATGGATAACCTGACATCACATGTACTTTAATTTCAACTGAGAATGAATAAAACCAGTACAACAAAATATCTGTTCTTTAAAGCCCCATAGTATGTAGCTTTCTAATGAAATGACTACTTTTCAAACACTGAAAACCAAATGAAATTACAGCTTTTTAAGCACTGACAGCAGTTACTGCTATTAAGAAAGCCCTGAAAGTTATCTTATGTTATCATCATCATCATCATCACTCCCCTCCTGACTGTCTTCCTCCATTTCAAAAACAGTAGAAGACGCAGATGTACTAGGCCTGCTCCATTCTCCCTGGTTCAGCCTGCGATTAGCTGTTTGCATCCACAAATCAACAGCTGGCTTTGGGTCAAAGGTCTCTTTTGTGAACTTAGACAATAGGATGTGCATTAGAGATGAGAGGCGAGAGTCTGATAGGCAGGATCTGTACTTGTTTTTTATTATATTCAGATATGAAAATCCCCTCTCACATGCAGCACTGCTCAAGGGCAGTGTAAGGGACAACAGATGGACTTTCTGAATGTTGGAGCAACTGCCTGGATTGCTTGTCTTCACTACATTTACCAGTAGGCTGCTAAACGTTTTCCTGCTTGCTTTAAACACATCCACTCTCTTAAAGTGGAGACTCTGTCAACAGACATGCTGGCCTTATATGTCTCAAGGATGTTACTAAGTATTGTGTTGCCAAAACTGTGGAGGTCTTTCATTTCAAGAGGCCAAGTTGTAGGATCAAAAATCAAAAAGTGATCACATGATTTGAGGGATTCATATCTGCTTTCAAACTTGTGAATTAGAGCTCTCAACACATCAGTCTTGTCCCTGTCAGCATCAGCATGTGACACAGTCTCCTTCCTGTACTTACCCTCACTGTCCATCAGTAGTGTCAGCTGTCCAATAGCAACCATAAGCTCATCTTTGCATTCACCAATAGTCAGATTTTCTTGCTGGAACCTGAGGGAGGTGAACTGTAAAATGTTCCCAACATCAAGCATGTTGGATAGAAGAAAACAACGAAAATGCTCTGTGCAGATATGCTTTAGGCTACTGTCTGGCTACTGGCTACTGTATAAGTGGCATCACTTATTGCCACTTGAATCTGAATGGCTTGTAACATTCTCCATATTTTCAACAGAGTCTCCTGTCTCCATGCAGACCATCGGATATTGTTAATCTTTCCAAATTTGACAAAAGTAATGCCTTTCTCCTCACAGATCTGCTTTAGTTGTTGACTTCGTTTTGCACCCCCTTTCTGTAAGTAAAAGCTTAGCAACTTCACCATGGATTGATTAAATGACTCACAGTATGGGAGCGTGCGATCCACCACAGTGGGATTTTAACGGCATATTTTGCATCACGTTTCAGTGCGGGCATCATTTGTTTGAAGCCAGCTGACCTCCTGTAGCCATTTTTCAGAGAACGCACGCTTCTTTTGCAGTTCAGGTTCAGTCTGATGTTTCTTTGGAGGTGGAGGGACACCATAGTAATTGCTTAATGGAGCTTGCTTCTTGGACATTTTGATGAATGAAGAAACTTATAAAAGCAGTGGCTCATACTGCAGTCCAACGTTTAGCACATAACTTTCTAAAAAACTTAGGTACGCAAACACGCGTTACAACATTAGATCTGGGGCGCACTGATTATTTTGATAGCGCAGGCACAACTGTGCACCACTTATGTGCACCCCTGTGTATTTTATATATATATAAAATGATACCCCAGCAGACCCCCATCAGGCACTTGAAACCCAACCGTTGTGTTGTGCTTTGAAACTCTGTTAAAACAGGCAGGAATTGGTTGTTCCCTGCTGGTTCAACTGCAAGTTCGCAGGCTCACCAAGTAAAGTGTTCGTCGCCTCATGGTTGCAGAAGACAACGTTGAGGAAATTCCACAGCTGGAACCAAAAGCAGGTGTTTTCGCTGTAACCAATATGGACATCTGGCTAGGGAGTGCCACCTCACACCTGCTTAGTCTTTGGAAATGGGCTTGGTCGAGGTTTCTTGCTCTCAGATCCAGTTCTTGAAAAAGGAAAACTTCAAGGCTTTGGTTTGCTTAGTCGGACAGGAGACCACAGTCCTGTTGGACTATGGTACTAACCTCTCTGTAATCCGACACGATTTGTTTCAGTAGATACCCTGCACAAGAATGGAGCGTGTAAACATTCTCTGTGTTCATGGGGATATTAAGGAGTATGAGACTGTACTAGTCCCTTTGAAATATAAGGGAAGTAACTTTAAAGTTGAGACTGTTGTGTTGAACTCTTCAGCTTGGCCATTCTTAGTTGGGAAGAGGAATCCCCTATTCCCACGGGCCTGGGCTGCCTGCAAAGTACCTGTTTCTGCCAGGGTGTCGGTCAGGAAGCCAGCTTGGAGATTGAACCAAATTTGTCCAGTTAGGGTGGGAACAATCCTTCACCTGATTTTCTAGGAGAGTTGGAGGGCCCTTCGCAACAGGTGCTTGCACCTTCAACCTCCTCAGATGAGGCTGCTGCTTCAGGGTCTGGGGAAACATTGGCTAGGGAAGAGAGGACAGCTGCGTTGGGCTCTGGGAAACATTGACTTACACTCAGACAGAGTTTATGCATTTGCAACAAGCCAACAGCAGCTTTTTTATTTGAGCAAACATATGTTGCAGATGATTGTTACTATTAAGAGCAGTAACAATCATCAACAGGCCCTAGATTAAACTCACCACATTTCAGTTAAGAATGACTTCTTGTAGCGGGCAATTTCCAATCGAATTGGGGGTGCGCTGAATGAACAGTTGATGGTCATCAACTGTAATAGTGAGACGGTGTTGAAAATTGCTCACACACATTTTTTGGGGTCCTCAGCATGGAGAAGACCAGGGACTGCATTTTGAACTGTTTTTTTTTGGCTGAATATAGGCAGGGATGTGGAGCATATTTGTAAGTGTTTCCCGACTGTCAAATTGTTTTTACTCATAGATCTGCTAGGGCTCCCCTTTCACCGATGCCTATTTTGGACAGGCCTTTCTAGAGAGTTAGGTTAGATGTTGTTGGTCTACTTCCCAAAAGTAAGAATGGTCATCAATATATGCTCATGTTGGTTGATTATGGAACAAGATATCCCAAGGTCTGCAGTGGGCTGGCACCCTGCCTGGGGGTTGTTTCCTGCCTTGTGCCCTATGCTGGCTGGGATTGGCTCCAGCAGACCCCCGTGACCCTGTGTTAGGATATAGCGGGTTGGATAATGGATAGATGGATGGATATCCCAAGGTGGCCGCTTTGCAGAAGGCTAACATGCAGGCTGTTGCAAAGGCCCTGTCAGAGGGTTTCACTCGTATTGGCATTCCACAGGAGATTTTAACTAACCAGGGTATGAACTTTACCCCATGTGTAATGAAACAGCTATGTTAGAGCCTTACAATTAAACAATTGAGCACCACTGTTTATCATCCTCAGATGAATGACCTGATTGAAAGATTTAACAAGACTTTAAAGCAGATGATTTGATGTGTGGATCAAGAGCCCCAACATCCTGTAACATGTTGCTGCCCTTTTTCATGTCCGCTGTTCGTGTATCTCCTCAGGCATCTACTTTAAGTCCATTTTAACTATTTGGCAGGCGACCATGAGGGGTGTTGGATATTTTTTGGGAAGAACGGACAGGGATTCATACTGAAACTCACGGGAAAAATTTGTCAATCAGGTCATTTCACTCCAGGAACAAATCTCTAAATTGTCCTCTATCACTATAGAGCATCAGCAACACAAACAGGAGGCACACATTTGTAATTATGATAAAAAAAAGCAAACTTTGCAAATTCAAAAAGGGTGATTGGTTATTTGTTTTGACCCTCTCTGATCCACATAAGTTTCTGGTGAAATGCCTGGGTCTTGCGGTAGTGGAGGAATGAATGAGCCCTGTGAACAATAAGGTTAAGATTCCTGGCTGGTGAAAGCCTGTTCAAATCTTACATGTTAATTTTTTAAAGGAGTGGTATGACCCTAATGTGGTGTTTGACATTCCCACTGACATCTCTCAAACTGCGGTTGCTATTGGGGATGATTTGAAGGCTGAGTTACTGATCCCGATTGGAAGGAACTCTGATGTCTTTTCATCCTTGCCTGGCCAGACTGAAATTGCTCTGTTAAAACAGGCAGAAATTGGTTGTCCGCTGCTGGTTTAACTGAAAGTTTGCATGCTCACTGTGTAACATGTCTGCTGCCCGACAGTTGATGTAGGGAACATTTAAAACCAGCCACGGACATGGCTGTGTACTCACTTTCTATAGTCTCTCTTCCAGAATGAACCTGCTTGATGAAGAAGGCTTTCTGTTCTTTTAGTCTGACAAAGTGAGCTAATGCAGGAGGACTGTCAGCGTCACTGTTTGCTTGCTATGTATTAGAGTGCTGATGTAACAGCTCCTGTTTGGTTAAGTGTTTATGATTGCTCCTGTCTTCACAACAATAAAGTTGATTTTCTTGTAAACCTGGACTCGCCTACACATCACTATATATACGAGGGGGAGTCAATCTAAAATTAGAAAATGGAACAAACCTTAACAAAACTGATAATGTCATTTCTCAATGTATTCTCCACCCTTCTCAATGAACTTGCGCCACCAACCTAGAAGTGCCATGATTACAGCAGAATAAAAGGTTTTGTCTTGTCTTCGCAACCACTCGTGCACCTGAGTCATTGTCAAACACTACATGCATGCCAAGGGGTACTACTGTCACTAGTGCAAGTTACTGTGACTTGCTGGAGATCAATGTGAAGCCTGCTATTCGAGTGGTGGGGACTCCTGTCTCAAGGAGTCCTTTTGCTGCAAAACAATCCCCACCCACACACTGCTAAGAATACCAAGGCTTGTCTGGAGAAACTGAAGTTTGAGGTATTGCCATATCCTCCTTATTTGCCAGATTTGGCACACTGTAATTTCCATCTTGTTGGACCACTAGAAAAACATCTGGGTGGTTGTCCATTTAAGACAGATGACGACGTGAAGAAAGCAGTGCACAAGTGGTTGCGAGGACAAGACAAAACCTTTTATTCTACTGGAATCCTGGCACTTCCAGGAAGGTGGCGCAAGTGCATTTAGAAGGGTGGAGACTACATTGAGAAATTACATTATCAGTTTTGTTAAAGTTCGTTCCATTTTCTAATAAACACCTTCTGCAATAAATTATAACAGATTAGTATATTTTAAGGCATGGGGATTCTACAAGTTGAAAAATATTGGCATTAAATTTCCACAAGTAGACACTAAAAACAGAAAATAAACTGGAATGGAGTGACAATAACCAGTATTCTAATTGCCATAGTAATGGTCTAGGAAAATCTGAAGTTTCTTATAATAATGCAAAATGAACAGCTGCACCCACAAATCTAGCAGGAGTATGCAATGATAAATGAATTGGGTCTTTCTACTTTACATGTAGTGACCAAGTTGACACCCCTGAGATTGGCAGGCAAAACATTTCAAAGTTCATATTTCCTGCAGTTAAAGACACAGCTACATGTGGTGATTATCCTAAGAATTTAATATATCTTGTGATCTCTGATCTAATTAGTTCACTAACATAAATGGGGGCTGACAGGTCTTGACTTTAGAAATCATATGCTTTTGATTTCAGCTTAAATAGAAGAAATACAGAGACCTAACAACAGGAGTAATGTGAAATGCGATGATTCTTGCGATGATTCTAGTTTGGGGTAAATGCAAAGAGAACAACTGCATGAAAGTAAGGCATTCTAATAATCCATTCTACTCCATAAATAAGGTATCTTTTCTTAACACTGTTCTGTTAAATTTTTAAACTGAGGAAATTTGATTTATCAAAAGTGCATTTACACAAAAACTAAATAGTGTGTTAGTGCCACAGCCACATTTTAAGCAGGTTTAACAAAGCTTTATGTTCAGAAACTCCATGTTAAAAGCTGATACCACTGTATGTCTATTTGCAATATTTATGGTCACTAAAATTATAAACAGAAAATGAGAGATGTCCAAAAATTATTGTGAGGAAGAAAGAACACTGGGAGATGAAGGCACAAAAAAGGTAAGAGAAGGCTTGATTGAAAAAACAAGCATAAGCCAAAACTCAAAAAGATCTTTTAGCATGTTATACTTTTAGGAGTGAAACCAATATTCAGAAAAGCTGAAACTATGTGAAGATTTCTTTTGCCAATTAGAAAGTCTTCCGCCAACTGAAGGATGCCTAATACTGCTGGTGGCCATCATATTTATACCATAAACATTGATGACATCACACACACTGCTTAACTTCCAGTCATGTGTGTTGTAAATTTAGAATTTTGTTAATTTTTTTACTATGTTTCAAGTGCTAGGTAATGAATAATTGTTTTTTATTTTTCATCCCAGGTTTTTTGAGTGTTTATTATTTTTGTGAAAAATAATGGTCATACCAATTTCTAAAATTAATTATAACTTGTTTTGGATTTACCACAGTGGCATTTAGTTTTTGTTACAGTGACGTCATTTTGTGTATCCAACACTGTCATGGTTTGCTGGATAACATTACTCAGAAGGCGCATTGTGAGGCACTCATCATCATAGTATTAGGACTGATTTAGTTTATGATTAAGTTTTTTCATATTTCTAACTAACTACATTTTTTTTAATAGTTTTGGTTAATGCTTAAAATACTGACACACCTTTAAAAAAATCTGAACACAGAGAGGTTTAGCCGTGTTCTGCCTTCTAACCTGTATATTAATCTGCCAATGCTGCCTGCTATATCCTACTGTTTGTCGGAATAATGTGATAGCACCTCAACCCATGTCCAAAACAAAGTGGTGATGTCCATGAGAGTCAAACTGGCTACCAAACAAGATATTAAAAATTTGATCAATGTCCAAAAACAAAAAAAAAAATTGAAATTATTAAAAACTGCCAAATTATCAAACACTGAATTATAATTAATAGATACACAGATTTTTTTTTTAGTCTAATTTTAAATAAATTTAGGCATCACAGCTTGTTGATGCATTAAATTAAGGGTGTCACTCATTCATTTTCCACAATGCTTAATATAATTACAGGGTTATAAGCTAAAACTGATAGAAACTAAGTCTAGATGAAATACAAATCCAATACTTATTTTCCACTGTCATTTTGTTTTATCTCAGTCACCACTATTTTGTCTTTTGGTTGCCATATTGTTAACAGCTCCCATAGTAATTGTCAGTTACAGGACAGTATATTGCATCATCATGATGTCATATTCATTCCTGTAAAATATTTCGGTGCTCTGCATCCAGTATCCAAGCTTTTGGATAATTCTAAAATCTATGTGTACATTTTGTTTGCTTAAAAACATTTAGTTAGAGGATTCTTCAAGGTAACAACTTTTTGCCTGACTTTTGATGACAAGTTTTGCCTGCTCATTTTAACCTTTTCTAGTCCTATAGTACATTCTTTTCTTTAATTAAGTAGTTTTTTTATCATAGTGAACATGACACACACTCACTCATGGCAATTTCCACTCTCCAATCATGCAAACACTATAGGATGTAAAAGAATGCCATAATCATCAGGTGATAACAAAAAACACAGACATGTAAGAAAATAGGCCAAAGCTAAATAATGAAAAATTTAAATGCAGAATTCAATAAACATATAAAATGTAAAAATGTTATAACTCTAGATAGATAAATAGAGCTTTTTGACACATACATAGGACTAAAAACTGTTACTACATCTATAAACAATGAGAGTACTGGTAATGAACCCTCTGGAACTCCACATCTAAAGTAATACAAACACTATAGAATTCTTTCATCATAATTTTGGTTGGCTATAGAGATTAGTAAAAGTCATCAGCCTAATTGCTTTGTTTTTAATTTTCTAATAGAAATCTCATTATCACACAATGTTTGATCAAAGAATACATCTCAGCGAGACAATTGCTATGTTAACTTGTTGGCAGTCATTTAAGATGCTACGTATCTTTCCTTCTTTTTAATTTTTATTATGAAATTGATGTTGTTGTTGGCTTCATTGCTCACACATAGTTGTAATGACTGTCCACTATTTACTTTTGTAATCTTTTAAACTAATCGTTTAAAGTTAATTAAACATTTAAACTTTCATTTCAACCATCTACAGAATGCAACAAGCACCAAGCACACCCTCTAGTGGTCAGGCCTCATTACTGCTGTTCTATGTAGGGATTCTTATCTTTATTTTGTTTAGAAAAATTTATCCAGACTGGACTAGAACACAAAGAAATGTTTAGGTTCTGTACCAGAGCAGAGGCTGTACTGTCTGCACTTTGCACAGGACAATCTGTTGCCAAGACATGGCCTGGGCAAAGCAACATTTTTTTTAAACAATACAGACCTATGAATACTCGGACTCAAAGTTAATGTCTGATTATATTGTTTTACATTTTAGCACACTAATGATGTTTGGCCTTAAAGTCTGGACCTACACAGTCCAACAATAATGATGATGCCAATACTAATAATTCTCAAACTGTAACATGGCGAAATAAAATTAAATGATCTCAACAGCAACAGGACTGTAACTCTTGAGGGAATTGCTAAAAGCTGAATTACCCCAATTATTTTTATTTTCCCAAATGGTCATACATTCAAACTTGTGTTAAAACTAAAGCAAAATATCATCCACTGTTGCTCATCACCATTTGTGGGATTCACTCTGGGCATGCTAAAAAAGTTGTGAGTTTTTTTGGATAGGTAGATTGTATTATTTGCATACACGAGCATATGGTAAACAGGAATTGTGGGTAAAGATTCATATTTAAAGATAATCATTATATTCTTAATTTCACTGAATGTAATCATTATGCTAAATTTTCAGTTTATTTTATTAATTTAACGACATGTTTATGTTACGGTAATGTCTTAGTTAAAAAAAAACAAACAAACATATACAGTGGTGTGAAAAACTATTTGCCCCCTTCCTGATTTCTTATTCTTTTGCATGTTTGTCACACAAAATGTTTCTGATCATCAAACACATGTAACCATTAGTCAAATATAACACAAGTAAACACAAAATGCAGTTTTTAAATGATGGTTTTTATTATTTAGGGAGAAAAAAAATCCAAACCTACATGGCCCTGTGTGAAAAAGTAATTGCCCCCTTGTTAAAAAATAACCTAACTGTGGTGTATAACACCTGAGTTCAATTTCCGTAGCCACCCCCAGGCCTGATTACTGCCACACCTGTTTCAATCAAGAAATCACTTAAATAGGAGCTGCCTGACACAGAGAAGTAGACCAAAAGCACCTCAAAAGCTAGACATCATGCCAAGATCCAAAGAAATTCAGGAACAAATGAGAACAGAAGTAATTGAGATCTATCAGTCTGGTAAAGGTTATAAAGCCATTTCTAAAGCTTTGGGACTCCAGCGAACCACAGTGAGAGCCATTATCCACAAATGGCAAAAACATGGAACAGTGGTGAACCTTCCCAGGAGTGGCCGGCCGACCAAAATTGCCCCAAAAGCGCAGAGACGACTCATCCGAGAGGTCACAAAAGACCCCAGGACAACGTCTAAAGAACTGCAGGCCTCACTTGCCTCAATTAAGGTCAGTGTTCACGACTCCACCATAAGAAAGAGACTGGGCAAAAACGGCCTGCATGGCAGATTTCCAAGACGCAAACCACTGTTAAGCAAAAAGAACATTAGGGCTCGTCTCAATTTTGCTAAGAAACATTTCAATGATTGCCAAGACTTTTGGGAAAATACCTTGTGGACTGATGAGACAAAAGTTGAACTTTTTGGAAGGCAAATGTCTCGTTACATCTGGCGTAAAAGGAACACAGCATTTCAGAAAAAGAACATCATGCCAACAGTAAAATATGGTGGTGGTAGTGTGATGGTCTGGGGTTGTTTTGCTGCTTCAGAACCTGGAAGGCTTGCTGTGATAGATGGAACCATGAATTCTACTGTCTACCAAAAAATCCTGAAGAAGAATGTCCGGCCATCTGTTCGTCAACTCAAGCTGAAGCGATCTTGGGTGCTGCAACAGGACAATGACCCAAAACACACCAGCAAATCCACCTCTGAATGGCTGAAGAAAAACAAAATGAAGACTTTGGAGTGGCCTAGTCAAAGTCCTGACCTGAATCCAATTGAGATGCTATGGCATGACCTTAAAAAGGCGGTTCATGCTAGAAAACCCTCAAATAAAGCTGAATTACAACAATTCTGCAAAGATGAGTGGGCCAAAATTCCTCCAGAGCGCTGTAAAAGACTCATTGCAAGTTATCGCAAACGCTTGATTGCAGTTATTGCTGCTAAGGGTGGCCCAACCAGTTATTAGGTTCAGGGGGCAATTACTTTTTCACACAGGGTCATGTAGGTTTGGATTTTTTTTTCTCCCTAAATAATAAAAACCATCATTTAAAAACTGCATTTTGTGTTTACTTGTGTTATATTTGACTAATGGTTAAATGTGTTTGATGATCAGAAACATTTTGTGTGACAAAGATGCAAAAGAATAAGAAATCAGGAAGGGGGCAAATAGTTTTTCACACCACTGTATGTAGATTGTTGCCACCATCAAGTTTAGCTAGTGGTTTAAATAGATAACTATAGAAATTAAACCATAGCATTAGCAAAACCTGTGTTTTTATCTTAATTTTCTTCAGAGAAACGTTAAAACCAATAAATAAAGACTACAAATAGAGGCCATTTTCTACTTATTTTCTGAAATGGCTCAAGAGCATATTTTTCTGAGACAGTCTTGTAAACAAACATGGCAATCATTTTAAAGGCCTAGATATGTATTATAAAATTTAAGTTGCAAAAATATTTTTTTTTTGGCAAGAGTTGGATGGCACTATACTTTCTAAATTTTAATGAGAACAACACAGTAGTCATGCTATTTAGACCCAATTGCACCAGTGGGACCCCCTGCATCAACCTTTAGCACTGTGGCTGAATTTGAGAAATCCATGATCACAAATGTAGGTGTGAAAATGGATTCTACTTTAAAACTTGATAGCCATGTGAATGCAGTGGTGAAATCTTGCTTTTTACAGTTGAGGTGGCTGTCAAAAATCAAGCCTGTTTTGTCTAAACACAACCTTGAAACAGTGATATATGCTTTTATAACCTCTTGTCTAGATTACTGCAGTGTACTTCTTTTTGGAATTAGCCAGGCCTCCATTGCTCACCTACAGCTGGTGCAAAAAGCCGCTGCTCAATTTTTAACTGGCACAAGCAAGCATGAGCACGTTACCCCAATTATGGATTCCCTTCACTGGCTTCCAGTTCATTTTTGAATCCATTTTAAGATCCTTGTATTTGTTTTTAAATCCTTTAATGGTTGTGCCCCATTTTATTTGTCAGAACTGCTGCATCCTTATGTACCATCACACTCTCTCAGGTCAGCAGACCAGATGCTTTTACGCTTATGATATGTTGACTATCTGTGTACTTTTTATTATTTATAATTATTTATAATTTCTTCAGCTATTATGTGTTTATGTGTTTCTGCTTCTTTTAGCCTTTGGTTATTATGTTTCTAATATGTTGAGTTTTATTGTACAGCACTTTGGTCAGCCTTGATGTTGTTTTTAAGTGCTTTACAGATAAATAATTAAATTAATCAATAAATAAGTCACTGCTATGTTTGTCAGTTGCACATGATGCCTTAACACATATTAATTTCAGGAAAAATACTGGTAGTGTAGGCACAAAAAGTTTATTCCAAAATGACTATACACTACATAATTAACTCTATTATTAGCATCAAGATAGTTTGGTGAAAAGAAAGATATAAAGATAAACAAAAGAATAAAAGAATAAAATTTGCAGTAAGCCAAAATGGCTAGGTCAAGTTTGACTGACCAAACTGTGATAGTGAAAAAATACAGGTAAAATTCTGCTACAACGAATATTTTTACAATGAAATTTTTTTTTACAACGAAGTATTTTTATGGTCCCGACAGTTTCCCCATATGACACGAGTCTATAGAAATCTTGTTACTATGAAGTACATTCAGCAGATACTTTCATTACAACGAAGTGCCCAAAAGACCTTGAAATGTCTGAATGAATCATTCACAGAGCAGTTAGTTCTGTGGCCACAGCTCAGTTGTGCACAACTATCAGACAGGAACATTGTAATTTTTTTTTTCTTTCCTCATACTGTTTTTTTTTTTTTTTTTTTTGCTGTTTTTGTTTTCGGTGGTTTTCAGTGATACCTTTTGCTTATTGCTCGTCAACATTTGAAAAACGTCCATTGGAATTTAACTGATTGTCACCTTCCTATAGAAATGGCAGACATGAAAAAATGATAACAATTCATATTTTTTGTGGCTCTCAATTCCGGCAAAAAGAAAAAAGACATTGAATTTGGAATTTCACCATAGACACTGTCAACTTTCTTGAAAGACTAAGCAAAAAAGAAGAAAAATCTTGGGTTGCAAATGTATGCATCCTGCTGCATTTGAAGACATCGAAAAAGCAGTTTTTATGTGGTTCAGTGATGCTCGTTCAAGAAACATTCCTGATAATGCGGAACTCATTCAAGAAAATGTGAGGTTTCTAAACTCTCTTGGGACCTCCCCCAACTGGACAACATGCCAAAGAGCGTCCCAAAGTGTGATTGTTTATCCATTGCCGGAGCAACAGCAGGCTCACAGCTCTGCTGCGGCTCTTCACCGAAGCAAAAAGAAAAGATCTCGATGGGTGATGCAAGGAACATTGTAAATGGGGAACAGGATTACTTAGCCACTAACCTAGCCATGGCCCTGCCTGACTGCTGTGTCTGTGTATAGGAGTGGCAGATCATGCTACAATAAATAACCATGCTGTTCCTGTTTCAAGGTGAATAAAGTTGGTTTTGCAAAGGAACTGAGATTCAGCCTCATGTTTTGGGGTGCAAGACAGGGACTTATAGTGCGACCACAATCTTTTACAATTTGCTTCTGTGAAGGCCTCACTGCACTGCTGTGAGCCTGCTGTTGCCCTGCCCTGGCAACGGACAATCTTCCACAAACGTGGCAATCGTGCATCGGGACGCACTTCAACGTGTCATCCTGTTTTTGGTTCCCATGATCCCATGATCCCATCCCAAAAGAGTTCAGAAACCGCACAATATGAAGTAGAAGAAAAGGATGATTCAGCTTCTGATTGATAACTGTGCTGCCCACAATATGCTTCCACATTTAGATAATGTTCGCTTTGAGTTCCTCCCACCCAATTGCACAGCAGTGCCTCATTCGCACCCTGAAAATATATTATCGTAAGGAAATGCTGAGAAACGTTCTCGTCAGCATAATTTGTAGACAGGAGGAGATTAAAATTAATGCGAAAGAAGCTATTGAAATGATTGAAAACACCTGGATGCAAGATAAAGAAAGCACTATAGTGACAAATAAGGAATCTCATTACTACATAATATTTTTTAGGTCCCTGGCAGTTTGTTGTAACGGAATTTTACCTGTATTTTAAACCTGAAGCTGAGTTAAAATCACACACACATGCAAAATGTGATCTGTATTTTCATGCAGAGAAGATGGGACAGCAAACCTATGAGCTTTTTTGTTGCACTTCATGAGTGTACTAACAAGCAAACATAACTTCATTGGATATTTGGATATGAAGAATTGTGAAGACTATGAACAACTACTGTGGACCAAATAAAGTTACAAACTAGACTTGTGTTGTTGTTGTAGCTTACTGAATATAAACAGTATAATCTCTGGCAACCAATCACCACTAATGTGTAGCATCCACCTGGATGATTCGATGGCAGCCATTTTGCGCCAATACGCTCATCACACCTTAGTTGTTAGGTGGTGAAGGTGTGAGAGATCGATAGTAAATCTGAGACCAAATAGATTATACTGTACAACTGCAAAATACAGAAATATCGCATATGAGGATACTACAGTAATTTGTTCAAATACATCAAAAACAAAACAGAAACTAATTAACTTAAATGAAAACCAACAATATCTGTTAATTAGTTAATTACAGAACCACAGCCAATAAGCTGCCTCTCCTCTATTGGTCATTCTACAGCTGAGTCAGTGCTGGGTCAGCCAATCTGATCAACCTCCTTAGTGTTGCATTTTATTCCAAAAGTAAAATGTTTAGTAAGCCAAAGCGCTGCATTTTTTTTGGCATGAAAAATTACATTTTTATGAAATCTCAAAAGTATAATATTGATACAATTAATAATAGCAATGATGAATAAAATAATAATATGATATGAATGATATGCTGGGTCGACCATGTCTCACTAGCGGTAGTGTGGACGGTGGATGTGCAGCAATGATTTGTTCAACAAGCTGGCATGAAAAGTTTGCATGAGATACAGTTTTGCCAGCTTTTACTTTCTATAACATGAATGCATTCCAAATGCTCTGTTCCACCAGATGACTAAATATCTTTTTGTAGTATTTCTTTTGTTGCCTCTGCATAATAGGATAGATTTTGAGGCAACTCAGGCCCCTTCTTCAGGCAAAATGTAATTGATTACATTTTGCCTAAAGAAGGGGCCTCAGTTGCCTCGAAAGCTTGCATATTGTAATCTTTTTAGTTAGCCAATAAAAGGTGTCATTTTGCTTGACTTTTCACTACATTCATAATGGCTAACACGGTACAACACCCTAGTATTACATAATAGGATAGAAAGTCAATTCTTGATCCCCAGGATCTACACCGTCCATCATGCTATTGTAGTTGACCACAGCACAAAGCTTCGTAACCTGCTTGTTGCCTTTTGTCTGTACTATACAGTGACTGTAACAGCATTATGTATGGAGCTAAGAATGCAAACATCTTTCCTGGCCTTCCATTTCAGCTCAAACAGTTTAACCTTTTTCCAAGCTACTAGCGCACCTTGCTGTAACTTAGCTCTGCCAAAGTCTTCAGGCATGCCATGATGGTTAGAACACACTGTTCATTTTTTGTAGCAAGATGTCAAATAGCACTGGCGAAGTATAAAAATTGTCCATGGGTACACAGTAACTTTGATCCAGCAGAGCATCTATCAAAGTTGGCACCAATGACGTAGCAATGCCTTACTGATTGTATTTCGGATCAAACATTGTCCCTTTCCCTTTGTACAGAACCAAATTCCAAATGTATGCCATTTTAGATTCACACAACTCATAAAGCTTTTTTCCAAATCTTGCTCTTTTCGACGCAATGTACTGTATCCATGACAGTCTGCCCTTATAAGCCATGAGACTTTCATTGATGAACATTGATGATGGACATTGCGGTCCAGAATGTAAACACTCTGAACTTTTACTACAATGGCCTGTGTAAAAGGAATTGAACTGATGGGGGTTTGTCAAGATGGCGGTTTTAAGGGATAGCACAGGAAGTGATGTAAGGGAACCAGAAGTGATGTTCTTCATTATTCAGAGTAGGTGCCGGAAGTGATAATCTTCTAGGCGCCGAAAGTGGAAGTGACATTCTTCTGGGCGCTGGAACCGGAAGTGACATCATCTGTTTTAAATTAGACAGGTTTTCCCATGGCTGGTCTGTTGAGATAACAGGAGAAGGTTTAGTGCATCTCGCCACCCCCTGGCCTGGCGTGGAATTACCTTTGCTTGGTCCATACAACATCTTCCTAGTCGCATGTGTGTGACATGGCACCCCCCCTCAGCCCAGACCCATCGTGTTGGGCGTGCCTGTTCAAGAAGTCGTGGCATCGAGAAAGGGCATCGGCATTGGCTTGCAGTACACCACGGCGATAAACGACCAAATACTTATAAGGCTGTAGATCTAAAAACCACCTTGTGATGCATGGATTTTACTCCCTGTGCAAGGCCATCCACTGTAATACCGTATGGTCTGTCACAAGAGTGAATTCACACCCCAAGAGGTAATATCTCAGCTGAGTAATCGCCCATTTAATAGCCAAAGCTTCCCGCTCCACTGCCGCATACCTGGTTTCACGATCCAGCAGTTTCCGGCTCAGGTACATAATGAGGTGTTCAACTCCATCGACACTTTGGCTGAGCACGGCTCCAAGACCTGTGTCCGAAGCGTCCGTCTGGAGGATGAAAGGCATAGAAAAGTCAGGCACTTTCAATGTAGGAGCTGACATAAGGGCCATTTTCAGGTGACTGAATGTAGCCTCTGATGTCTCATCCCATACCACGTGATTAGGTCTCCCCTTCTTTGTGAAGTTTGTCAAGGGCATTGCTCTCTCAGAAAAATGGGATACAAACCGGCGATAGTAATCGAGAAAGGCCTGAATCTGCCTCTTGTTTATCAGATGGGGCCAATTCAAAATGGCATCTATTTTAGAACACTGTGGCCTCACAATACCCCAGCCCACTAGATAGCCTAAATATTTGGCTTTGACCAACCCAAAGTAGCATTTTTTCTGATTAATATGAAGACCAGCTTTTGCTAGTGACCGCAATACAGCTCGAACCTGCTGTAAGTGTTCCTCCCATGTGTTGGAATAGATGACAATGTCATCCAAGTAGGCAGTACTATATGAATTATGAGGATGGAGCACTTTGGCCACCAGACGTTGGAATGTTGCAGGTACCCCATGTAATCCAAATGGGAGAACACCATACTGCCAGTGCCCGCTAGGGGTGCTAAACACTGTCTTTTCCTTAGGGGAGTCCGTTAAGGGAACCTGCCAGTACCCCTTAGTCATATCTAAAGTAGTCAAGAATTTAGCGTTCCCTAGCCGCTCAAGGAGGTCGTCCATTAGCGGCATCGGATAGGCATCGAATTGGGAGACTTGGTTAAGCAGAACCTCCAACTTCCATCAGGCTTACTAACCATGACAATAGGACTGGACCAGGGACTATAACTTTCCTCAATCACACCAAGGTCCAGCATGCATCTTATCTCCAGCTCCACTTCAGCCTTTTTTGTCTCGGGAATTCTGTACGGGCGTTCTCGGATTATAACCCCAGGTTTCGTCACAATGTCATGCGCAATCAGGGAGGTCCGTCCTGGATTTTCACTTACCACCTCAGGGACAGACAGGATAACTACTTCGAGCTCCTGTCGTTGTTGGCGAGTCAGATTATCTCCGAAATTAAGGTGTAATTTATGAGCAAAGAAAGAGTGGGGCTGTCCGGAGGAGGGCTCGAGATCCCTGTTGTTCCACGGTTTCAACAGATTGTCATGATAAATCTGCTCACTGGGACGATGATTCGGTTGTTTCACCAAATAATCTACCAGTCCCTTCCTCTCCTTAATTTCATAGGGGCCTTGCCAATGAGCCAGTAATTTAGAATGTGAGGTAGGAACTAAAACCATGAGTCGATCTCCTAGGCGGAATTCCCGAAGAGACGTACCATCGGACCTGGGCTGCTTGCGCCTTTTCCATATGTGTTTTCAATACAGGTCTGATCTTTTCAAATCTATTGCGTAATTGTGCGATATATTCCAATATATTTGTTGGCAGGAGGGCCTCTTCCTCCCAGCCTTCTTTTAAAATGTCTAATATGCCCCAGGGTTGTTGTCCATATAATAATTCAAAAGGTGAGATCCCCATGGAGGCTTGTGGGACTTCCCGATATGCAAAAAGGACGAGGGGGAGGAGCTGATCCCAGTTCCTTCCGTCCTCGTTGACTACCCTACGTAACATTTGTTTGAGAGTTTGATTGAACCTCTACAAGACTGTCGGTTTGAGGATGATATACCGAGGTTTTTAAATGTTTTATTTGAAGTAGCTTGGCAGTCTCCCAGAACGTCAGTGAGGTAAAAGGCATCCCTTGATCCGTCAGGATTTCTTTAGGGATGCCAACACGTATAAATACCCCTACTAATTCCCGTGCGATAGCTTTTGAAACGGCTGACCGCAGTGGAACAGCTTTCGGAAACCGGGTAGCATAATCTACCAGGACCATTATATATTTATGACAGTAATTTAGCCGACTGAAAACAAATGTGTGAACTAATTTCTCAGCATCTTTCAGTGATATAAGAGGTCTAACTTTAGCTATGTTTCTTAAGTGAAAAAATGCTGTCCTAGTGATCTGATTAATATGCGATTTAAAATTCAGATTACAGTCAACAATTACCCCTAAGCTTTTTACCTCCGTCTTGACTTTTAATCCTAATGTATCCAGTTTATTTCTAATAGCCTCATTGTATCCATTATAGCCAATCACTAAGATTTCAGTTTTCTCTTTATTTAACTTGAGAAAGTTACTATTCATCCATTCTGAGATACAAGTCAGACATTGTGTTAGTGAATCAAGAGAATCGGGGTCATCAGGTGCTATTGATAAATACAGCTGTGTGTCATCAGCATAGCTGTGGTAGCTCACGTTGTGCCCTAAAATAATCTGATAATCGTTGGCCATCTATCAGAATGACTGCATTCTTTGCAAACTTAAGGGACTCGTCGTTCCACTGCTCCTTTTTAAATGAAGCCAGTTTCTTCCTTGAGGAGTTCTATTGCCTTGGCTAGTGAGACAATATCAGTAAAGCCCCAGGCCGGCTGGGCGATTTTTCCAGGCAGGGCACGGAGCAACAAAGCACAGGCCACCTGCTCCGCTATTTGGTGGCTCAATTGTTTTTGTGGTTGTAACCACCTAACCACCTTAACCCATAAAGCCATGGCCTGCTTTTTTACTGCTTTAGCAGGTTTATAGGTGCAGGCCATTAGGATTTCCACCTGCCAGCCTGGGTTTCTCCCACCTTTATCAAAAGGCTTGCCTTTTGTGGGATATTTAGGGGCAGTCCCCATTCTCAAGAGACCATAATAAGTCCTTGATGTGTTCCCAGACACACCAGGCTCTATCCTGTGGTTCCTGTTGTAGCGGGGCTACATAGTAATAGTGTCAAATGTTAGTACTGAGTGCGTCTTGTTTCCATCATCCCGTTTGCTGTTTGTGTGCGTCAGTAAATGTTGTCCCCGTAAATACAAAGGGGAACGGATGATGGAAGAAAACCACAGCCCCAAAACCTGGAAAACACATGTTAACTATCATTCAATTACATCCAGCACAGGAATATTTAAGCAATCAGGAGGAAATAAGGAGAGGAGAAGAGAAAGAAGGAGACCATTTTTTCAGAACCACGAAGCAACTTACCTGCTGTTTTTTCTCATCACGCTTTTACCCTAGTTTGTTTTTCATTCCGCTGGACTGTCTTCTAACCCTCATCTGCAGAGACCCCAGGGTCGGATCATCATCCACCACGCGCCGAGGAATCACAGTGAGGTTGCTCCATTTGCCGGGAAATTCAACCAACTCACTTATCTCTCGTACAGTCATCCGTCTGCAAGAAAGTTTTTATAACCGGATTATAATTCATGATCATTCATTCCGTTTATCATTCATTGTTGCTATTCATTGTTTGTTATATGTTACAGGGGCAAGGGAGGTTTTGTTGTATTTATATATGGTAGTGTCACGTTGTTGCTGTGGTGGAGGGTTACATATATATATTTTTTTTTTTCTATTTATTTATTTTGCATATTTCTTGTTGTTGTTTCATTTAAATACAATTAATCAGTTTAATTTTACATATCTGCTTTTCTGTTGTGCTTATATTTACACCGTCAATTGTGGGGAAAAGTTTCATTTGTTAGAGGTACGGCTTGATATTTAGATTCAACCTCAGTAAATTATCCAGGCCACAGGTCTTGGAGGTGTAGCTGCCGGCTGGGAAAGGGATTGGCCGTTACACCGTTTCTACTCTTCCCTGGACCTTTAACAGGATGATGGGTCGAAGCATACTCAAGTTTTCCCTGACATGCCCCGACCGAATACCCACTCGGAAATTTGGGAGCAGTACTTACCCATCTGACTTTTCTTGCATTGGGTGTAGTGTGTCGAGTCTTTGTTTTGTTCTGACTTCCGTTCTCTCCAGGAGGTCACCATCCTGCCGACTACACCACTGTAAAAGGAATAGACTCAACACACTTAAAAAAGGTTTGGGGCAGCCACCCGTATATTATTCCTGGCTGCAAAAGATTCTTGTTATATACAGAGATGTTCTCTATACCGAGTCCAAAACAGAACAGATGAGGGTTTGTCAAGATGGCAGTTTTAAGGGATAGGACAGGAAGTTATATATGAGAACCGGAAGTGATGTTCTTCATTATTCAGAGTAGGTGATGGAAGTGATAATCTTCTAGGTGCCGGAACTGGAAGTGACATTTTTCTGGGCGCCGGAACCGGAAGTGACGTAATCTGTTTTAAATCAGACAGGTTTTCCCACGGCTGGTCTGTTGAGATAACAGGAGAAGGTTTAGTGCACCCTGCCACCCCCTGGACTGGCATGGAATTACCTTTGCTTGGTCCATACAACATCTTCCTAGTCACACGTGTGTGACACCTGGTATATCTCCCAAATTTTCTTCATTTTGGGTACTGGATGGGTATTCTCATCAAAGTCTTCATTGTTGGTAGATATTTGGTGCAGATATTTCATAATTAGTGAAAACCTACACTCAGACATAATTTCTCCAAAGAATGGCAGCACTGACAGCACTTTCACAGCCTGGGTGATTGTCAGTTCTAATGCTTACACAAGACACATCTGTACAGTTGCCCGAGTGGAACTTGGGACCACCGCTTTTAACATGGTTTTCGCAGCCTGAGTAAAGCTCAGATTTAATGCTAAGGAGGTTAAAGGACCCTTCTATTTGATGATTCCAGTGCTCCTTTATATGATATGACTTTTCCATGGCAGCAACAACTATACACTATTAAAAAGCAATTTATTTAAGTGTTATTGTAAAAGTTCATATTTATTACAATGTTCTTTCACTGTACAATATTAAAATATTTTTAAAACAGAATAAACATGAAATAATAAATTAAACATCAGATTTAGTTGTATGTCGCATATAGGGACAGTGCTTAGCAGGAAGGTGATTTCAATCTAAACTTATCACATTTCGCTATCAATTAGCCATATATATTTTGTTGGATTCTAATATATGCCAAATTTCAGAATATTTGCTTGTTTGGCTAGTATATATATATTGTTATATGCACAAGCCTCAGGAGTGTGTCTCTGACATTGATCAGGTAAATATAACGGGGAGGAATTTAAATATAATAAAGTTGGCAACAACCTGTGACTCTGTTTTCATATACATGAAAGGAGGAAAAGACCCCAGACACATGAAGTAATTTCTGGTTATTTATTTAAAGCCATGCTCCTTCTAGTCCCTTGGGCAGACGTCAGCATTCTTAATGAACAATGCAGTCAATAAGATGAATTCTCCCATGGAGACAGCCTCCTTGGACATACAGTACTGATTTCTTTTGTTCTGTTTATTTTTGTTAATTCTCCTAGTAGTGCCCCAACACTTTGGTGATGTATTAGTATATCAAACACACATCTCATGTTTTTTGAATCAGAATCTCAAGAGTTACTAAAAACATCTTAGGCTATAATTCGGTAAACTCAAGCGTGTTATAAGAAAGACTCAACTACCCAATGGCTAAAAAATAAATATCTCAAAATAAATACATGATAGATTCCAAACTTGTTTATTGAAGAATTAATCAGTATTATAACAAAGATAAGCTCTAATATAAATGTATAGGGCAACAGTTCATAACACATACTTATTAAATCTGAAAATTGCATTATTTCTATGCGCAAAGGATTTAACAATAAGTATTCTGAAAGTCTTTAATTGCCCCCAAAAGTTGCAAAACTTCTATTAGTAATTTACTTGTTTTATTGTCTTTATTTAACAGTAATAATGACAATTGGGACTACAGAATGTGTTTATAACATCAATTGATATAATTTAAATAATATAACCCAACATTTATCCAAGATCATTCAAATATACCAAAAGTTCCATCTTTTCTGCTGTTCATATGGTTAGTATTAAATTGTGCCTTAATTGTTCTGCTAATTATCAGTGGGCCGCAGGGTGGTTCAGTGAGTAACAATGTGGTTGGATCCTGCCTTGAGTCAGATGCTTATAGGATAAGCTCCAGTATCTGTGACCCTGAACTAAAGAGGATTTTGTGTAATTTGTGTGTTTCCTTCTAAAGTACACATTTTTTGACTCTTTGTTACTCTTTGTAAAACTGGAGCTTATTCAGTGCAGCCCCCCACTTATTCTCTGATTCACGTTCAAGCTTCCAGAAACACACACCCCCCCCCCCCCCTTCCGATCTGACGCCGTTTTCAAATAAAGATGTGGTACAAACTTGGTTTGTTACACCCCCTCTTTATTTGAAAACCATGTCAGGTCTTGTGCACGAACAAGACTGGAAAAACTGTGGACGTGGATGTGAGTGTTGTGAGTGACTGAGAATGACTTTGGATGTGAATTTTTTTATTCAGTTTTATTCTTGAGTGTTCCCGCTCATGCTGAATTAGTATGCGCCTTCTGATCCATGATGTTAAAGCCGCACTGACAAAAAAAAGAGAGACTTAGGTTGTGGTCCCGGGATGCCCAGGAGGACGTGAGGAGGGCTTGTGCCTCCTCCAGACCGCGAGGGGGCGTCCGTCCTGGTTCTGTTGGGGGCCGCGGGTGAAGGGCTTGGAAGCCCAGCCCTGTAGGGAACCGTGGCCACCGCCAGGCGGCGCCCCGATGCCGGTTTATCCCGTGTGGTCCCCGGCCGAGCTGGAGCCCAGCCGGGACGCCTAGGAGGACCAGAGGAGGGCGTGTGCCTCCTCCAGACCGAGCGGGGGCGTCCGTCCTGGTTATGCAGGAGGCCTTGGGTAGGGTCTTAGAAGCCCAGCCCTGTAGGGACCCGTGGCCACTGCCAGGCGGCGCCCCAGTGCCCATTTATCCCGGGAGCCCGGCACTTCCGCCACACCAGGAAGTGCCGGGGGGAAGACGACAAGGGACACCTGGACGGCTTCCGGGTGCGCAGCCGGCACTTCTGCCACACAGGGGTGTGGCCAAGACTAATTGCCGGGAACAGCTGGAGCCCATCCGGGTTCCTATAAGAGGGGCCGCCTCCCTCTAGTCATCAGTGGAAGTCGGGTGGAAGTGGACGGAGCTGGAGTAAGGACTGGAGGCGGCCAGGAGAAAGAGAGGCACATGACTGTGTGGCCTGGACATTGGGGGAATCGGTGCTGGAGGCACTGGGGTTTGTGAGTGCACGTCAAAATTGTAAATAAACAGTGTGTGGTGAAACTATGTTGTCCGTCTGCCTGTGTCCGGGTCCAAGTTCACAAGGTATATATAACATTTGGAATAATTCATTTTATGACCTGTATTGTACATTTCGGAAAACGTTGTTACAGTAATGCAGCATTATATTCATTTGCATACCTTCATGCAGTTGTCATCATGACGTGACTGAAGTCCAAATATCAAATAAACACTTTCACAAAAGGGAAATATAACAAACCAAGCGCACTTTTATTGAAGAATATAAACGAAGAAAAAAGAACGCAGGTTACGTTAGGCGGTTGGTACGACAGCTTGCGTGGTGCAATGCTAAGAATTACTGATTCCCAATCAAGAGCTTCTGGGATGGATGCTGGCAGCTTCTCAAGTTTACCGTTTTGAGTTGAGAGCTGCTCTTATTGTTAAAATTATACAATAAAAACATACATTTGATTTGCGTCTGTAACAGCCGCTGTAAATGTATAGTACTTGTCAAAGTAAGCATCTTTTTTTAAGTTTTATTCTCACTCACGTTCACGCTCCCACAACACCTCCCTGCCCCCCCCGGGCCCCCGATCCGACGCTGTTTTACTGGGAATTCTCAAATGTCATATATACCTAAGTCT
>JANRMT010062818.1:9274722-9298065 GCA_026402145.1 Polypterus bichir lapradei | reverse complement strand
TCAGAAGGCGCATACTAATTCAGCGTGAGCAGGAACAATCAAGAATAAAACTGAATAAAGAGGGGGTGTAACAAAACAAGTTTGTACCACGTCTTTATTTGAAAACGGCGTCAGATCGGAAGGGGGGGGGGGTGGGGTGTGTCTGGAAGCTTGAACGTGAATCAGACAATAAAACTGGGGGGCTGCACTGAATAAGCTCTAGTTTTATTCTCTCAATCATGATCACGCTCTCACACCCCCCTCCCCCCGCCTCTCCTGATCTGACTCTAAATAACAGTGCCAGCATAAATTCACACCCGATCTAATGCTGTTCGTTTTCAAATAATATTGCATTAGTGCAATGATATTTTCTGATTAATGTTACACCCAATGTCCCACTTATTTGTCTCTTTGTTTTTTTTTTTCTCCGTGCTGCATCGACATTGTGCACCAGAAGGCGTGAACTTATTCAGTACAGCAGGAACACTCTATAAAACTGAATAAAAAAAAATAAAGTGACGGTGAGATATGAAGAAGGCAGATTCACCAGCGTTTGTGTGTCAGCTTTTATCCCTCCAGATCAGAGAATGTCCAGTTCAATGTGGCTCTTACATACAAAGGACGCTGCATGTGCCCAAAACATTAACATTTATACGTTACTTACATAAAAGCCAGATGGAATGTTATTTATCCATTTACCTTTATTTATTTACTTACTTCCTACAGTCACAAGTAGAGTGCAGAGCTTCCCAAGTACATATACAAAGTACAGCAATGGCAAAAGTGCATTTTTGATCCAATGTAGAACCTTCGTCGTCATCTGAGTTTACTTCTGTTACAGTGCATCTATGTGAAAACAGCAGTGTCGAATGCGGGGGGTGGGGGGGGGTTGGGATCATGAATGCAGCTGAGAGAATAAAACTGAATAAAAAAAAAAAAAAAGCTAACCTTTACAAGTATCATAAATTACACCGGCCGTTACAGACTGGAATCAAATGTATGTTTTTATTCTGAAATAGTAAGAATACGAGCAGCTCACTTCACAAAATGGACTCGTCCGGGATCAAACCCAAAAAGATTTTATTACCAGTCAACATTTGATACCGTTGCGCCACCAAAGCTGTCGTAGCAACTGCGTGTCAACATAAAACACTAACGCTGGTTGTTTTTCTGCAGTTATATTTTTAAATGGAAGCGCATTTGTTCTGTTATATTTGTACCTTTTGTGAAAGTGTTTCTTTGATATTTGGAATTCAGACTTCACACATTATACACTTCATGTCTACATTTTGTCAATTATTACCAAAACATGAAAAACATTTCTGTTTTAATGATGTGTTTACATAGATTGTTGTAGACACAGAACACGCATGAAATGCAAGTGTTCCAAATAACGATATAGTGTTTATTAAAGGTGTCATTTTGATTGACTTCTCACTCTATACAACTCCAAGCAACTGACACGCAGGTAAACAGACTTGAGCTGAGAAAACTGTGCGGGGTGGGGGATGTGATAGCAGGCTGCTTGCTGTTTGCTACTTATCAACACATTTAAAGGACAAAAGACACTGACGGAGAGGTGCAAAGTATTTTAAGGTGGGACGGATCTACGAGTTTTTTTGTAGGCTCTGGTAATTCTAGTGTTAAAAAATCAAAACATTTATTCATTTTACAATTTACACATGACTTTGAGGGAAGAAAAATAATGTATAATACAATCAACAACTATAATAATTGTTTTCCTTGAAAAAACATGTAAAGATGTGTTAGCTAAATACCTAAGTAAAATAGCAATTTGAGCCCTCTCTCCCTCTGCTTCAACTGCGTCATGTTTGTTGTCAGATATGGAGACACTAATTGTGTAAGGCATTTAGACAACAGTCGTGTGGCTTCTGCTTCTAACATGACTCTGATTCTTCCGACAAAACACAGGCATTTACAGCATTAACACCTCAAAGGTAAATGCCATTATCCATGGCTTGAATCCATTACAGGAGATGTTAAGTGTGCTCTGGAGCATTTTCTACTGCACATCACAATGTACTGTATGTGATGTCAAACAGCAAGGAGCTGGAGAGAGGCACACTGTTAAAATGAGAGGGAGCATGCAGAGCATTGCACAAGTTATATAATATAATAATACTATAAGTAATATAAAAATAAAGTAGTAACATAGTAGCCTACTACTTACTGCATGATTGTTATTGGTGACAGTAGCTGAGATGGCACATATTTACCACATAGCGAAGCACAATCTACCTGGAATAGTCTAGACTGTGCTCTGAATTTAAACATCAAACTTTCCCTGACTCAAAAATTATGACTGCCAGAAACAACTTAAAATATACATTGAAAAATTAAAAATAAAGACAGTGCAAGTCTACAGTCCAAGAATGCTGTGGACTGTATTTGCTCTACTTGTTGTTGTTGAAACTGTTGTAATAATACTCGTAGAAGTTGTTTTTTTCTGGGTTTTATTTTTTTTTTAAAGTTTTGTCAATGAATATAGTTAATTCACTTTAACCATTAAAGACTGTCTGCGAACTGCACTTGCTGTTTATACTGTTACACATATACTTTGTTGTTGTGTTAGCTGTGAAAATGACTGCAGTTGAAACATTTTGCATAGTCAATACTTTTTGCAAAACATGATGTGGGGTTGGGGGGGATTAGATTATAAACACATAACTCAATCCCCAAACCCCTGTTTCATGCACCACCCTCCACAATATCTTAATCTGTAGTATCCCCCCATACCACCCCCATTGTCATTGAATTCCTTATTTTTTTTTTTTAGGAAAGATTACAGATCTAAACGAATGGTACAGAAAACTGTGGGTCTGATATATAAAGCACCATATTGTTAGTCTAAACATGATGTTTTCAGTTTGAGTCCTTCTCTAATAATGCCTTATACAGTATCTCTGTTTTTTTTTTTTTGAATGAATTCTCAATGGTTCAATACCTCATTCTAGTTCAAAGTAGTCTGCTATTGTGTTGTTAATAAGGAGTGAGGTTTCCAGACTAATATAAAGTCATTTAATCATTGATGGGGCCAAACTCAAATATTTGCACTTCAGTAAAAAAATAGTCCCATGTAGTATTCCTTAAATATGTCAGTTATCTCTTTATTCTCTTGGATTATATTTCCAGTTACACTGGTAATTTCTGTTATTGCATTATTAACTTCCAGCTCATAGTTTCGTTTAGGTAAAATTATACATAGGTCATTGCCTCAACATTTCAAGGAATTCAGAGTGTAGAAGATATGAAAGCACTAAAGGCGATGGATGAGCTTGGAGGACTCCTTGGTAGGACTTTCGAGGTGCCTAAGGTTAGTATCATGTTGACCTGATGACTGAGGAAGTAATATGGCGTTTTTGCACAGACAAAGAGGCGCAGCTATCAGAACTGATGAAGTAAAACAAAGGTGAACTGCATCCAAGGACTCATACGTTTCTGAGGTGGCTGCCCAGAAGACTAGTGTATTGATCAACACCTACGGTGGAAAGTATTTAGGATTTCTGCACAAGGCTCAGTTGTTCTCAGATTGCCCCCATTTGGTGAGTTGAGCTGGTTGTCTTTTACCCAGGATGGTGTTGAGCTGGCTATTTAAATTTCTCCATTCCCTGGTTTTATGACAAATGTACCTAAAACAACAGACTTTGACAATAAATACCTATCATCAGACTGCATTTAGTGATTCTTTTTCCTGTTCTCTTTTAAATATATGTATTAATGTCTGTGTGTGCATGTTCTGTACAGGGGGAAATAGTAGCTTGTTCAGAAGGGTAGCGAAAAGAGGTTACTAATATGGCACACCATAATTGTTTTTGTAAACATTACTGTTCAAGTCAGTAATATGAATATTAAAAATACACTTTTTTTCAAATTGACTCATCTTAATATTAGTGTTTTGGGATTAAAAGGGAGCAGGAAACAGGTCTAGGACTAAAATAGTTTGATGGTGTTATGATTAGGAGCCCCAAACATAGCAAAGTGGGTCTGAGGCCTTCTAAAAAGACCATAATGGCAGAGCCTTAATCTAACCAGCCCGCCCAAAGAGACTCAACCCAAAACCTGCTTGCCTCAAAGCTAATAACCACAGGTTTCCAGCCTAGCAGACAAAATACCAAGAAATATCCCAAAATATAGCAAAGAAAGGGCAACAAAAACTCAATATAAATGAAAGATTTAATTGAAAAATATAGAATAACACAAATAAATGCTCAAAAGAACAAAACTAGGCAAAAAGGAGTTGCCCAAAAGGATATCCTACAGCAAGAAAGTCTAAATCCATAATTCAGAAGAGAAAACCAGGGACAGAAGTTGCATAATTCAAGTAAGCTAGACAATCCAAAGAAAATAACAATACCTATAAACTCCTATCACAAACAATGTTCTCCTCCTTCTGAGCCTGCTCTGCTTTGGTTAAATAGCCTGAAGAGGGCTCAGGAGTGGTAACATCAGGGTGGCCCCACCTCCGGTGGGCTCCACCCACAAAAAACAAATATTGTATATACTCACGTATAAGTCAGGTCTTGAAACATGAAAAATCGATCATAAAATAAGACCCCGACGCCCATTCAAAAATGCGACACTTAAATTTTTTATTTTTTTTTTTTACATCTTCTTGTCAGTTTCTCAGACGCATCAAATTTTGTTGCAGCAGCGTAGTTACCAATTTCTTTCGCTACTTCAATGACGTTTCATTTAAAACCAGCTTCATATTTTGTTCTGATCGAACTCTTCATCATAGATAAGGGATGCTCTTACAATAAATGTGTTTGAGGGTGTGAGGAACAAAAAACACAAATCAGTGCAAATGTTGCTTTGGAATAGTTCAGGTATTACTGTGTGGTCACGTAGGCACAATAGACAGAGAGAGAGATTAGGAGTACACACTGATACAGTACTTTGCTGCACCCACATAGAAAAAAAAAGGCAGTGTGCTCCGTGGTTACTCTCTCAGGTGGGCATTAGCATATCATAATCTTTTGGACCAATAGCGTGAGTTTTCCGCATTCGACTTACATGTCTGTATACAGTATATGGTAATACTAGGACATGTAAAGGAACAGGGATGAATGACCTACAACAGACAAGCTAAGAGGTCAGTTTTTTTTTTTTTTTTTTATATTTGTACTCATCTCCTGTGTCTTGGATCCCCTTTACAATAATGAAGCCACCTCCTGGCAGCACTCTGACAAAAATGGAGCAGCATCCTGTGACAAGGGTAGGTCACAAGCTTTTGTTTCAGATAATTATGAAACTGTTTTAGATGTACATGCCTTGTTTAAGCAATTTCTTTTAACTTACCTAGGTGTTTGAAGTAGTGCAGGATAGGATGCTCGTAAGAAATTACAGATGACAGGGTGCCTGCACGATGTTGTGCTCCAAGAGGCAGTGAGTTTGGAGATAGTTTGACATTTGCTAAGCATTGTGCATGCATAAATGCGGTAGGAACTGTCGCCATGGAGTTGTCTCATACCTGTGGGGGATGAGCGAAGCTACAGTAAGAGAAAAAACAAAGTCTGTTACCAGCAGAGAATAAGACAAGCTCTAAGTGAGCTGAGTGGCCCCTAGAGAGTGAGTACAGAAAAAGGTTAATTGTACAATTTTCAGGTAGGTTTCTGGATGGGAGGGCTGCATGTGTGGCCTGCTTGAGGTATGCAGAATCGTGAGGACTCCAATAGGCGAGGACAAATGGGAAGTCCACTGGGACTGGTTTTAGAAATCCCACAGATATTTAAAATGGAGTAACAGCTGCTAGGTTATATCTTCATCATCTTGTAAAGGTGCTATGATGTCTGTAGAGCGCTGTTCTTTTGAGTAGCCTACAGGTGATAGGTGCTGTGGAATAGCTGTGTGAGCTCGTCAGCCTGTGCGAGGAAGCCTTCTGGATTACCAAATAATTAATTTTTGTGCAGTGCTGGAAACCTAAGAAGATCTCCAATTTACCTAAGAAGAGGAGGTGCGATGTGGAACAGACAAAGTAAGGTAGAGAGCTAAAGCAGCCTTTGATTAACCTGTGAGAAGGAAGGTGCAGTTGCATGGAGAGAGTAGACCTGTGATTTATTTTTGAGTTTGAGGGAATTTGGCTTTTTACAGAATCTCCTTAAATAAATAAATGCATAAATAGATAGATAAATATGTATATATCCACACACACAATATGGTCTGAGCACACACCAGAATGACTATAAAGGAAGAAAAACTTACAAAGAAAGAAAACAAGACTTCTGACTTGGCTGCTACAGTCACAGTGAGGCAGTATGTAGGCATATTGCTGTTGGTGTAAAGGAGCTCCAGTAACGTTCCTTGAGACACTTCTGCTGAATAATTGGTTGACTGAATGTACTCTGTGTTAGCATGTCAGAGAGAGGATATGCAGTATTGCTCATAATGGCACTCAGTTTCGTTTTAATTGTGTCCTTCACTACTATCTCCAGGGGGTCCAAAGTGTGCCCCATGACTTAGCCTGCCATTTTAATTAGTTTGTTAATTTGGTGGGCTTCTCTTGAAGTGATGTTACCAGCCCAGCACATTACAGTGTAGAAAATCATACTGACCATCACAGAGTTATAGATGATATGAAGGATGAACTTCCCATATTAAAGGAATGCAGTCTCCCAAGGAAGAAAACCTGCTCTACCCTTTCTTATATAATTCCTCTGTGTTCAAAGACCAATCCAACCTGTCATTGATTATGACCCCCAAGTACTTGTAGGAGTGGACCACCTTATTAAAAATTCTGCTGCTAGGATAATAACCTGTTCTAAATCCACTGAACATATTACACCTATTCTCTTCCAGCTTCACTGGCTTCATGTTTACTACTAAATACAATACAAAATACTGCTCTTTTAAAGCTCTCCACAGCCCTGCTAATCCTTATCTTATATTATCTTATTGATCTCCTAAAGACTTACACTCCCTCTCAATCCCTCAGATTCTCATCTGCAGCTCTACTTTTTTTACCACAAATCAAACTCTGTTCTATAGGAGCTTGAGCATTCTCTCATAGTGTTCCTCAACTCTGGAATTCTCTTCCCTCTCGTGTCCGTCAACTAGACTCAATAACACATTTTAAAGCTGCCCTCAAAACTTATCTCTTCAAACTGGCACACAAATATAACACTGTTACTGCCTGTTATCTTTGATGTTTGCTACTACCTCTGTACCTTATTGCTATTTGATTTTATTGTCCTTTCTGTTTTTATATATTATTACTGTTGTTTAATTTCACTGTAAGGTGACCTTGAGTGTTAAGAATGGCGCCTATTAACACTAGAATCTCTGAAGCCTACGAAAAAACTCGTAATCCCAGGCCATCTTAAATTCCTTTGCATCTCTCCTCATCAGCGTCTTTTGTTTTGTAAACGTGTCGATCAGCAGCAAGCAGCCTGCTAGCCCATCCCCCAACGGAGCTAAAGTCAGTCACAAACATCTCCCAGCTCAAGTCTCATTATCGTGGTGTGAGATGCCTGGAGTTGATTAGGGTAAAATATATATTTTTATTTGAAACACACACATTTCATGTGTGTTCCGTGTCTACAACGATCTGTGTAAGTGTAGGATGACACACAATGTAAGGAAAGAAATGCTGAACACATGCCTAAAACAGAAAGTTTTTCATTGTTATACTAATAATGATGTGAAGTGTACAATGTGTAAAGACTTTAGTCCAAATATCAAATAAACATGTGCGATTTTATTCAACAATAGAACCAAAAAAAAAAAATCATTCAATTTACATGTTGCTGTCAATGAGTTAAAAACCCAAGCTCACATGTCAATCAACAGAAAGTTGATATGTATTCTTGGATAGTGCAGAGGTAAGAACTGCTGCCTAATAACCAAAATGGTTCTGGATTTGAGTCCGGGCGCTCCGGGTTTTGTGTAGTGAGCTGCTATTATTGTTACTATAGTATAATAAAAACATACATTTGATTTGAGTCTGTAACACTGGCTGTAAATTTAAAGAATGAAGAATGCTTACTGTGACTACAATAAAATTTTATACATTTTTAGGCATAACTCATTTGTTTTGAAGTAACCATTTTACTTTGGATAATGGCCATCCACATGAATCCAAAGAAGGCATTTCATGTTCTTATGAAAGCATGTAGTACAGTAATCCATCTAAAGATCCTGTGTGTTTTTTTATATTTTTGCACAAATGTAAGCTCTTTCAAAAATGTGTGTCTCAATCACTTCAGTTGCAATGGCAATGTCAGTCTACAAGCATGTGTGCTTAGCACATGTCTTATTACTTTGCAAGCCGGACAATGTAAGCTCTAAAAATATTTTATCCCTTTAGTCAGAATAACGATACCATTTTGTTGTGCATGTATGGGCACTTAGCATGTGAGTCTTACTATTTTACAAACTGACTAATGTAAACTCATTGTAAAGTTTATGTCTCACTCGAGTATACAAATACAGGTAACTCACTAGTTTAGTTTTTATTATAATGATAGTTGCTCTACAGTTAGGCAGTCAGGTTGTATGGCACTAACTAAATGTTTAAGGAATTACAAAAATACTATAATAATGTGGGTTTTAAGTGCAGAAAGTGTGATGTTATTCCCTGGAAAAAAGTATGTGTGTAAATTTATATTGTTAATGTGGTGTTTTCAATAAATGCTCCAAAACAAACAATACAATGTATTTATTTTCCTCTTTCTTCAACTGAATACTCTTAACATTTTATCTTGGAAATGGATAGGGTGGGCTGTTACATGGGCTCAGGTATGTATAGTTCATTAATTGCAGGAAGGTTATTACCGAAAAAGTGACATGAATAGGATTCTGGCCACTTATCTGTCTAGTTGATTCACTTTTCTAAAATATTTTGTCATATATAGAGACCCAACACCATGGTGAACAAATTTCACTAATCAAAACAATTCATTATTATTGGTTAGTGTGTATTTTTACAAAATTCCTGCATATGTTTAGAACTACTATTTTCAAACTGTGTTTTTTGCAACAAATAAAAGCTGCATATGATGCTGAGATCCTTGCTGCTTCCATATTACTGTAGCTGATGCTGGCTGAAAATAAAAATATGAAACACTTTGGAAAAACTGTGTGGGAAGGTGATAAAATCTATACAAATCTCAAAACATGGCATACCACCAGAGTTCCTCAGTTTAGCCTGACACAACTAGGTATTAATAATGAGAATAGAAATGAGTAAAAATTGTAAACTCTTATAATTTAGTAAGTTTAGTAACCATGGTGGTTGTAGGCATAAATCTGCAGGGGTCCAGAGAGGATATGAAAGCTACTACGTGGGCCCAGTTCTACATAATGCTATGGGAATTATCTGACTTATTACACAACTATATATACTGTTAAAAAAAGCAACAGAAATTGGGGAAGAGTTGTGTTTTCAGAAGTAAAACAATGTTTAATGTCAATCCAGCAAGTTAACAAAAATAAGTTGTCATGAACTTAGGAGTACTTTAGCAAAACGTCCCCAAAAATGTAGCAAAACCCTCCTAAGTGAAAGGATCTGTCAAACATTGGCTTAAAGCAAAAAGGGGCAACCAAAGAATCTTTATAAATTAAAAGATTTATTTCTGAAAAATGCTCTGAAAGCAAGAAAGCTCCAATAATCACAAGAGGTCCAGATGGAGTTGCCTTAAACAGCAAAGGCAATCCAAGAAATACAAGTCCCAAAAATACAGTCTTGAATTCAAAAACGGACCATGAAGGCCACAAAATCTAGAGAATCAATAATAGACAATAATCACAATCACAGGACAACTCACCAAAACCACCAAGCACATTCAATGAATGACAAGAGACTACTTTTCTCCCTCAGCCTTTATGTGGTTGAGTGGCCCCATTTCTTGGGGAACCTCCCAAAAATGTATGGGACAATATTAATGTAAACAGAAGAAATAAAAATGAACAATAAACATAAAAAGGAATGTGAACCCCACCCAGGGGAGGAACCCAGGCTGAAACATAATGCAAGACTTCACCCCTGATTTTTCTGAGTCACTTTGTAATGATTACTGAGGTGGCTTAGATGAACAGTAGGCATTAATCAACCAGGGGATAGTAATCAAAACATCTTCAAAACATCATTGGAGTGGAATACATATATTTGAATCTCCTGGTTTCTCTTTTGGTCATACATGGTGGGTTTGTGTGAATAATCATACTTGATCTGCACAAAAAAATTAAGATGAACTCTTTCAGAAAATAAAAAGCAACGTAACAAAGCATGCACTGTATTGCTCCAAATACAATGTGACCAGAAACAAAAAGTCATCACTTCAACATACAGCATGATGTCACACAAGTAATCTACAAGACAATTGTGGCCTCTTCTATAACTTAATGTAACATATATGAGCTTTGGGCAAGTTTTACCGATTTCAGAGATCCTGGAATAATTTTGTACCATTCAGAATTTAAACAAGGGTGGGACGAAGTCCTTCACAATGCACATGCATACAACTATTGTTCAAGATGCCATGTAAACTGTACATGAGAGACATAGCAGCGTTCTTTAGCATTCTTTCACAATAGTGTTTTGGAAGCAAGAAGTAACTTTGTCTCTCTTACATGTGCATGCAAATCTTAGAGTATGATTCAAATAAAGTGCCACTTATTTACTTGAAGGTTTTGACATTTACATTCTGCAGTATTCCTGTGATGGAATGCTATCCTATCTGTGGCTGGTTCTTCTGAGTCCTAATAGAGGAGAGGTAGATGACAACCATTTTGAATTGGCTATTTCTGTTGGGCCCTGGAGAAAAGCTATGGACAAGATGCCAGTGATTCAAACATTCAGAAAATTAATTAAGAATTGGTCTGCCCTGTGGAGAGTGCTCTTTTAACGTACATGAGCTCTCAGGCTCACGTTTCCTTCTGTTGGGAGACCCTCCCGTCTTTCTATGATGTCTCCCTTTAATTTGGGGTGCTACGACAACCTGGATCCCTTTATGGAAAAAAGAGGGACCCTGTGCTGTTTGCACTCCTCTCGATCGGGTTACAAGCGCGGTGATTTCCTGGAGCGGGGCAGTTTGCGTGCCGACACATACCAGCCGGCACCTCCCCCATGCTCCCGCTCCCATTTCATGCTCAATACTCGTCCCCCGATCTACTGTATGACACCCCGCTACTGGAGTCCGGTCACCCACGTCATGGCTCCCTTAGCTAGGGCTTCCTCTTTTCTTTCTGGTACCGGTAGTACTCACCTGTACCATTTCAGTGCTCTGGCTGAAGAATTTTACGTCATACTTCCCTCCCCACTCCTTTATGGCCATCAGGAAAGTCTCCATTTTCTTCTGCAGCCCATCGATCACATCTTTCATTAAATGCAGGACCTGTAAAAGTGACTGTACGGGCTGAAGGGCTTCCTGCAGCTCCCGTACAGCCGCCAGCAAAACCGAAACACTAGCCGGTGGCGAATTTACAGTTCGTTCAGGCCTGCCGTTCGGCTGTTTGCTGAGAAGCTCCTGCGCATGCTCTGTTGGGTCAATGTCCGTCTCAGGATTGACGTTCGTTGGTACCGCCCTTGACCACTCAGCATCAGGCACACAGCACACTCCGTCCAATCCTGTGCCTGTTTCTGGGAGGGACTTCCGGTCTTCCAGTGCTCCTTCCACCCTATGAGTGGACTCTTCCGGGTAGCTTCTGCCCTGCAGCCCTTCTACAGTCAGTAGCGGCTCCTCTTTATCTCTTGATGCCGTCTCGCCATCACTCCACGGGTCGGCATACTTCAGCCATAGACGTGGATCCGGGCAGTCCCCTTCTATAAAACAAAACCAAGGGACAGCAGGGCAAGCCCCGCTAGGCGTATTGCCATTATGTGCGAGACTTACCTCCTGGATCCCATCATCCCGAGCGAGTTGGCCTCTTCTGCTGTTCCGCCAACCCGTGTGTCCGTGTAGACGACGCTTGACTCAGGCGTTGCTACTTTCAGGGTGCGTTTACCCTTCTTCTTCCCCATCAAGTTAACCGTCTGTTCAGCGTGGACCTCAGCGAGCGTCTTGACGAGCTGTGGTCCCAAGTATGTGTGCGCCTTCGTCTGCTGTGCGGGCTGCCTTCACAAAAGTTTTTAAAGCAGGGTCCCCACCTTTTAGCAGGCGGAGAACCCCACGTTGGGCGCCATTGTGAAAAGTATGCCCCCGGACACAGACAGACAGACACCAGAATGTCCAAAACGCACACTTTATTAACTCACAGTACCACAATATTAACACACTCGGTCCTTTCTCTTTTTCTTCTTCACAATGACCACCACTCCCCTCCTCACAAGCTTCATCTCCTTCCTTCCAACTCTGGCGGGAGGTGGCCCCTTTTATACTGTCCCAGATGGGCTCCAGGTGCTCCGTCAGACGTCACTTCCTAGTGTGGCGGAAGTGTCAATAGAGCACCTGGAAGCACTCCGGGTGTCCCTGGAATTTCTTCCGGCATCACTTCCTGGTGTGGCAGAAATGCTGCCCTCCAAGGTTCCAACCATGTCCGGGCACCCCCTGGCCGTGACTCCATCTTCGCAGAGGGTTGGGCTTCGCAACTCCATGACCCCCATGCGTTCCAGGGAGGCAGCCCACCTGCGCTCCAGGGAAAATATTGTCCCATTTCCGGTTCCCTGCTTCTTCCGGCGTCCCAGCGAGGCGGCGTCCCAGGGCGTCTATGACAGTCTATATCCTGATAAATCATGATACCAAAGAGTGAAACACACAGAATGTTTCACATTTATTGCAGGGATTGTAGACTTTAAACTTGTCTTTAGTTTTTTGTTGCCAACAGGGTAGTGACTAAAATGTCAGAAAGACAGAAGGCAGACTCAAGTGTTATCTTTTTATGATTATCTAAAAATGGTTACTTAGTTTGGCAGGAGTAGCCAGAAGAATTTTTTTTTATCATGTAACCTAAACAACACTTAATGGGTCATGAACAGGAGAAGCTACAGCTATTAGAACAATTTTTAATGGTTTTGAAGGTATTGTCATAACACTGAAAAAGAAGTCTTATCCAGAGCTGCACTTCTGCACTGAGATGAGTTTGCATTTGTTAGAAGTGTTCCAATAAACATGCGTGCTATACAGTTTCAAGAGATAGGAGAAATGGCAGTGGAAATACGTTTGCATGGAGGGGTAGTTAAGGAAAAGAAAGAGACAGAGAGAGAGACACTGAATAAAAAATAAATCTGGAGAAATACGGGAAACACTTCTTAAATATTTTGCTGTCTTCAATATGGATGTTGAAGAGAATCGATGTAGCAGAGAATGAATAAAGCACTTTGCTTTGGAGGAAGATCCCAGAACACCATCCATTCAAAATTCCTCATTTTAAATTCCTTTCCCCCTGAAATCTTGCCCTTAATGTAGCAAGGGTAGAGTTAAAAAATAAGTGACCATATTTTTGACCATAGGAAATTTTCTCATCTCAGACCAACATTCAAGTTGTCTTTGGCATATCATCAAAATTGGGGGCTTTCTACTGTATAAGACATTGCTTTGACAGCAAGGGATTTTTTGGGCCATGATGCAACAGTGGCTCAGGTGGCATAAAGGCACTGAACAAAGCTATACTTAAAACAGCGGCCCCACACTGTGAACAGGGAAGCCTTCCAATTACTAGTACAAGTAGGCAGGACCACCATCGTGTGTTAGGCCAAATATTATTCTGTTGTGCTCCAGAAATGATAACTTTGATGGAAACAGAGTAAGAGACACGTCTTGGGCTACTGGCGGAATACCAGCACGGTTCTCACAAGCTAATTAATGGAAGCCAAGATCTCCCAAAGGAGACAAGTTGGTCCCTGCAGTATAGAATGGGACACAGGCAGTTTCTAAGTGTTATGGGTGCCTGACCCTTTAATTATAAAAAGTTGGTAATGATTACCAAAATAAAATGGGCCAATAGCAGTGACAACATACTTGAAAGCAAATTCAGAATCATTTTAATCATCCTTACATTTTCATTAATTAATAGACAAATACATGACAGTAAAACGGGACATTCATATAACAGATGCAATGCATGTATACATGTACATTGCATTTTTGGGACATAATATGTGGAGTACAAAATCATCACTTTTTATATAAGGCTGAAGCAGTGACTAGTAGTTAAGGGCAAACATTTTTTCTTGAGCCTTTACAAAATTGATATCTGTTGGACTCTCTTCTACAATTGTGCTTTAAATTGCAATTTCCCTAGCCTCAAAGTGACATAGCCAGTGGTATTTACGCTTCATCTGTAGAAAATCATTTTTGTCATGCAAAACAACCTGGCATGTGATCTTTCTTTCTTTACTTTTCATGTGCATTTTAAGCTGAAGTGATGATAGATAGACACAATACAGATAGTATTTTGTGTCTTTCTGTTCTATTTAGATGAAAATGGCCTGAGTTGTTCTACTCTGTGTGAAAATTGCCTTAGTTGTGAATGAAACCATCTTTATCTTTAAAGTCAAATCTGATTAATGAAAATGGAACTCTGAATGCACACACAAAAAGGAACATAAAATGGCTGTTGGCTAAGGTAGTTTTGTACAACCTTATGAATTTTGACAAGAAATGATGACTACCTGTGATAGTTTATATAATAGTTTGAAACTAAATTTCATATGCTTCCTTCTTTATTGACTATCTGAGTACTGCAGTGCCTTGTGTCAGCTTTTCACATGAGATGCTGTTAGCCAACTGTTTCTCTCTTCTGTCCTGTTTCAAATAAAAATATATAGGTATATTTTGTGTGAAATTTTTATCATACTCCATAGCTACTCACTTAAAAATGCTCTCAAAAGGAAGCCAGGTGACTGATTAGCTGTTGGAACTTTTGTCCCTTTACCAGTTTGGCTGGTTAGGAGACAACAATTTTTGTAGCTTTACTGTTCACTATCAAGATGCTGTTAATGAGGTGTCACACACGTGCATTTAGGAGACAGCTAAAGGGCCTGGGGAACTGTAATACTATACCAGACCAGGGGGTGGCAGGGTGTGCCGACTGTCTCTCTCAGTTTCTTGCAGACCGTTCCCGGGAAATCTCACCAGGTTCCAGCGCCTCTAATGACATCACTTCTGGCTCCAGCGCCTCTGATGATGTCACTTCTGGCGCCTCTGATGACATCATTTCTTTCCCAAGCCGTTAAAACCGCCATCTTACCTCCAAATGATCAGTTCTGTTTTGGACTCATTCTTGTGAATATCTCTGTTCAAATATCTAAAAACTTTTTGCAGCTGGGAAATAATATACGGGTGGCTGTCCCAAACCTTTGTGATGTCTGGAGACTCCTTCTTATTACAGAGGGTAAATCAATACGAGACCTAGCATGGTTCAAAAGCTATTTCTGATTTAAGTACGTTGGATAATCTTTTTCTTTAGTTTTGTGTACCTGACTACTAGTCCAAATTATGATTACAATTTTTTGCCACTTTAAAGACTTCTCATATTCCTCTTTCTTTTCTGTTTCTTGATGACTTACAACCTGTTTTGTGCATATACCCACATCTTTACCAGACCATTTTTCAGCTTTAAAGATGTAAATAGAAGACAACAAGAGAAATCAAAAAGAGTTAGGGCAGGGGGGGAGTCCAACTTGAATGTCCCTATTTAATACTGTTGGATAATTATGAAACAGAAGGAATTCAAATTTCATACTACAGTAACACCAGTGTGCCTCCATCACATGCTGAATAATGCTGACACCATCTTGTTTTTTTCTTTAGAGCAAAATTCATTAGTGACCAGATTCTTTGGTATTAACAGCAGTAAGCAAAACTGTTGTGGGTTGCAGACATCTCAAAAGAAGAAAATGACAAATAGTAAGCTTGCAGTGTTACCTCTTTATCCTTCTCTGGTATACCATTTAATTTTGCTTCCATAAGGCTGGTGACACATCCTGGCATATAGCACAATGTTGTAAGTCTGCTTATGTAGATCCGTATTTACCCATAATTAATGTCAACTTTCATTAACTGCATGCGACACAAAGTCCAGCTTGCCAGAGAGCATACAAATATGTGGCAAACACTCCTAACTTAACAAGTATGCCAAAAATAAGGGCAAAAGTGACAAATAAAAGTAAGATGGTGTAAAGCACAGGCTAAGAGTACTTGAATAATTACAAAAAAAGTGCCAAATGTGTCAGAGATCTATTAAAACAGATAGCTAACACTAGAATTACCAGAGCATACGAAAAAACTCGTAGATCTGTCCAACCTTAAATCGCTTCGCACCTCTCCATCAGCGTCGTTTGTCTTGTAAATGTGTCGATAAGCAGCAAGCAGCCTACTATCACATCCCCCCACTGTATAGAGTGAGAAGTCAAGCAAAATGACACCTTTTATAAATACTATATAGTTCTTTGGACCACATGCATTTCATGTGTGTTCCATGTCTACAACATTCTATGTAAACACATCGTTAAAACAGAAACGTTTTTCATGTTTTAGTAATAATTGACAAAATGTAGACATGAAGTGTATAATGTGTGAAACCTGAAGTCCAAATATCAAATAAACACTTTCACAAAAGGTACAAATATAACAGAATAAATGCGCTTCTATTCAAGAATATAATTGCAGAAAAAGAACCCGCATTAGGGTGCAACATCGACATGCATTTGCTACGACTGCTTCGGTGGTGCAACAGTATCAACTGTTGACTGATAATCAAAACTTCATGGGTTTGAGACCGGATGAGTCCGTTTTGAGAAGTGAGCTGTTCTTATTCTTACTATCTTAGAATAAAAACATACATTTGATTTCAGTCTGTGACAGCTGGTGTAAATGTATTATACTTCTAAAGGTTACCTTTTTTTTTATTTAGTTTTATTCTCTTAGTCACATTCACGATCCCACCTCCCCTCCCCATCTGACACTGCTGTTTTCACATAAAGACGCGCTATAACAGAGGTGACCTCAGATCATGACGATGGTTCTACATTAGAGAAAGAATGCACTTTTGCCGTCGCTGTACTTTGTATATGTACATGGGAAGCTCTGCAGTCTACTTGTGACTTTACGCTGTAGGAAGTAAGCAAATAAATAAAGGTAAATATGTAAATAACATTTGATCTGGCTCTTATATACAAAGTACAGCAATGGCAACTTCCACCTGCAGCTATAGACTCTTCAGTATGGACTCTTCAGTACGCAAGCAACTCTCCACGCTAGTGTTTTGATCTGGACAGTGCATGTGCCCCAAAAAAAAAAATCTAACTTCATTCTCGTAACATTGCTTGCATGCTAAAGTGCCAGCAGGCACTTTTTGTGGCATTACAAATATTTTTTGAGCATGTTGATCAAACACAGGAAGCTCTGCAGTCTACTTGTGACTTTATACCGTAGGAGGTAAGTAAATAAATAAAGGTAAATAACATTTGATCTGGCTTTTATGTAAGTAACATATAAATGTTAAGGTTTTGGGCACATGCACCGTCCAGATCTAAACACTAGAGTGGAGAGTCTATAGCTGAAGGTGGAGGTATCCTTCAATAAGGGCGCGCAAATAAAGGCAAGCTTCAAAAGGGCAACCTCAATTGGGCGCAGCGAATAAAGGCAAACACAACTAAATTATTGCAGAAAATTTATTATTATGGCTCTTCACATATTCCAGAGCCATTTGAACTAAATTATCTACGAATTCCTTTATTCGCCGCTCTGAACTGAGGTCGCCCTTTTGAAGCTCGCCTTTTTGTGCGCGCCCTTATTGAATAGAGCCGAAGGTGGAAGCTGCCATCGCTGTACTTTGTATATAAGAGCCAGAACGAATGTTACTTACTTATTTACCTTTATTTACAGTATTTAGTTCATCTCTGTGATCCGGAGTGGATCAGTGAGCGGAAGCACAGAGCGGATCAGCGAGCGGAAGCACAGAGCGGATCAGTGAGCGGTAGCACAGAGCGGTAGCACAGAGCAGCGGCGTCTCCCACAGGCATGTAGCCCTTCGCAAGCACCCGAGCAAGTTCGTCTGAGGTAAAGCCGGCAGCTGACCAGCAGAAATAACCAGCAGTGAGAAATTGAAGTCGATCGCTCAGCGGGTGGTGGAAACTTAAAGCCGACGGTCTCTTAGTGATTCAGCTGAACACGGAAAGCACCGAAGCACCTATAAAAACGGCGAAGATGACTTTAACACTTAACGTAAGTTCTATCTGCTCTCTGCCCGTCGAGGGCATGTTTATATGTTGTGTGTCCTGCAGCATGTACAGTTCAGGATTTCTGACCGACAGTGTAGACAGCTTCACTTGCCAAAAGTGTTTAGTTAATTTAGAGTTGGTCGGGAAAATACGCGAATTGGAGGACTACGTTAGGAATCTGATAGTGATTAGGCAAACCGAAAATTGGATCGACTCGGTTTGTTTAGACAATTGGCTACTTCTGATTCGGCTTCAGTCTCTCTTGGTCCCACTGTAGTCAGTGCGCGGCCGAAATCAGCAGCATCAATTCAGCCACGGGGCGAGTGGGTAACAGTAAGACGGGGGTCTAAGAATCTAAAATGTAGTCCCCCGGCACCCAGGTCACCAATTCGCACCCAGAACAGATTCTCAGCTCTCCGCAGCGTGCCTGTGGAAAGTGAGAATAATAAAGTGCTCATAATTGGCGCTTCCATAGTGCGGAATGTTAGAATTCCAAACTATGTTAAACCAGCAGTTAATGTTAAGTGCCTCGCAGGGGCTAAGATTTCTGGCATAGAGGCTGCATTGGACCTTGTCGTTGACGATGAAGTATCTACCTTATTGCTGCATGTCGGCACTAATGATATTTATTTACAGCAATCTGAGGTATTAAAGTGGAACTTCATCTCTTTATGCACTAAAGCTAAAAGAAAATGTCGGAATTTATTTGTATCTGGTCCCTTACCAAGATTATATAGAAGGGATGTGATTTATAGCAGTTTGCATTCCCTTCACTGCTGGCTAGAAACCTGGTGTGCAAATAAAAGCATAGTGTTTGTGAACAATTGGGATGATTTTTGGGAAAGGCCTGGATTTTTCAGAAGAGATGGTCTTCATTCTAACTGGAGGGCATCTTATGTATTATCCCAAAATATGGCAGCAAAACTGCCTGGTTGACTGATTAGAGCACCCTCCAGGCTGCAGTCATGTGATCTTAAATCACAGGCTGTTGTTTATCCCATCTGTTATTTTCCTGAAGCTGTTACCCAAAACCCTTGTCGTGGGGCATCCAGTAAATTAATCTTGATACAAACCTTAAATTAATTGATAACCAAAAAATAAGCTGTATAATTAGACCATTGTCTGGCAACCGGTGCACTGTGGAATTTTCTAGGGGCGCTGCAAAAACTTTTGTAAAATATTTTAAATTGCTAGTGTTTTTGAACTTTTGGTTGATTAAAAAGATAATATTTAAAAAAAATATTTTATGTTGGAAAAATAGATAACGGAACACTTACAGAAATGAAATCTAAGAAACGCGAGAGACTTCAAATGATCGACAAGGAAACGCGCGTCTGTCTTGAAAATTGATCCTCGCATCAATCTCATATGTGCTGAAAAACAATCTCAACATTCACATTAATTAAATTTAACATTTATCCTTTGATTCCTTTATTAATAAAATGTCTTTCAAACTTGTAAAATTAACTGCTTTTATTGGCGATTGTCCATAGATTGTGTCATCACGACTTTATTTATGGGCAGTCCCTCATGTGCGCCGCAAAAGAAAATTTTTGGACTTAGTGCGCCGCAACAGGAAAAAGGTTGCCTTTCACTGAATTAGACCAAGGGATAATACCAGGCCCTCCACCAGGGGAATCTGCAATAGAAATGTACTTCAAATTAAAACAAAAAATATATCACAAGTTTAAAAGAACCATGCAGTTTTAAATGTTGTTTATTGAACATTCGCTCTCTTGGCACTAAAGCTGTTTTGGTAAATGATATTATATTAAGCACAAAATCTGATCTGTGTCTTCTCACTGAAACCTGGCTTAGTAAATATGACACTGTTCCCCTAGCTGAGTCGTCACCAGATGGATACTCGTTCCTTCATAAGTCTAGAGATTCTGGTCGAGGAGGAGGCCTTGGAATAATTCATTGTAACAAAATGCAAATCACTTCTAAAACTTTAGGCAACTTTACATCCTTTGAGGCATTCATTTTAAATATTAAAACAGATTCCAACACAATTATAGTGCTAGTCTACAGACCACCAGGGCCATATTCATTGTTCATGACTGAATTTAGCAACCTTTTATCTGATTTGGCTATAAATTATGATCACATAGTACTGATGGGGGATTTTAATGTACACACTGATGTGGAAACTGACACTTTTAGCAAATGTTTTACTTATTTGTTAAATTCAGTAGGATATTTTCAGATTGTCAAAGGTCCAACTCATAATCATAACCACACATTAGATTTAATTATAACTTACAAAGTTGAAATTAAAAATTTAAATATTACTCCATTAAATGAAGTTATTTCTGATCACTACTTAATTACATTTGATTTAGTCCTGCCCTTGCCAACGCACTCACAGATTAAAACAAAGACAGTGCGAAATCTAGATTGTAATTCTGCTTCAAAATTTATAGATAGCTTGAGTAAGTTGAGTGTAATTGTGGAAAACCATTTAGATCAGTTAACATCAAATGTAAACGTGGAATACAATTTAGATCAGCTAACATCAGATTATAATGTGACCTTGAGAGATGCTCTGGACACAGTGGCTCCCCTTAAAACAAAAGTGATCAAAGCACATAGAAACTCTCCCTGGTTAAATGAAAACATTCGCGCTCTTAAATTAGAGTGTCGAAAACTGGAGCGCAGATTGAGAACAACAAAGCTACATGTCTTTCAAATTGCATGGACAGAGAGTGTTAATAAATATAAAAAAGCCCTCTTTAAAGCTCGCTTAGAATACTATTCTACATGAATAGATAGCAATAATAAAAATCCTCAGGTACTGTTTAGAACAGTGGCTAAATTAACAAATGGGAATTCAGATCAACAGTGCAAAATACTAACAGATATTAGCAGTACAGACTTTATGAACTTCTTCAATGAGAAAATTAAAAATATAAGATCCCAGATCTCTGCATCACAGTACAAACCAAATACTAGCTTAGCAGACCCTACCTCACATTGCATTCAGCACTTCAATAATTTTAATCCTGTAACTGAGTAGGAAGTCTTAACTTTAATTTCTAAAATGAAGCCCACTACTTGTTCCCTAGGTCCAGTGCCAACAAAACTAGTAAAAAGTGCAATGGATGTTCTTGCAGCGCCTATTCTAAACATTATCAATAATTCATTATTACAAGGCACAGTACCTGATGCACTAAAAGTGTCAGTCATTAAACCATTACTTAAAAAGTCAGATCTAGACCCACACATACTAAATAATTATAGGCCTATTTTAAATTTACCGTTTCTCTCTAAAATACTAGAAAAAGTAATCTCCAATCAGCTCCAGTCACACCTTACGCATTACAATTTATTTGAGAAATTCCAGTCTGGTTTTCACACTGGTCATAGTACAGAAACGGCACTAACACGAGTTGTAAATGACATTCTGATATCCTCTGATGAAGGAAACTCCACTGTAATTATGTTGTTAGACTTAAGTGCAGCATTTGACACCATTGACCATTCTATTTTACTGCACATGCTACAAAATGATGTTGGGCTTACAGGCCCTGTGCTCACTTGGTTTAGTTCTTATTTATCAAATCGATTCCAATATGTACAGAAATGTGCTGACAGTACTCCATCATTATATTCCATCATTTACATGCTTCCACTGGGATCTCTCATTAGGAAACATAATGTTAATTTTCACTCGTATGCAGATGACACCCAGTTATACCTTTCATTTAAATCAAATGAAGTTTCTCAGATGTTGTCTTTAATTAGTTGTGTTAATGAATTAAAGGAGTGGATGAATGAGAACTACTTGTCTTTAAATACAGATTAAACAGAGATGTTAATTGTTGGAGGGAATGACGCTGATCACAACAATATTTTGTCATCATTTAACTCAGTTGGAATCCCAATTAATTTTACTGAATCAGCCCGCAATCTAGGAGTTATCTTTGACTCTAGCATGTCATTTAAAGCGCATATTACAAAGTTGTCCAAATCACGTTTCTTCCATCTTAATAATGTTAGGAAATTAAGGCGCTTTTTAAATAAACAGGATTCTGAGAAATTAATTCATGCATTTATCTCTAGTAGGATTGACTACTGCAATGCGGTGTTCACTGGCTGTTCAAACTGTTCTCTATATAGCCTCCAGTTAATCCAAAATGCGGCTGCAAGAATTATTACAAGAACAAGAAAATATGAACACATAACTCCAGTTCTTAAATCCTTACACTGGCTCCCGGTTAAGTTTAGGGCAGATTTCAAAATCCTCCTTTTAACATATAAAGCATTAAATGGCCAAGGTCCGGCTTACTTGTCTGAACTTATCATGACTTACAAACCTGAGCGCACATTAAGTTCTCAAGATGCCGGTCTGCTTATGATTCCAAGGATTAATAAAATAACAGTGGGAGGTCAAGCTGTTAGTTACAGGGCCCCTAAACTGTGGAATGGTCTACCTGCTTCTATAAGAGATGCCCCTTCGGTCTCAGCCTTTAAATCCTGGCTGAAGACTCACTACTTCAGTTTAGCATATCCTGACTAGAGCTGCTGATTAACTGTACCGACTGCATCTCTGTTGTTAGTCATTAGCACTAAAACATAAGTAACATGATAGTTATAATTGAATACTAACCCTCACCTATTCTGTTTCTGTTTTCGGTACTCAAATGTGGCAATTGGTGCCACGGCCCACCTGCCAAGTTGTTTGCCTGCCTATGGTAAAGTCATCCCTGATGGAGGATCGCAGGAATCATGGGAAAGAGGGGTCCTTTCATCGGATTGGCTGGCCGAGCAACGTTTCAGCCGTGGAATGGCCAAATGGGGAGGCAGCTTGACGGATGAGGTCTCCAGGACTCTAAAAATATCCAAATCTTATTATGTGATATCATCTACTGTTAAATTCTGCTCTGTACTTCTAAAATTTTTATTATTATGTTGTATTAAGGATTTGTTCTGTTCTGTATACTTGTATTGAACCCCTTCTTTTGACACCCACTGCACGCCCAACCTACCTGGAAAGGGGTCTCTCTTTGAACTGCCTTTCCCGAGGTTTCTTCCATTTTTTTCCCTACTGGGTTTTTTTTTGGGAGTTTTTCCTTGTCTTCTCAGAGAGTCAAGGCTGGGGGACAGTCTAGAGGCAGGGCCTGTTAAAGCCCATTACGGCACTTCCTGTGTGATTTTGGGCTATACAAAAATAAACTGTATTGTATTGTATTGTTATAGCGCATCTTTATGTGAAAACAGCAGTGTCAGATGGGGGGGGGGGGGAT
>JANRMT010062818.1:9241033-9274322 GCA_026402145.1 Polypterus bichir lapradei | reverse complement strand
GCACATTAAGTTCTCAAGATGCCGGTCTGCTTATGATTCCAAGGATTAATAAAATAACAGTGGGAGGTCAAGCTGTTAGTTACAGGGCCCCTAAACTGTGGAATGGTCTACCTGCTTCTATAAGAGATGCCCCTTCGGTCTCAGCCTTTAAATCCTGGCTGAAGACTCACTACTTCAGTTTAGCATATCCTGACTAGAGCTGCTGATTAACTGTACCGACTGCATCTCTGTTGTTAGTCATTAGCACTAAAACATAAGTAACATGATAGTTATAATTGAATACTAACCCTCACCTATTCTGTTTCTGTTTTCGGTACTCAAATGTGGCAATTGGTGCCACGGCCCACCTGCCAAGTTGTTTGCCTGCCTATGGTAAAGTCATCCCTGATGGAGGATCGCAGGAATCATGGGAAAGAGGGGTCCTTTCATCGGATTGGCTGGCCGAGCAACGTTTCAGCCGTGGAATGGCCAAATGGGGAGGCAGCTTGACGGATGAGGTCTCCAGGACTCTAAAAATATCCAAATCTTATTATGTGATATCATCTACTGTTAAATTCTGCTCTGTACTTCTAAAATTTTTATTATTATGTTGTATTAAGGATTTGTTCTGTTCTGTATACTTGTATTGAACCCCTTCTTTTGACACCCACTGCACGCCCAACCTACCTGGAAAGGGGTCTCTCTTTGAACTGCCTTTCCCGAGGTTTCTTCCATTTTTTCCCTACTGGGTTTTTTTGGGAGTTTTTCCTTGTCTTCTCAGAGAGTCAAGGCTGGGGGACAGTCTAGAGGCAGGGCCTGTTAAAGCCCATTACGGCACTTCCTGTGTGATTTTGGGCTATACAAAAATAAACTGTATTGTATTGTATTGTTATAGCGCATCTTTATGTGAAAACAGCAGTGTCAGATGGGGGGGGGGGGATCGTGAACATGACTAAGAGAATAAAACTGAATAAAAAAAAAAAACAAAGCTAACCTTTACAAGTATCATAAATTTACACCGGCTGTTACAAACTGAAATCAAATCTATGTTTTTATTCTAAGATAGTATGAATTAGAGCAGCTCACCTCTCAAAATGGACTTGTCTGGTCTCGAACCCGTGAAGTTTTGATTATCAGTCAACAGTTGATACCGTTGCGCTACCGAAGCGGTCATAGCAAATGCATTTGTTCTGCTATATTTGTACCTTTTGTGAAAGTGTTTATTTGATATTTGGACTTAAGGTTTCACAATTTATACACTTCATGTCTACATTTTGTCAATCTATACTAATAAAAGGCAAAGCCCTCACTCACTCACTCACTCACTCACTCACTCACTCACTCACTCACTCACTCACTGACTCATCACTAATTCTCCAACTTCCCGTGTAGGTAGAAGGCTGAAATTTGGCAGGCTTATTCCTTACAGCTCACTTACAAAAGTTAAGCTGGTTTCATTTCGAAATTCTACATGTAACGGTCATAACGGTCGATAACGGTCGACAACGTCCGCCATGTTGAACTTTCTTATTTATGGCACCATCTTCACGAAATTTGGTAGGCGGCTTCCCTGCGCTAACCAAAACCGATGTATGTACTTATTTCGATGGTATGACGCCATTGTCGGCCGCCATATTGAACTTTCCAACGTCACTAATTTTCCAACTTCCCGTGTAGATAGATGGCTGACCCCATCTTCACGAAATGTGGTAGGTGGCTTCCCTACGCTAACCAAAACCGATGTATGTACTTATTTTGGTGGTATGACGCCACTGTCGGCCGCCATATTGAATTTTCCAAACATCACTAATTCTCCAACTTCCCGTGTAGGTAGAAGGCTGAAATTTGGCAGGCTCATTCCTTACCGCTTACTTACAAAAGTTAAGCAGGTTTCATTTCGAAATTCTACGCGTAACGGTCATAACGGTCAACAATGTCCGCCATCTTGAACTTTCTTATTCATGGCCCCATCTTCACGTAATTTTGTAGGCGGCTTCCCTGCGCTAACCGAAACCAATGTACATACTTATTTTGGTGGTATGACGCCACTGTCAGCCGCCATATTGAACTTTCCAACGTCACTAATTCTCCAACTTCCTGTGTAGGTAAAAGGCTGAAATTTGGCAGGCTCATTCCTTACAGCTTACTTACAAAATTTAAGCAGGTTTCATTTCGAAATTCTACGCGTAATGGTCATAACGGTTGACAATGTTCGCCATGTTTAACTTTCTTATTTATGGTCCCATCTTCACGAAATTTGGTAGTTGGCTTCCCTGCGCTAACCAAAACCGATGTACGTACTTATTTCAGTGGTATGATGCCACTGTTGGCCGCCATATTGAAGTTTCCAACGTCACTAATTCTCTAACTTCCCGTGTAGGTAGAAGGCTGAAATTTGGCAGGCTCATTCCTTACAGCTTACTTACAAAATTCTACACGTAACGGTCATAACGGTCAACAACGTCCGCCATGTTGAACTTTCTTATTCATAGGTAGAAGGCTGAAATTTGGTACTTATTTTGGTGATATGATGTCACTGTGGGCTGCCATATTGAACTTTTCAACGGTCTTTGTTACTTATGGGCCCATCTTCAAGAAATTTGGTACGCGGGTTCCCAACGCTAACTGAATCCTACTTACGTATATATATACGTCCATAGCCTGCAGCTCGGTCACCGTGTGAGGCGGCGTTGGGTCCCCCATCCCAACGCCTCCCATGTTGTTGGCTGCCTGCCTATATAAGGACGTCTGTCGCTCCAGTCTCTACATTCCCTTCCTTGCTTCGCCACGGTATTCACGTCTCCCTGCTGATAACTACAGCCTTTTTATTTAATCCACGGCTTCTCCGCTGTTTTATTGTTCATTTATTACGATTATAGTTATTGTATAGGTATTTTAGACTTACTTTACATTGTTCAGGTACCCATTTCCTTTATCATTCCAACCGCACCCCCATTAACATGTCTATCGAGGTAATCACCATCGATCAAAGAACTGTCACTTACCAAGTGGTTTCCATGCCCGGAGATGGCACCTGCCTTTTCCATTCTCTTTGTTACATATTGCACAGCCATATCAGGCTCACTATTGATATCCGGAGGAACATTGTGTCTTATGTATTGAATGATTGGGACAGGTTCAAGGTGTGGACTGATGACGGTACAGGAGATAATTATACTACACAGGAGCACTAGAAGAGTGAAATGCTTAAGTGTACCGAAATGGACAAATATTTTACACCTTTGGACAACCGCCAATGCCTCTTAAACATCTTAGCTTCACAGGTGACGATTTCAGTAGTGGACACTTTGATGTTTAGAAATGTTTAAACTCTCAAAAGCTGGATGTGAAGTTATCAATGAAACTGGTTGTATACTTACAACGCTTGACAGATGCCGAATGTCTCTTCAACACAAGTCCTACAAATACTGTCGTAACTGAAACAAACCATGAAACGTAAACCGATTATGACAGCAGCAATCCAAGCTGTGAGATTTGAAACAAGATTACTGTTCACATGGCCAACTGTACGTTGCATGCTCAAGAGTAAGCTCAGCGCACAGCTACAGCTTGGTCATATTGCAACTCGAGGGCCGAACTGACAACGTGGCATACAAAGAGATCCTTAACAAATAATTATTGGTATATTTTCCCTCAGTTTAAAAAGGTTTAATTTTCTTCTTAATAAAAATTTTAAGGCAGTACTTCACCGCTGCGAAGCGCGGGTATTTTGCTAGTTATTACTAAAACATTAAAAACGTTTCTGTTTTAACGATGTGTTTACATAGATTGTTGTAGACACAGAACACACATGAAATGCATGTGTTCCAAATAATGATATAGTATTTAGAAAAGGTGTCATTTTGCTTGACTTCTCACTCTATACAACTTTAAGCAACTGACATGCAGGTAAACAGACTTGTGCTGAGAAAACTGTGCAGGGTGGGGGGATGTGATAGTAGGCTGCTTTCTTTTTATCAACACATTTACAGGACAAAAGACAATGATGGAGAGGTGTGAAGCAATTTAAGGTGGGACGGATCTACAAGTTTTTTCGTAGGCTCTGGTAATTCTAGTGCTAAATGAGTTCCAGATAAAGGTGTTGAACACCATGGCAAGATGAAAGTCCCAAATGGGTTACAGAATGGAAACCTGCATGGGTTTATGAACATTTTAGATGTACAACAATTACCCCAGATTCATTCCTGAAAAACTTTTGCTTTCACTATACTTCAGAATGTAATGCATATGCTGTAAAATTTTTCACTCCATCTCATCATTCACTACAACACTCCCCACACTACCAAAACTTTTCAAACACCTAAAAATTAGATACATGATCAAAAATGGTCCCTGTTTTACAGACTCAGCCATACAACAATCATGGCCAAACCTACTGCTTATAAACACGACAAATACTTTTTTCAAAATTGCATAAAGGTCTCCACACGAGATAGACTTAATCATGAGTGCATCACAAAGCACTCATACTTGACCATTTTTGTGTCGCTAATTACCCTAGCGTAGACATTTTTGGAAAGTAATGGGAAGGTCAGTGTATCCAGAGAACACCTAATAGAAGAACTTGTGCCAACTCCACATATGCATGAGACAATAATTTTAAATCAAGTCTCCTGGAGTTGAGTAGCAGCAGCAGCACTAACCATTGTGTCTCACATCATTCCTTGTTTCTGAATATTTTGAAATAGAAAGTAAGCTAATTGTTACTGGTTACTGTTAGGATTTAGTTTCTATTTATAATGTTAAGATGTTTTACTCCGTCATTTTCTGAGATCTGACACTTGTTTTTGTGGGTGTTTGGGTTGTTGAATGTGAATCTGACATTTATTTTTGGAGTTTATGTTCACCTTAATAGTTACAAATTATTTTGGACCATTTTGTCTGCCATTTTGTATCTTCAAGATTGACACCATTTGGAGCTCCTATCTTTCAGGCAGCTTCATATATTCTTATGAGTGTCCTTGGAGTTTGTGGCCTGTGAGTAACAACCCAACTGGTTGAAAGGTCATCCAGGATTTCACTTCCTCATCCAGGCTGCATATTCAAAACCCCTTTTCAAATTGATTTCCAAAGAATTTACTCTTTTATACGTAGATCTGATTAGTGACTTTTTGCTGTTGAGTTTTTCACTACAATTTTTGCCTCTCGTTTTAGCATTGGTGCTTGTGTGTTTGATTCCCTATTTTTAACATATTCACATTTAAACATCCATTTTCCAGTTCTCTCTCAAAAAACTGACATAACATAATGTCCACCATAGATACATTTTATATCAGAAACATTGTTACTTCTGTTCTGACTGAAAACATTTCATTAACAATGTTTCATAGCCATCACTACAAACTATACTGCTCAAAAAAATTAAAGGAACCTTTTTAATCAGAGTATAGCATCAAGTCAATGAAACTTCTGGGATATTGATCTGGTCAGTTAAGTAGCGGAGGGGGTTATTAATCAGTTTCAGCTGCTTTGGTGTTAATGAAGTTAACAACAGGTGCACTAGAGGGGCAACAATGAGACAACCCCCAAAACAGGAATGGTTTAACAGGTGGAGGTCACTGACATTTTTCCCTGCTCATCTTTTCTGACTGTTTTTTCACTAGTTTTGCATTTGGCTACGGTCAGTGTCACTACTGGTAGCATAAGAGCATGAGGTGATACCTGGACCCTACAGAGGTTGCACAGGTAGCCCAGCTTCTCCAAGATGGCATATCAATACATGTCATTGCCATGACAGACTTCATGAGGGTGGCCTGAGGTCCCGACGTCCTCTAGTGGGCCCTGTGTTCACTGCCTGGCACAGTGGAGCTTTGATCTCTGGGGTGTCTTTGAATTCAGCCCTCAGTAGGTTGATAAGTTTTATTTCCATCAAACGATGTAGCATCCTTTCATTCCTAACACATTACCAAGTCCATATCAGTATACATATCCAGCATGATTTCTTTTCCCATTGAGATCTGATATGTTTTCACAGTGTTCCTTTAATTTTTTTGAGCAGTTTACATAGCAGAAGTAACATAAATATTATTTTTGGGTGGAGTATTTCGTTAAAGCCTTTTTTATTTTTTATACTACTGCCATTGAGTGCCTAGTGTGATAAAGGGTTGAAACGGCAGATAGCCTCCATTAAAAACAGTCATATTGGCAGTAGGAGAGGGAATACAGGGGGCATTAGAGAATGATAATCTAAGCATGTGGAAGGGCAATAGGTAGTAGTACCAGCATATGTACATGAAAAAGCCGACTGGAAATAAGAATGCAATTTTTCCCATTAGTTATCATGGTTGTCCATTTCTTTTTCCACACTGGGTACAGCTACAGGGAGTGCCTTCTCGCCACTAGAGGGCACACTGTCTAAGAAAGATATGTATGGGATTGTGCTGTTTCTCAGATAGGGCAGATACATATGGAGATCCCTTTTAGACCAGGGTTCTCATTTATAAAACTTTGTGTAGATAAATTTGATTAATAAAAACTTCCCATAGACATATTTCAATGCAATTTATACCTGTAAAACACCAACAATGGAACATGTTAATAAGTCCTGTATATATGTAATCACAATGCTGCAGAACTTCATTGGCTGGTAAAGCAGCCTCGCTCCCGACGTTAAGTTTCTCAGCCACATCGTGGTATCACAGATGATTTGTGCATTAATGGAATATAACAGCCTACAGTTAAGAAAAGCAGCTTCATTATTGCTAGATTCCCTTATTACAATATGAGTTCAGTAAGATTCTTCAATTACATTAGGAGAACCGGACACTGCTGTAAACACACTATATGAAAACTGGATGTAGTGCTTAGCTGGTCAGTTAAAGGCTTCCAGTATAGCAGGCATGATGGAGCTGAACTTGCCTGACATATTCCTGATGTGTCGGCCAGTTTCCTAATAAGTGAGAACAGGTAATTGACATAAACTGCATAAAACAAAAAAAGTTCGTTGGTGAAAATATGTGGCATTGCCCCCATTTAAAGGCAACTAAAATATAATCTGTACATTATATTCAGCACTTTTGAGGTAAAATATATTTGTCATGTCAATGTGCATTATATTATAGTAATAATTGCTGGTTTGGTTGCCTTTTCCTACTTGATCAAGGGTGTTGTCACTTCCCAACAAAATGTTTGTATGCTGTCACACACATGCTCTTGGGAGGCAGGCTAAGGGTTTAACTGAGGGTGGAAATTAAGAGCAGGTTTTTTTTTGAAGTGCACTAACTGTTCCTCTCCCTCTCCTACAGAACTCCCGAAGAGAAACCAGCATAAAGCTCCACTTCGTGCTTCCCTTTCCTAACCACGCCTCTTATCGAGGTCACGTCCAGCCACAATTACTGGACCCCACCTCTTCCTTCCTTGCTATTATAAAAGCCTAGCACCTTTCCTCTTGAGTTGTCCCCTTTTTGGACACGGTGCCAGACATTATTCTGAAGCCATTTATTGCATTTGTGAATTATGTTGCATTGTACGCTGTAGAATATAGGGGGCGGATCCCCAAACCTTTTTCTGCCTTCTTTGTGTCTTTACAACGCACTGGTCACAGTTGCTGTGAATATACATGTTTTCTTTTAGAAATCTGTTTGCGTGGAAATCTGGTTGCATACTGACATTTCAAGCCTCTTTTTCTGTGTATGCAAGGTTTATAATTGAGACCTCTGGTTCTTGAAGGGGCAATGGAAGGGACAAAGATGTAGGAACACAAGGAGCCAATATCGGAAGTCCTAAACATATATTTCTGAAGCAAATGGACAGTCAATCCACACCCCAGAAATCATTGTGGGGTTTGGCTAGAAGTGACCTTGGTGATGAGGCCTAAAGCTGTCTCAGGACGAACATCTGGAAGAAAAACTCAAGTTGCATCAGGCAAAGAGTCTGAAGAGCAAGAAGGAAGTATTGTGAAGTGTAAATGGGTGAACTACTCCACCACAAAGGGCACAGGTTCAACAGCCATTTAGATAGGCCCAGAGAAGCAAATGTTTGCTGTTTCTGTTTATTTTATTCCTTAATCTACTCACCTTGTTTAATCTTCCCTGGGGTTATTTTTGTTTAAAACATGCATTACATTTTTGGTCCTTTTGCCTTTATGGCATATTTCTGGTGTAAGGCACTACTGTGAAGGCTTTATTCTACTTTATTACAAAATGTAGATGTCATTCTTCTACTTCTTTGTGTAATCTATTTCATTCATATTTGATAATATCAAAGCAAAGCATTTGATTCTAGGCAGCTGTCTGCACTTTTAATTCTACAGAGCCTTAACAAAATAATGGAATGCTGGCAGACGCCAATACCAAGAACTGGCTCTGCACACTACAAGATCTGCTGTCTTGTTCCCAGCATCTTTCTTAATATTTTCTATTCTGCCTACCATCAGGTATTGTAAACTGTGTTCTTGCTCCTTATTTCTGTCTTCTACCACTCTGTCTCCGCCTAAAAGGAGATACAATTTCTGTTACTTTAATTAAATTGCAGTTCTCTTATAAAATACAAACACTACTTCTATTAAAAAGTAAACAAGTTATTTATCTAAGTGATGCAATAACATCATTCAAAATATAAAGGAGAAAAGCTAATGAATTTATAGATGGAAATGAGACAGAGCTTGCAATTAGTAAAAGGAGATATGTAGTAAAGGTTTGGCTGATGGTCCATTTTTTAATAAAAACATCAAATCAAATTAGCAAGATAAAAAGAAAATTGCAATTATTTTCCTAGCAAAACCCCTTCTAATTCTTCTTGCAACATGCCCTACTTGTGCATCCTTTATTTTTTATGACCAGCACTGTATTTATTTCATGATATACATTGTACTGTTCTTGTCTTTGGTGTTTGAACCAGAAACTAAACAGCAGCCAAACTCTACTTCACAAAAGATTCATAGACTCAGGAGATAGCACCTTGCTCCAATTTTATTTCAGTTTCATGAAGTTAGAGTGAAACTGAAAGGAAGCAAATTACAAATAATTACCAATTTAAATAAACAATATACCTTTGCTATATACTTATCCAGTTAACTTAAAATAATACTTACAGGCTTTGCTTCGATGGGACTAACACTGACTAATCGTGAAACATGCTAACTACTGACTTCCTGAAATTCTATTTCCGCTTCCATACAACTAGTTACATGAATATCCATAAGGCTATATTAATATTCCTTTGAACAACAAACAACTATTCTGTGAGGCAGAACATACATATGTAAAATTAGTAATACCAAAAATAGCATAATTGTTTATTTAAGATGTAGAACACATTAATTTTAAAAAGCTACACTACACTCATAGTCATGAAGTAATCATGTATACAGTTTATTTCTCACTAAACCTCACCTCAATATGCTATCACTCCGGTATCTCTAATGAAACCCTCTACACTTCGTGTCAACAGTTATAATATTGCTAAGATGAAATGTCCATTTATCAAAATATTTATATTCTGAACATATGTGGGGTTTAGGAAGTAGCCCTTAGGCCATCCAAGGCAAGAACAATTCCAGGTCAAACTTGAATCGACAAAATTGATTATCATTAAATAATGCTATACTGTAATACTTTCACCAAAACAATAACAGTTCAAAAGTTAACAGCGTTTATCTGTATTTCAATTAAATATGGGTGCTTCTCCAGAAAACTGCTGAAACAAAAGCATACTTCTGTTTTGTATATGCAGAGCATTCAATAAGATTCGTGGTTGAAAATGCTTTAAAAATAGCAAGCTGCCTTCTGAAAATCAAGCATAAAAATATGCCTTTTCATTTGCTTTAGGCTATGAAGATTTGAAGTGGTTTAATTTGTTAACATTCTTATAGATGCTCCTCTAAGTTCTCTTAAAGATGGTGCAGGAGTGAATTACCATAACATAGTTACAATAATGGCAAATGGAACTGAGATAGGGATGTTTTGTCTCAAAATACCTAAAAAATTGTATTCCTTTAAACACTGAAACACATTCAGTTCAGAGCAAACACATTGTGTTGTACTACAAGTGAGTAAAAAATGTACATAATGTCTGTTTCTTATATTATTTCTGAAGGAAACCTATTACATTGTTATTAAACTTGCTGTAATAAGACATATACATAATAATAACAATAATAAAAACTGATTAATTGTATTTGGTAAATTATTGTAATTTGTATTATTTTCTTGTTTAGGATCTATACCTGTATAACAGTGGCTTTTTTGTGTTTGATAGGACCCTAGCTCCCCTTCCATGAGGTACAGTTGGGTCTAGTCCTCTCTTTGAACAGCACAAGACTATCCTTAGTTATTCGGTTCAAGTCACTGTTCTGGTTGTCTACTGTCAGAACTTTTTTGGAAGATGCTCACTTGGTCATTTTACACTTTCCCTTATTAAATTTCACTTGCTACAGTAAATATCAGTCTTGATTTGTTAGATCAGTTATACAAAATTGTCAGGGTGTGCATCTTATAAGAGAATCACTTCATATATGCTTTTTGCAGACAGTTGTGGAATAAAAAGTGAAACATCAGTGTGGTAAAGATTTTCATTTTAATTCACCCCTTCAAAAAAACTTGACCCTCCTGTCTCCCAGGTTATCAAACTTAGAAAAATATTACTGTAATAACAGAGTTAGCATTTTGTCCACTACATATTGTCACACACGTGTGAGTAGGAAGGAGCTGTATGGACCAAGAGAAAGTAATTCCACACCAGGCCAGGGGGTGGCAGGGTGCACTAAAACTTCTTCTGTTGCCTCTGCAGTCCAGACACAGGAAAAGCTGCCTGATTCACCCTTGATGACATCACTTTTGGTTAAGGCACCCTGAAGAACGTCATTGCCTGTTCCGCCATGTCACTTCAGGTTCTGGCCTTTAAAGCCACCAAAATTTTACTAAGAAGTCAGTTCAATTTTGGACTCCAATCTATGCACATCAGTGCCATTTGCATACCCTTTTGCAGCCAGGGATATTATATGGGTGGCTGCCCCAAACCTTTTTTGAATGTGTCGAATCTGTTTATTTCACAATATGTTCAACTAACTGTTGAAATTATATATTGGTGTGTAACTGTTTTTGATTGTTTTAAATGACATTCTAATATTCTCTGATGCAGAGAATTAAACACCAATTATTTTATTAAAATGTAGAGCAGCCTTTCATACCACTGACCACCAACTGGCTGTTCTGTTACATATGCTGAAAAATTATGTTGGGCTTTCAGGCATTGTTCTAACATAGTTTAGTTCATATTTATCAATTAATTTTCAGTATGTACGAAAATGTGCTTACTGTACTCCATCAATGTATTCAGTTAACTATTAGGTCCTGCAGAGCTCATTACTCGGAACCTATTTTCACTTTACAAAATATATTCAAAAAGACATAACATTCATTTTCAGTCATACGAAGACACTACCCAGTTATACCTTTCTTTTTCACCAAATGAAGTTTCTCTAGTAGTGTCCCTAATTAACTGCATAAGTGAATTAAAAGAGTGGATTAATGAGAACTGCTTGTCTCTGAATACAGAAAAAAACAGAGATGTTACTTATTGGGAGTGATGCAGACTGCAACAAGAGGCATATAAGACTAGAGTTTCTAGCACTAACTTTAGGACATATGAAAGCATGACAGCAACAGTTAAAAAGGATATTAAGAAGGCTAAAAGACAGTTGGAGGGAAATATTGCCGAAAAAAGGCTAAAGATGACCCCCAGAGATTCTTTCAGTATTTTAGCAGTAAAAGAATGGTCAAGGAGAAGGTGAAGTATATTAGGAACATTAAAGTTAAGCATCCCAAGCCCCCCACCCCCGCCCACAAATGCTCTCTCGGATTTGCACAAATAAATTGGTACTGCAAGCAAACTATGATATTTAGTGTGATGATGCAAGACGCAAAATCAAATGTTCAAGCAAATTATAGAAAAAAAACCTGATCTAAATCCATTAAGTAGTTCTCTTGTGAAAAGTGGACAGACATACAGACAGACATTGGATTTTACACACACACACACAAACACACACTCACTGGCCACTTTATTAGGTTCAACTGCTTGTTATCACCAATATGTAATCATCTAATCACATGGCATTTAGATATGTAGGAACTGTCAAGACAACTTGCTGAATTTCAAACTGAGCATCAGAATGGGGAGGAAAGGTGATTTAATTGACTTGGAACTCGGCATGGTTGTTGGTGCCAGATGGGCTGGTCTGAAACTGCTTATCTACTGAGATTTCCATGCATAACCATCTCTAAGGTTTGCAGAAAATGGTCCGAAAAAGGGAAAATATCCAGTGAGCGGCAGTCCTCTGTGCAAAAATGCCTTGTTGATGTCAGAGGCTTGAGGAGAATGGCCAGAATGTTTCGAACTGATAGAAAGGCAACAACTCATTACAACCGAGGTATGCAGAAGAGCATCTCTGTCTCTCTGCATAGCACATCGAATCTTGAAGCAGATGAGACCACACCGAGTGCCACTCCTGTCATCTAAGAACAGGCAACTGAGGCTACAATTTGCACGAGTTCACCAAAATTGGACAAGATAGGATTGGAAAAACGTTGCCCAGTCTGATGAGATTCAATTTCTGCTATAACATTCAGATGGTAGGGTCAAAATTTGGCATCAACAACATGAAACCATGGATCTATCCTGCCTTGTGTCAACAGTTCAGGCAGGTAGTGGTGGTGTAATGGTGCGAAGGATATTTTCTTGGCACACTTTGGGCCCAATAGTACCAACTGAGCATCATTGAAATGCCACAGTATTGTTGCTGACCGTGTCCATCCCTTTATGATTGCAATGTACCCATCTTCTGATGGTTACTTCCAGCAGGATAATTTTCCCTAACAGTTAGACCACGCAACCACGTTATATTTCCGTACACACAGTAATGTCCGTGAGTGCACATTACCACAGGCCTGTTCTCTTCACGTTTTTTTAAATATTCTAATATTGCATCACTTTTTTAACTTGAACAATCAGTTTTACTGAATCAGCATAAAACTTAAACATTATCTTTGACACCAGTATAAGAATTAAAAAGTACAAACACATAACTCCAGTTCATAATTCCTTACACTGGCTTTCAGCTAAGCTTTTGCTGATTTCAAAATTCTCTTTCTTATATATAAAGCAATCAGAAGTCAAGCAAAATGACACATTTTATTGGCCTGAAGATGGGCCCTGAGCTGCCTTGAAAGTCTGCATATTGCAATATTTTTTGCCAATAAGAGGGGTCATTTTGCTTGAGTTCACATTGCAACCACAATGGCTAACATGGTACAATACGCTACTATTAGATAGATAGATAGATACTTTATTAATCCCAAGGGGAAATTCACATAATCCAGCAGCAGTATACTGATACAAATATATATAAAGCCTAAATTGGCCAAGGCCCTGCTTACCAATTTGAACCTCTGGTTAGTTACAAACTAGAGTGTGCATTAACATCTCAAGATGCCAGCCTTCTTATGATTGTAAGTGCTCATAAAATAACATTGGGAAGTCGAACTCTTAGTTACAGGGACCGAAAGCTGTAGAGTAACCTGCCTACTTATATAAAAGATGCCTCATCGGTTTCAGCCCATAAATCCAGGCTGAAGACTCACTACTTTAGTCTAGCCTACTCAGAATAGCACTGCTGAGTAGCTGTGTATATTGTGTCTCTGTTTGTTAGTCATTCATACATAAACATAATTAATACAATAATAACAAACTGTTTCTAAACCTCCTCTGTTCTGTTTCTCTTTTCTGTATCTTGTTGTTGCACTCGGTGCCACTGCTTTATTTCCAAGCTGTTTTCCTGCCCATGAAAAGACATTTGTGATACTGGGAGCCATGGATGGCAAGATTCTGTCATGAAGTTAGACAGCTGAGCACAGATTCTACTGTATAATGCCCAGGATGGTTTGGGTGTCCAGTTGGACAATGTCTCCAAGACTTTGACTGGCGGCCAGAGGTTTATTTTCTCCAATGATGCTGCTGACTGGAGTTTTTGTTTTCTTCTCTAGTGTTGTAAACTGGTCATATTCTATATTTCATATTTAACAATTGTCACACACATGCGAGTAGGAGGCAGCTAAAGGGTCTGAGTAATGGTAATAAAACATCCAACCAGGGGGCGGCGGAGTGTGCTGACTGTCTTTCTCAGTTCCCTACAGACCTTTCCCGGGAAATCCTGCATGGTTCCGGCGCCTCAGAAGACATCACGTCCGGAGCGGGCCCCTTTGCTGACATAACTTCCGAAGCCGGCCCCTTTGCTGTCGTCACTTCCGGCACCAGCCCCTGTGCTGACGGGAACGAGGTGGGATGTAGGTGGAAGGGAGGAGACGGTTTGTGCGCTCTTGCCAACCTGCTGACATTATTGAATACGGGATCTGTAGTCATTAATGGTAACAAACTTGATTCCTTGTTTGATTCTGGCAGCAAATTTTCATTGTTGATTGCGATATGTCTTACTGTGACAATGAATTTGAAAAAAGACCAGTATCAAATGTATTCACGGAGACATCTGTATGTACAATACCGCCTTATGTTTCGTGAGTCAGGGAGGATCGCTAAAAAAATTCCCCATGGCGGTTCACCCTAGTCCACTTTTTCCAGCGATTCTGGGGTGAAACTGGTCTGAAAATAAATGTGGTAAACTATTGACTACTCCCGATAAAAACTTAGGCCTCATTATAGATGGGGATAACTCGTCTCAATCTATCTCCATGCCGTGTACACAGCCGGCAGAGAGAGATACGGAAGCCCACGAGGAGGACGGGGAGATTCCTGGACAGTCGCAGGAGAATACGTCATCCACCTGCGCCTCGACAAGTTGGGAGGAATCCCTGCCCCTTGAGGTCAGACTGGATCCTCTCTCCGACACTTTCAATTTAGAAAAACACCGGCTTCTTTTAAAAGGGAGCAGTGGAATGATGTCTCCCTTAAATCTGCAAAAAATGCAGTAGTCCTTTTCAACGGCCAACGCACACACCAGCACTTACCACAAGGACCTCACTTTGTAATAGAAAATGATCTATTATATCGGGTCGCGGAACATGGGGCGGAGGTCCGGAAACTGTTGTTAATCCCACAAACCTACTGACGGCAGGTTTGTGGATTAGCACACGCCCACCTCCTTGGAGGCCATTTAGGCTCCGAAAAAACTTTAGTGCAGATTAAGCTCAGATTTTATTGGCTGGGAATTAATGAAGAGGTTTGCTGTTTTCGTATTTCTTGTCCGGAATGTCAGTTATGGCAAATTCCTAGGAGGGACCGTGCTCCTCTCGTTCCCCTTCCTTTAGTTAATGTCCCCTTTGAAAGAATCGGGGTCGATATTGTAGGACCCTTAGAGCCCTCAGTCCGAGGACATAAATATATATTAGTCCTCGTGGATTATGCGACCCGATATCCAGAAGCTGTTCCCTTACGCTCAGCTACATCTAAAGCAATCGCACGGGAACTAGTAGGGGTCTTTGCACGTGGAGGCATTCCTAAAGAAGTCCTAACGGACCAAGGGATGCCTTTTACCTCAGAGATGTTCAGGTAAACAGCCAAGTTACTGAAAATAAGGCACTTAAAGACCACGGTGTATCATCCTCAAACCGACGGTCTAGTGGAGAAGTCTAATCAGACTCTCAAGCAGATGCTTTGCAAGGTGGTCAGCAGGGATGGGAGTAATTGGGATCATCTCCTCCCCCTCGTTCTCTTTGCCTATCGGGAAGTCCCACAAGCCTCTACGGGGTTCTCATCTTTTGAACTATTATACAGACGACAACCCCGAGGTATATTGGATATTTTGAAGGAAGGCTGGGATGGAGAGGCTCTTCCCTCTACAAATAGTTTGGAATATTTCGCACAATTACGTGATAGATTTGGGAAAATCTGACCTATTCTAAAAAGTCATATGGAAGAGGCACAAGCAGCACAGGCCCGTTATTATGACCGTGGCACAATGCTCTGAGAATTCCATCTGGGGTATCATGTCATGGTATTATTTCCCACCTCCCATTCTAAATTACTCGCCCATTGGCAAGGCCCTTATGAAATTAAGGCGAGAAAAGGATTGGTCGACTATTTGGTGAAAAAACCCAATCGTAGACCAAGCGAGCGGGTTTATCATGTGAACTTGCTGAAGTCATGAAAGGAGAGGGAGTCAGATGACTCCTCCGCTCAGCCCTGCTTATTCTTTGCTCACATAGACACCCTTAATTTCGGCGAGGAATTAACTTAGAGACAAAGATCGGAGCTGGAATCAGCTATCCTGTCTGTCTTTGAGGTGGTGATTGAAAAACCCAGGAGGACCTTTCTGATTGCGAACGTCAGAGTGACTGAACTGGAGGTTATAGTCCGAGAGTGCCCCTATAGACTTCGTGAAGCAAAGAAAGCAGAAGTGGAGCTGGAAATCAAGCGAATGCTGGAACTAGGAGTGATAGAGGAAAGTTATAGTCCCTGGTCCAGCCCAATCATCTTGGTTAGTAAGCCTGACGGCAGTTGGAGATTTTGCAATGACTTCCGTCGGCTTAACCAGGTCTCCCTATTTGATGCTAATCCCATGCCTCGCGTGGATGACCTCCTCGGGAGGTTTGGCCAAGCAGAATTTTTGACCACATTTGACATGACAAAGGGGTACTGGCAGATTCCTTTTATGGATTATGCAAAGGTCAAGACGGCGTTTAGCACCCCTAGTGGACACTGGCAGTATCGTGTCCTTCCATTCGGGTTACACGGGGCTCCTGCGACTTTCTAGCATCTGGTGGACAAAGTGCTTCAACCCCATAATGCGTATAGTGCTGCCTATCTGGATGACGTCGTCATCTATTCCAGCACATGGAAGGAACACATACAGCAGGTCACTGTGGTATTGCAAGCACTAGGAGAAGCCGGGCTTCATATCAATCCCAAGAAATGTTCCTTTGGACAGAAAGAGGCTAAATATTTGGGCTACCTGGTGAGTCGGGGTACCATAAAACCACAGTGTTCAAAAATAGATGCCATTTTAAAATGGTCCTGTCCATGAACCAAGCATCAAGTCCAAGCACTTCTCGGATTGGCCGGGTACTACCAGTTCGTACCTAGGTTTTCTGAGAGAGCGGCGCCCTTGATTAAATTAACAAAGAAGAGGGCTCCTAATCATGTGGTATAGACTGACAAGATGAACGCTATATTCTGTGACTTAAAACAGGCTCTTACTTCAGGAGGTTGTTATACCAATATTAAAAGCTCCTAATTTTTCTCTCCCTTTTATTCTTCAGACGGACGCTTCGGACACAGGCCTGGGGGCCGTGCTGAGCCAAAGTGTCGATGGTGTTGAACACCCCGTCATGTACCTGAACCGGAAACTGTTGGATCAGGAGACCAGGTATGCAGCGGTGGAAAGGGAAGCCCTTGTGATTAAATGGGCGATTACACAGTTGAGGTACTACCTCTTGGGCCGGGAGTTCACTCTGGTGACAGATCATGCTCCCTTACAGTGTATAGCCCTTCACAAAGAGTCAAATCCACGGGTCATTAGGTGGTTTCTTGACCTCCAACTTTACAAGTTTTGGCTAATTCATCGTAAGGGCTCTCTCTATGCCAACGCTGATGCTCTCTCTCATGCCCACGACCTCTCAGTGCAGGATGCCCAACCCAATGGGTATGGGCTGAGGGGAGGGGGGCCTTGTCACACACGTGCAAGTAGGAGGCAGCTAAAGGTTCTGAGTAATGGTAATAAAACATCCGACCAAAAGGCAGCGGAGTGCGCTGACTGTCTTTCTCAGTTCCCTACAGACCTTTCCCGAGAAATCCTACAAGGTTCTGGTGCCTCAGAAGACATCACTTCCGGAACCAGGCCCTTTGCTGACATCACTTCCGAAGCCGGCCCCTTTGCTGACATCACTTTTGGCACCGGGGCATGTGCTGACGTCACTTCCGGTCCAGATGACATTGCTTCTGGTTACGGCCCTTTTGATGACATCACTTCCTCTGCGGGCCTTTAAAGCCTCCATCTTTGTCTATTGTAATCAGTTCTGTTGTGGACTCTGTTCTATGCACATAATGCTTAAAAAACTTAAACTTTTGCAGCCGGGAAAAACAATATACGGGTGGCTGCCCCAACTCTTTATGATGTCTGTGTTGTATTATTATTACACAATTAATTGAAGGGCATATATTGATGGGTTTTATTTATGTTAATCAGTTTCAAACTACTTTGTTTTCCTTTCTGTTTAAAGAAATCTGTGTCTTTATGTGTACTCATTACGTAATTAGTAATTTGAAAAGTTTGTATTTGCTTCTAACTTTTCACAGCAGTCCACACCTGCACTCAGTGAAGAGTGCTATACAAAAATAATCAGAATTTAATTGAATAGGCCAGACTGATAATGGTTTCCACCATGCTTCCTTGGTCACATTCAAGGTTTATCATTATATACAGAAAGCATGATGTCCCCCAGACAAAATATAATAAAGCTTTTACTATAAATAACAATGACAAAACTTGTCACACCTGCTAAATGATAAATACAATTGTAATTTTTGCATCAGTTTATGCATTTATAAACTTCAAATAAAAATATGATCAATGATTTCTGGTTAAATTTGTTGTTGACATTTTAATTAAATCTGAACATAGAATTTATTTTATTTTAGGTAATTATTCAAGTTTTCAAGAATGGTGCCAAGTGAAAATTTCAGCTTTCAAGTATTCATTGTGTTTGATCTTCTGGAAGCTTGAATTTATAACGCAAAATAGCTGCAGTGCACTGCCCTATAAATAAAGATTTTCAGGTTGTCAGGAGAGGGAAGCAAATTATGCCAATTAGAATAATAGCTGTAAAATCTTTGCATTTGTAGAATTCCATTAATATGACAGATTGCATAGACAAATTTTGCTTACAGTCCTTTACATTTAGTATTTGTATTGTCATTAGGAATAACAATTAAACAGGTATTTCATATAACAAAGTATACTTGGTTTTCTTATTTATTTACCTTCAAAACCAATATGAAGTTAGTTTTAATTTCAACAAATTTTTACATTTTTTATTGTTTAGTAGCATTGTTATTTTTTCAGAAAACTTGAATTGAAACTTTGCCATTTTTGCTCACCAATCTACACTCAATAATCTGTAATGACATATAGATTTGCATCCATGCAAATCAAATACACCGAAATTAATTGCATATTGTTTACAAATTTAAGACACTTGATTGTAATAACTCTGTAACAATATAATGGTGCATGGAATGGCCAGAATATTCCAACTACCTTGGCTGTTTTAGCAGTGTTAGAAAACATTGCAAATGGAAGAATTGAAAGAGACCACATATTTAGAGATCATACTAATCTCCTGTTCCATGATGATGTCTGGCTTCTAAGTCAATTTAGATTTCTAAGTGCTCCTCTTGGAGACGTGTGCTGTTAGAATATTAAGATATATACTTGATATCATTTTTATGATAAACACTTTGAATATTTTCAGTAAGGTTTGCATATTTATTAAAAAATCAAAAACTAAAATATCTAATTTCTAGAAGTATTCATACCCTTAATTCAATACTTTGCAGAAATTCCTTTGACAGTTACAATTTCAAGACTTCTTTGGTAAGTCTTTTACAAGCTTTGACCACCTGGATTTTCTTCCTGGCAGATTCTCTCAAGCTCTGTTAGATTGCAACTGTTTAAACCTGCTGATTTATTTATTTATTTTTTCTTATTGCTAGTTTGTGACCATTTGTCACATTTTGTTTATAGTTTCATTCCGTTTGCATCTTTTGATGTTTGGTCAGCACTGCTGCCTCATATTTCAGAATACATTTTTGGACACGATAATCTGCCAGACATAGTTGGCAGATTCATTCCTAGCCCTTTAGGCACACTTAAACACCATTGCACCATTATAAGCTATTCAAAACTAATTAATTTCCTCCTTCCCTATTAACTTCAATGAATTTCATTGAGTTTGGCGAAGTTTGCAAACATTTCCATGCTTCTGCCAAACTCACAGCAAAGAGAATTCTACAGAAATTGCTGATCACTATTCATGACTGAGATGCTTTAAACTCTAACTTGCCAATTTTAATGAACAGTCAGAATGATGTGGTCTTTGTTTCTAAGAGTTTATCTCCATATGTGGGAGCAATAATTGATATTTTATCTTTTAGTGAGCTGATCAACACTAATGAGGAATACCGCATTTACTTTATAAAGAAGTATGTAAGCCAGAATAAAAAAAACTTACAAAGCACACGATGCTCAATAGTAATTATAATAAAATTAAGTCTCATAAGATCTTGGTTTGACCCGAATAAGGCATATTTCAGGGCTCTTATGCCCACATAAGGAAAGAATTATAAAAGACACTTGACTTGAGCATTAATAGTTTTCATCCTCTTTCTCTGTACGTTTAGCACTCATTTTCTCAGAGGTTGATGCACTTGCTGCTTCCTCAGCAACTCTTCTTTTCTCCACCCTAGCGGCCCACTTCTTCCTTTCTTTCGTTGGCATCTTTTCACATTAAAACTGATTAAGTCAGTGTTTGTGTTGCAATTACTTAGTATGTTTTCCATAATTTTTCACTTAAGCTGGCACTTAAGTCTTCAATCTGCCCCAAGAATGATTTAAGATATGAAGAGGTAGGGGAAGTGACAGCGAAGGTGGTAGGGATGAGAACGGCGCCCGTATGTATGCACCAAACAGCTGCTCTGCTGGCACCTCCAAGAGTTGATTCTACAATAATATAAAATAAAAAAAAGAGGAATAACCTTGGATGTCAATCATCACCTCAAAAGCAGATATTAGACATCATGTTGTATATGTGTACCAAATTTCAGGTCAATCGGTCAAACGGTTTGTGAGCTACAGGTGATTTGAAATCCTGGATAGACAAATGAATAGCCACGGTAGCGTATTATATACAGTGGTACCTTGATGTACGTCCTTAATCCGTTCCAGGTCCTTGGACTTATACCAAACAGGATGTATACCAAACAAATTTTTCCCATAAGAAATAATGGGAAAATGATTAATCCGTTCCCATGAAAAAAATCCTATTGTTATTGCCCTATTATACATTCATGGGGTTCTATAAAATTTAAACACTGCTTAATACTAAAATACATAAACACAAAAGCAATTAGATGAAAGAAATGAAAATTTAACCACACTTTACTTTTTAATAACGTCTTTGTTTTTCACAATCGTAGATACCATCGTTCTCGGCATATGGTATGCAGCAGCCATGTCCCGGATACGCATGCCACTTTCATATTTTTCAACAATCAAGTCAATTTTACGTGAAAAAACACAAAATCACGTTGTGACGATGCAGGTTTGCTGTATGCTCCCATCTGCTGTCCGGGAGCCCTTGAACCTTACACTGTTGGTAATGTTACCGATGAGCTTAGCAGTGAGGCACAACAAAGCACGGGATGGTGAAAAAGTGCAAAGTGCTTTTATTAAAATAATCAACAAAACAATGTGTTTAAATTAAAGTGCAGTGTCCAAAGTTCCAATAAATAAATCCATAAAATAAGAAGTGAAACGTGGAGGTTAAAAACAATAGAAAAAAAGTCTTCTTAAAAATGAGGTTAAAATACAGCAGGAAGCATTCATTTAAAAAAAAAACACACAACAAGAAGCCTGGTGCCTTTTTACCTGGCAGCCCCCCTGCTTCCCCCGTCTGGGCTTCTCAACAGAGGAGTCGCCCTACTTGCAGCTGACCAAAATAGTTCCCACATGTCTGTCATTAAGAAGCATGAACAGTTAAAAAATGTAACTGTGATCAGTGATTATAATTCTTTAGCTGTGTAAGCCTGTGCTGTAAAAAGCCCGGGTTCCTAGAAACTATTGAAATCGTCAGAAAAAAAAACTGAAATGTAGAGATGTCAGGTAATTGAAAGGAACTACTCTGGGCATCTCGCTCCTAAGAGATTTCGTTTTGTTGACGTGTTCGCATCGCTTGTGCATTAGTGGTGGGAGGAAAAGTAAAAGGGATACCATTTTGCCAATGTTAGCGGCTAAGTCACTTGTCTTTCTTCTGAAGTATTGGTTTGCTGACGTGCTGGCCCCACTTGTGTTATTAACAGCTAAGCGAGTTTTCTGTATCCTTGGAGGTGGAGCCCTTACCCGGATTCCACCTCTCACTTCTAGGCCGAACAGACAAACACACTTCCACGCGTAGACTTTTATACATAACATTAGCTGAAATATTGAATATCTTATCCATGACTTTACAAGGAAAAGAGATCGTATCACTTTTTAGTTGTTGTACATAAGTCAAATATAGTGTTGTTACAGGAGACACCTTTAAATCTTAAAGATCACCCTCTGTTGATGAGAGAATGATTTGGGCAGATATTTCATTATTGCAATAAGACTGCAGGAGAGGGATTGGTAATTCATAAAACAATGCCTTTTGTAATTTCTACCTCAAAACCTTAATTGGGAATTTATAGCTAATGTCTACTTAATGTCTGACAAAGTGCCATCACGGACACCCAAGAAGAGAAAGAAAACAGGAAAAACATACTGAAATATGAGAAAGACTTGACAGCAGCTCTAACAAGAGTATTCTATAGTTAAATACCAAAAAATTGGTAGGGCTTCTTTTATATTGGTATGTATGTCACCGCATTACACTAGCTTTATTTATCCTAGGAATTTTAAAGCAGACCTGCATCACAATGTATATTCTAGAATATAGATATTATATTCTGAAGTAAGTATGGGAAAAAGGAAGATGTTGAAATTAGTCCTAAACTTAACTGGAAACCAGTTAGAGGGCTGAAGACATGGAGTTATATGGCTGTATCTTTTACATATAGCAACATTTTTCAGCTAGCTTATCATAAAACATTACAATGGTGAATGCTGATTAAAACAAATTAACCAGCTTTTCAAGATCATGTTTCTTTAGAAACCACCCTTATTTTTTAATACTTGGAAGATGTAAATCTTTTTGCTCAGACAAAATAAAAACATTTGCATGGATGTAACCAAGCTAAAATTCACGCCTTCTGCTTTAAGTATTTAGTATTACTTTACTATTCAAAGAGTTACTACCTAAAAGAAGAGCTTCTGTTTTTTCTGAATTTCAAGAGAAATAATATGATTCACATAAATAAAGTAACTAATTAATGATGTAACTGACAAAGTATTAGTTATAGTGGTTTAAATGGCAAATGCAACAGGGTGTAATATTCTAATGGCAAAAATATAGAGACAACATGATTATCTGGGGACAGAAACCAGTACAACTTCTTTCTGCAGAGTCATGGCAATAACTTAAAGGCAAATCATTTTGTGCACCATTAGAAAGAAAACCATTTCAAACATAAACATTTTACCTTACCCTACTATGCAAGAGTTCTTGGAAGATTAAAGAAATGTATGTTTTCTCACTGTTCACCGTAACTGAATGTGGGGGAACATAATCAGAGGTATACACCAGGCCTACTCAAATAGAGGCTTGTAAGCCACATGCGGCCCAGAAACAACCTCCGAGTGGCCCAGCCCATGGTCCTGCCAGGGCTCTAGGCTGCAACTAAAATGATTGCAAATGCGACCAAAAACAGGTTTGGTAATTATCATTTCTACTTAGTTCACCAGTGGCGAATGAAATCATTTAAACATTAAACTGTTATATTGTAACAGATACAAAAGGTCACTTTTTATTGTTAAGTGGCTGTGCTATTAACATATGTGGGTTATATCCCGTGCTGAGTCTGATGGAGTGGTGGCAAAAATGACATCAGAGGTGAAGACATGTGTGGGAAAATATTTCTAAGTACATGGTGCTGCTGAGGGGACGGCAGTGAATTTCAGCGAGAGGCTGGTTACGCTTGTGCCGAAATAATGAACGATGGGCTGAATATGATGCAACCTGTCATCAAAACAAAAGGTAGGCATGCAAAATATTTGGAATTCCTCTACTCATCATATAGGTCTCCTTTTTTTTGAAGATATCTGTATCCCATGGAATTCAGTTTTCCCTTCTGTTTTGATGCGCCACACTAAAATGTGATTGTCACCGATCTCCTAGTGTTCGCACACCTCATGCAAAATACTGGCCTGTCTGTCAGTAAACATGTACGAGCGGATTCGTCATACACAGCGATATGATCAAGTCTGCATTTTAAGGTTGCAGGTCTATTACTGTCACTTTACTGGGCTGCTCTGTGATTGACAGCAGACAGTAAACGTTGATAAAATGGTATCAACAATGCCACTTTTTTAGATGTTACTTAAGTCGTTTTGCCGTGTGCGCACAATATGTTCTGTTACCAATAAATTCTTCAACAGGTGCTCATCAAAAAAAAAAAACTCATCAAAAATAATAATAACAGTACTAATCATAATTAATGAATCATTACTTGACCCCCAAGGACTCTGTACAAAGACATTTTAAAATAAATGTACTAATCCACTTTCACGCCATATGTGCAGCCTTGCTCTTAAACATTTACTCAGGTAGTTTTTTTCTGGGGAAAAAAATATCCATGGGAAAGGCATTGTTGTGAAACTCATATTTAACCTCTGTCATATACTGTAAGTGATTAAAACCATCTGAATGAAATAGTTTAAGTTCTATGTAAAAAAAAATCCTTTGTCTGTCATGAACACCGCTTTAAATTGGGAGAGGATCTCATATTTCAAAACGGAAACAAATGTTATTGCTAATACTGTGCTCTTTTTTATTATTATGCACTTTGAGACGTGCCAGGGTCAGATGTGAGAAAAATGCTTTTTTTTTTTTTTCAAAAGTGGAAAAAAGTAATGTTACCACCTCAGATTCTGTTCAGTTATTACTTTTTTGTTGTTTTTCTATAAATTCTTAATGTGCCTGTGTCAGATGTGACCAAATGTAAAAGGCAAGGAATGAATAAAAATTACTTGTTTTTAAAATACAGGTGATTTAAAAGTGTGTTGATTGAAAATTGATCATTATCTGCTGCTTGCTGGCCACTGAAAATGTCTGGCCCAGCTAAATTTCTTGGTTTGAAAATCTGGCCCAACTGAATTTGTAATTGAATAGCCCTGGTATACACTGAGTTCTAGGATAGGAACAAAGTGTGTGCACTGGGAAACACAGAGGGATCCAAACTCAACGAACCTACTAATCAGATATCTACAAAACTATGCATTTCACTTTTGAAGCCAGAAATATATATTTGGAGCATTTTTAGACTAAACAAAACAACAAGAATTTGGTGTGCCTTGTTACATGATGCTACAGGTAACAGATGGGTGGGCATGATGTTACTTGACATTTGCATTAATTATATAGTATAAAGCAAAGAATTCTATCATGGCTATAAAAAATAAATACCTAACTGGTACTCAAAAATGCACTAGCAAGCAATTAGTACAATAATCTATTGCCACACTATGAAAGATAACATCTGTGTTTAATCAGCAGTGGAAAAGTGAGCTGGCGAAATGCACCCAGATTTATCAACAAAACAGATCACATCAGGTGACTCTAATGTTGACTGAAAAAACACATTCTTGTTGTTCTCCTTTGGCAGATGTCCATAACCCTATTAATAAACATGTGCCAAGCAACCTGTCAACCCCAGACCCAGGTAGAAATAACAATATGCAGCATTTGAACAGAAATAAGAACAGCAACATTAAAATCTCAACATGTTTCATTATTATTATGTTAATGCTACAGTAGTCTCCCCCAGAATTGCAACAAACTGACAATGCATAGCAGATGGTTTCAGTTAATTTGAAAAAAAATGGTTTGGAGTAGTTCCTGACTTTAACAAAGCAGTAATAAGATTTCAATATACTTAAATACAGCAGAACCTTTAGCAAAAAAAAATTGTAAAAATGTCAGAAGTGTGTTAAATGAAGGAAACTGTCACTTATTTGACTGGATCCCATTAGTATAGGTCTAGGTTTACTGTATTTAGTTGTTATAGTTTTACTGGGGTTATTTTGTATTATTACTGGTTATGATCCAATTTGAATGTATCATGATTTTCTTTGTTCTATTTTGCGGAATGATTATTTTTTCCTTTTGCATTTCAGATTGTAATTCCTTTTCACAAACAAAGCTATGTTGATAGAAATGGTGCCACTGAAACTAACAGAGCCTGAAGCCTGATTGCTTCTAAATTTTAAAATCAAAAAAAGGCCATGTTCATTCTGATGCTTAATCACCATTGTTCACTCATTTTTTTTTAGAAAAGTGTGATTAGCAAAAACAACGTGGATTCAAAATTTTTTCAGAAAGAGGAATTTACACTGCTTTCGTAACAACTGTTTTGCACTTCAATCCTGTACATTTTGTTCTCATCAATCTTGTCTCCTCTTGCAGGTACAAGTTTCTACATACAGATCTGGCAGTGATAAATAATCTTAAAACAACAGCTATGATATTTTATTTACTGGTTTTCTTCCTTGATATCATGATCTGGCAAATTTACAGATATCCTGAATTGAATGTGAAGTAGCGCAGCATCTTTCTATTAAATTACATCTATCTGAAAAATTTTCAGAATGCACAGCATATTCAGGATACATGGTCACATCAGATTTGGGTCACCCAGCAAAAAAACAGAATACAGTCATTATTCTTAGTTACAATAGACTTAAAAGACTTTGGATTGTTTAGACAAGAGATTTTCTTTCGGTCAACAACAGCATTCAAAAAATGTAAAATGCTGGAAAATGCACAATATGGGAACATTAAATTGGGGTTCTGATCTGAGTTTAATGATTGAGTGTTTTGATGTACAAATTTCAGTTCTACCTTTATTTTTGTGTATCTGTTCTTTTTTAACTTGTGAATATTTGTAATCATTATTTTTATTTAATTTCTGCATCTCCTTGTATCACATGTGCTGCCATTTTCTGAGTTTTTGCATGACTGTGGGGCTCCTCACCTATATAACATGGCGGTACACTACTCTCAGTGTTTAACATCTTAGACAATGTGATCAATGGGAGTGTGATTAATTTATGGTGTGGTTAACTATTCTAGAACATTTTTAATGAGATAGCACTTTTTGTGTTTTTCTAGATTATTGATTTTTGGTTTATGTATTGGACTTTATTATTGTATTTTAACAAATATTTTTCAGTCATCGCAGAACACAGTGAAGTCTTTGCAGTACAACATTGCTAGGTCAGTTTCCACATCTGAATCTTTATGTGTCCTTGAGCAATACTGCTTAATTTATGCCTATATGATTGTATATTAGATGTAAACTAATACTATGGAATGCTGTTTACTATAAAAATTTAATAGGATAACTTGCAAAACTATTCAAACCCTTTTCAAGATTACATATTTGCTAAGTTCCATAAAATACTGACACATCTTTATTTAACTATAGCTACACATACTCAACAAGAAACCACTTTCATGACTTGGTTTTTATACCGTATTACGTACACTTGAAATTTAAAATACTCCTCTGTCATCTCATTAATAACCTGCCCCCTTTTTATGAGGATTCAAGAGTATGATTTTTTTCTGCTAATAAATTAAATGTGTAGAGTTGTTGACTGAAACATTTTATTTAAATCAATAAAAAGGAACTGCACTACCACTGATGATCACTGGTGGCTGGCGAAAAAAATTTGGATGGGGGTGCTATTTTAAAAAATAATTTGCCTCCCAACATGTCTTGTACTATACCCAAAGGACAAGTCCAACCTAAATCGTATTCTGCCTTTACAATACAGATACCTATAATGTATTATCTTAAATCTTAAACGTAAGTTTTGCCATTCCTTCCTTCAGGCCTGAAAATTTCTCAATTACTATCACATTAAATTGAGTCATTTCACTAAACCTGCCAAAAAAAACTATTTTCAACTTTAAGTCAATAAATACTATTGCCTAGATCAGTGCTTCCCAAACGTTTTTTCTGTAGTGGTACACTTTTTGTAACCAAAATCATCCCAAGGCCCACCACTATGTTATTAACCACAAACACTAATGTATCTCATACACTGTCTCAACTGCCCGAAGAGGCAGGACTACCAGAGAAGCCAGTAAAAAAAGAGCTTCAAAATCAGTGTTTGCAGACACAGCACCTAGTGGGCATTTTGGTGGCATCTCCAAACTGCTTTGCCCATTTGCCTGCCCCTCTCTGCCTCAGAGGCAACACATATGCCCACTATCCACCAGCGCTGTGAGGCTGAAATGGTGACCACACACCCAGGGAAGATGGATTCTAGCAGCCAGAGATACATCTGAAGTCCTCTAAGTGTTGTGTCTGCAACACAGCATCACGGAGCTTCTCCAGGTAGACCTATCCTCTTTAGACAGGTCTCGACCATTTGCGGAGCTTGTCAATCTCAGGTACAGACCCAATTGTGCTACAATATTATTTCCACAGCACGCCTGGGTAGCTCTTAGGCCACACCACTGTGCCCCAGCACACTGGTTGAAAAACACTTCTCTAGGTGACTACAGGTACTTTCATGCCTCTTGCATTTTTCAGAAAGATGTTTTAGGTCACATACTCCTAACATATGCCCACAAAACTTTGACACTTTGAAAAAGCAAACAGGGAAAGCAAAAAAAGCCATTACTTACACCACATTCACTTAGCCAACTCTGTATGTCATAAGAAGAGCAGAAAAAGTGTGCGTAAGCTCACCCTTGATCACTTGCCTGCTGCTGAATTCTTAAGTCAGGTCTGTCTGGTCCAAGCTCCTATACCCTTTTTTTTCAATTGAATGATTTATGAAGCGGTATTTCATTAAAGAAATAACCAAATTTTCTTTGATTTCTTAAGCTCCACTCTCTGTAAAGTTGTGCTGGCTCATCTGTAGTTATGTTAATGGCGGTATGAACTTTGAGTCATTCATGTGAATGTGAAATAGTGCATCGACAATTGTCCATTCACATAAGCATAAAAAAAAACTTACACAACACTAATTTGCTTCCAATAAATGTGGGAGTGTCAGGGGCGCAGAGAGCTGAAAGCAACCAACTAAAGGGCAGGCTCAGGTGTCACCTATTTGCCAAAAGATCAAGAACTTATATACATTCTGATATGGCTGGCATCCTTCACTCAGGAAATATAGGTATTCACACAGAAATTAAAGTCAATGGATGTTGACATGCGTTGACACCAGGAAAATTGTGCAAATAAAAAATGTACTCATGATTATTTAATTTTACTTAATTTAAGTAGAGTTTTTTAAAATATTTTGGGGGCGGGTTGGGGGCATTGCTCCAGTGCCCCACATTACAGACTGCCACTGTTGATAATTACTTGTAACTTGAATGTACATAGAAGTCTGCCCATACATATTATTTACAATTATTGGTGTATTTCTATCTTGAGTAATTATACTTTAACTTTTTGTTTAAATTTTCTTTGACAGAAACATAGTCATCATATGACACACCTTTATTATAGCTGATGCATTCTGGGAAATGACTTTGGGAAATTTATTGCTGATCTTTTTCTGCCTCTGAATGACTTCAGGGGTTGACCACATTTTCACATTCCTTATTTTTTTCTCATGTACCAAACTAACTCGTCCAGTTTAATGAGTGCTTCTTTTTACTTTTAAAGCATGTATAACTTCAAGGATATAAATTGAAATTAATGCAAGTATAATTTACTACAATGAAATCTTGATACAGCAGACATATTTTCAGGATGCCTAGGTTACTACTTATTGTTGCAGAAGAGGAGACATTATAATTTTGGATAAATGGTTACATTTAGGCTATAATATGTAGAGCTAGTAATTCAGCATTATGCATGGACAATTTAATGTCCGGGCAATGAAATAATTTAAACATGCAAGAAAAATATAAAATCCTTTGTATTCTATTATAATATAATATGTGGAAAATAACAAAATAAGATAAAGGTTTCTTCCAAACTTGTGCATATATTTTAAGGTCGTGTGTATGTTCGCTCAAAATTACATTTCTTACTGTTATAATATTTAGATTTAATGGGTAGTACATGCACTCACAGCTTCAGGATTTAAATTCTGGTCTTCTCATTGTCTGTGAGTCACTTACATATTTACTATATAGGATGCAGCAAATGGCACAATTAAAAGATGTTTATGTATTTAATTAAGATACACAACTACAATGTGTACTATATTCATTTTCCATTTTGAAGTAACATATTTCAATTTCATTTATTTCCATTTCTGGTGCAGCCCACATATAATTGTCAGTGAACATGAATTCCGCAGATTTATTCCACTGTGTTTAAACTTTGGCCCTAAGCCACTAAATTCAGAGTACTGCTGTGTTCAATTTGGAGCTGTAATTTTTTATTGTGAATGGACATTCTCTTAGTCTGATTGGTGTCTAGAGAATAAAAATGTTTTGCCCTGAATTTTTTCTAGTTTCCACCTTCACTTCAATAACAAATTATGGCAATTATAGTGATTACTGTCTTACCATTACTAGTTAAGTGAGGATTTACATTTTGGTATAATTTTGATTGATGTGGCAACTTTCAAAGTTCAAAAATTCTGTCTGATTGCGACTTCATCATCAACCACAGTATCAAATGATATATGTTCTCTTGCATCCCAAGACTTCTTTTTTTAGATCATTTTAGATTCCTACTGTTTATTGATGATTTTTGTTCCTTTATGTAGTAGGCTGACATCATAACAACAAATTCTTATACAACTTTTCTATAACGTAGGCTGTAATAATAAGAAAGTAAATCAATATTAGATGAAAACAATCTTATTTGGCACTAGGTTATTAATCTTGAGATATGGCAAGAAAAATGTTTTACTTAAAGAAAATACTGGAGAAACAAGTTGTGTGTCTTTATTAATCATATGCAAACTACCTGGCATTGCCTGCATATATCAAGAAACATAATATTTCTATTAATCATGCAGGAGTGGGTCTTAGATAGACCATCTGAACTCGATACATCCAAACATACATTCCTGAAGAGGGCTGTAACATTCAGCAATGTCTGACTTTAGTTATTTCCAGATATATCCAACTTGTTTAAATTTAGTATATTTAGAAAGAATATAAGAATAGTCCTGCACAAGGTGCGGGACTAACACATTTTAAATCAGCATTGTTTCTAGTTTCTAATTTAAATTGATTACAAACATACACAGACACTGACTTAAAAATATACACTTTCGGGGCTTGGATTATATAAAGCATATAAGTGTATTGTTCAAGTTAAATTTAATATTACAATTGATGTACATATTATACATATTACACTGAAAATACACTTTTAATGGGGCATCTTGCTTTCACTGTTCTAGGAGAGAAATAATAATAAAAGGAAAGTGAATCATTAAGCAGTCCATAAAACATCTTTTATTATAATCAAAATAAAACAATGTATACATGTTTTGAATTAATTTACGTTAAAGGACTACATGGAAGCTCAGTGGTTAAGTCTGTCGCTTCACCCTGCTGGATTCTTGTCCCTTGCTTTGGTGGAAGAGACTCCAAAATTTGTAGGGGTTTTTATCTGGGGGCTCCAGCTTCCTCCCACTTTCCAAAAACATATGTTATGCTGAGGGACCAGGTAAGAAAGTGACTGTGAGACTTAGTCAGCCCTAAAATAGCCATTGCAAATTTCAGAAATATATCAACTCTTGGCAACTGTTTATTGAACAAAGAGAATTAAAGTTGTTGTAGTGGATTATATTTGGAGCAACACAACGACTCAGTGGTTAGCACTACTCTAATGCATTTTCATAACCCCAATATCAAATTTGTTTCCAGTTACTGTCTGTGTGAGGCTTACACACATTGCTTGTGTCTGAAATGTTTTCTTTTTACAGCAGATTTATCTCAAAGACATGTAGGTTAGGTTAATGGCAATTCTAGTTTGGTCCTATGTATGTATACATGTGAGCATGAGTGTGCTTTGTAATGGAGTAGAGTCCATCTAGGGTTGGTAGAAATGGAATAAGCAGATTCTAGAATAAAACCTACCTACCTCTACATTACCTGACTCAAACCCAGAGAAATAATGCCTTTTTGACATATTCACAAAACTAGGATTTTGTTTCATGTTAAAATTACTTTATTTTCCCGAGGATCAGGTTTAGAGTGTCTATGTAAAAATCTTTCATGTAATATGGGTTACTGAAAAAAATACAACTTGGTGATGCTCATTACGGTATTAATTAAGATAATAATAATCAACAGAAAGAAAAGTGTTTTCTTCATGCTACCATGTTAATATTAATTCAACCCCAAATTATTTGCTTATTTTAAAGGAAATGTTTCAGGGGTGGAAAACATAGCATTATACATTTATAAATGCTATTTGAACATCAAATATAATCCAGAACCTTGCTAAAACCTTGCTAAGGTTAACCTCAGATGGTTTTGGGATCTTAATAAATAAAGTCATGTAGGGTGTTAAGTTGTAAAAAGATCTTAAAGATTTAATGATTAATGTCAAGTGACTTTGTTGAAGAATCTCTTCTCAATGGCCTTTCTTATGATAATACTTATAATGTTGTAATCAGAGTCCTCTGCTAGTAGCATGTGTCAGTGTAGTATTATCAGTGACTGGAAGACTGCTCAGTTTCAGTTGTTTAGCAAAGCCAAAATTACCAAACCAAGGCCCTTTTAATTGTTGTCGTTGTTTTATTGAAAAATATATAAAAAGCAGACAACTGTCAATTATGAGTTGCATTTTTGTGGACTAAAATTCCTGACCAAATTGAGTGGAAAATTAGTTTAATTTTTCTCATTAAATCTTAAAATGCATGCTAGACTGTAAGCTACTCCTTTGATTTAATAAACACCAAAAATATTTCTTAGCTGAAACTGAACTAGAAAAGTGATACAGTAGTACAATACAAAAATGACAAAATAATAGAATAGGCATTTTATAATGATTTGTATATTTGTTTATAACTAATTAAAACATTTAAAACTGAACACTTGAATAATAATAGGGTGCCCAATGACTGTTTAAGGGACTACACCCTTTGACTTTCTGTCATTTTTTAATTCATTTTTCTACTATCTTTCCCCAGCTTAATTATCAAGTACTTCAAATTAGTCATATGTTGTAAATATTTTTTGTGCAATACTCTTGCAGTACTGCAGTGGCCTGGCACCCTGCCCGGGGATTTGTTCCTGCCTCATGCCCTGTGTTGGCTGAGATTGGCTCCAGCAGACCCCCATGATCCTGTGTTAGGATATAGCGGGTTGGATAATGACTGACTGACTGACTGACTCTTGCAGTTTCTCATAACTCTTTGCTGTTATGGAATTTTTAGTTAATATATAATAATCTTTTACATTATATTACAGATTTATAGATATGCACATTAAACAAAACGAAAAGGATTGAGTGTAACTGAAGGGTTAACTAAATGTAACTTAAAGCG
>JANRMT010062818.1:9216443-9234999 GCA_026402145.1 Polypterus bichir lapradei | reverse complement strand
TGATGGGAGAGTATCCGACTTCCAGTTGTCGACACCACCTGAGGATGAGGAAAATTTAAGACAATTAAAACCAAAGGAGATTGTAACTGAAGATTTATTGCCTTGGTCCATTTCACGAGAGCAATTTATTATGGAGCAAAAGAGTGACTCTGAACTTTCATCATTTTTCTCTAATGTTGTGTCTAAGGAAAAATTGAGTGAACTGCCTATTGCTTATTTAGTTGAAAATTGAGTTTTAATGCGTAAATGTCAATCATCTTCATCAACTCCTGAGTGGGATGTAAAATATCAAATTGTTGTTCCTGTTTCATATCGGTTAAATGTGTTATCCGTTGCCCATGATCATTGTTCAGCTGGTTATTTGGGAATAAAAAAAACATGTGACCAAATACTTAGGCATTTTTACTGGCCAGGAGTATGGTCTGATGTTAAATGTTATTGTGAAACATGCTCTGTTTGTCAAATGGTTGGAAAACCAAATCAAAAGATTCCCTCAGCTCCATTGTATCCAATCCCAGTAACAGGGGAACCTTTTGAACATATTATTATTGATTGTGTTGGTCCATTGCCTAGAACAAAATCTGGAAATCAGTATTTATTAACTATTATGTGCAGGGCCACAAGATATCCTGAGGCTATTCCTGTAAAAAAAATTACTGCCTCTGTTATTGTAAAGGCTTTGGTGAAATTTTTTTCTATATTTGGTTTACCTAAAGTTATGCAGTCAGATCAAGGGTCTAATTTTATGTCTAAATTGTTTGCCCAGGTTTTACAGCAGTTAGCAGTAAAGCATAAAATATCAAGTGCTTATCATCCAGAATCACAAGGGGTTTTAGAACGGTTCCATCAGACCCTGAAGTCTATGTTGCGTAATTATTGTTATCAGTTTGAGAGAGACTGGGATGAGGGTATCCCTTTTGTATTATTTGCTATAAGAGAGGTAGCTCAAGATTCTTTAGGATTTAGTCCTTCAGAGCTTGTATTTGGTCATACGGTACGGGGACCTATAAAGTTGCTTAAAGAGAGATGGACGTCTGAAACTTCAGCTACTACTAAAAACTTATTAGATTATGTTTGTGATTTTCGTCACAAACTGAGTTATGCTTGTGAAATAGCTAAAAAAACTTTGGAGTCCTCTCAAAGAAAAATGAAGCACTATTTTGATAAGAAATCTGTGAGTCAAAGTTTTCAGCCAAGGGATAAAGTATTAGTTTTATTGCCTGTCCCTGGTTTTGCTTTGCAAGCTCGTTTTTCTGGTCCCTACGTAATTAATAGAAAAGTGAGTGACCGGGATTATCTCATCCATACTCCTGATCGTAAACGTAAAACTAGATTATGTCATGTTAATATGTTAAAACTGTATCAAAGTCGGGTGGAAGATAGTTTAAAGGATAAACAGGGGGTTAAGTTGGGTGGTCTTCAAACCTCAGTGGCGTTAGCTGTGCCTATTACATCTGAGGATGGGTTATCTATGTGCTATGCACATGTTGTGAGCAGCAAGTTATCAAATTCTAAAATATTATGCAATCTTCAAGAATTTTTATCTTATTTGCCTGACTCTGAGTGTGCTGATATTGTAAGTCTCATAACTACTCATTCTGGGCTATTTTCTGATGTGCCTACTTGTACAAATGTGTTGTATCATGATATTGAGGTATACAATGCACAGCCAATTAAACAGCATGCTTATAGGGTTAATCCTGTAAAACGTATCTTTATGGGTAAAGAAGTTGAATATTTGTTAGAAAATGGTCTTGCTATTCACAGTAGTAGTCCATGGAGTTCACCATGCATTTTAGTACCTAAGACCGATGGGACTTATCGGTTTTGTACTGATTATCGAAAGGTAAATGCAGTTACTAGACCTGATTCTTTCCCTCTTCCAAGAATGGACGATTGTATTGACAGAGTTGGCTCAGCTCGCTATGTGAGTAAATTTGATCTGTTAAAAGGGTATTGGCAGGTGCCTCTGACTCCACGTGCTTCTGAAATTTCTGCATTTGTTACACCGGATTGTTTCCTTCAATATAAAGTGATGGCATTTGGAATGAGGAATGTACCTGCCACATTTCAGCGACTAATGACAATTGTACTAGCAGGATTACAAAATTGTGAGGCCTATTTGGATGATCTAGTGGTTTATTCCAAAAGCTGGACAGAACATCTTCAGGCAATTAATGCTGTTTTTGATCGTCTTGAAAAGGCTCACCTCACTTTGAACTTGGCTAAATGTGAATTTGGACAAGCGACAGTGACGTATCTTGGAAAGCAGGTGGGCCATGGAAAGGTACAACCTCTTGATGCCAAAATTACTGCTATTAAAGAGTTTCCAGTGCCTAAATCAAAGAAAGAACTGAGGCGTTTCCTAGGTATGGTTGGATACTATCGTAGTTTTTGTAAAAACTTTTCTGGTGTGGTGACACCATTGACTGATTTATTGAGTGTAAAAAGGACTTTTGAATGGAGTAATGACTGTCAAACTGCTTTTGAAAATGTAAAATCTTTGTTAATAATTGCTCCTGTTTTGGCTGCTCCTAACTTTACGTTGCCATTTAAGCTGGATATAGATGCAAGTGATTATGGAGCTGGAGCTGTTCTTTTACAGGAAGATGAGAATGGAGTGGAACATCCTATATGCTATTTCTCCAAAAAGTTCCACAAACACCAACGCCAGTATTCAACTATAGAGAAAGAGACTTTGGCTTTGTTGTTGGCCTTGCAACATTTTGAGGTTTATGTTGGTTCATCTGTACTCCCTGTAATGGTATTTACAGATCACAATCCTATTACCTTTTTAAATGATATGTTTAATTCTAATCAGAGACTAATGCGTTGGTCTTTGATTGCTCAAAATTATAACTTAATTATTAAGCATAAAAAGGGTAAAGAAAATATAATTGCTGATGCTCTTTCTCGTATTAATGTGTAGAACTTTGATTAAAGTTGTTTTTTTTTTTTTTTTAAGGGTGGGGGTATTAAAATTAAAATATAAAAGCAAAAGTAGGTCGTAACAACTCCGCCTTCCCATTACTTTGCGTGTGAGTGGGTGACGATGTTTTATGCTGGAACTCCCAACGTCTACTGAACAGTTGGAATTCGGTTGACGTATATTGTGGCCCATTGTCTGAAAACACAATGTCAGGTATACCTTGCCTGGCAAAATGGGCTTTCAACTTGTTAATCACAGTGGAAGACTTTGTGTCTTGCAAGTAATCCACCTCCCAGAAATTTGAAAAATAGTCCATAGTGATCAGATAGTCACGGTTATTGAAAACAAACAGATCTGTGCCTACTTTAGACCATGGTCTTTCAGGCAATTCATGTGGGCAGAGTGATTCTTTCTGTTGTTTTACTCCCAGTGTTCTACACAGATCACACTTCTCAATGTATCCCTTTATCTACGCATTCATTCCGGGCCAATAGAGGCATTCCCTTGCTCTCCTCAAACATCCATCAATACCAAGGTGTGCTGAGTGCACTCGTTGTATCATATCACTCCTGAGAGCGTCCTGTATCACAACTCTTTTCCCTTTGAACATAATACCATCCTGTATTGACAGTTCATCCTGGATTGAGTAGTAGTGATCTATTTTACTTGGTATATCTCTTTTGTTTGTTGGCCATCCTTCTCTTAATGTCTTTATTAGTGTCTGAAGTGTGTCGTCTTTTGCTGTTTCACTTCTGATTACATTTATTCTCTCTTCAGATATTGGGAGGTACTGAATCATGTTCACACTTTCGATCTCTTTTTCCACCGATCCTTCCTGTGCGGTGTCCTCCAGATACGCTCGGCTTAGTGCATCTGCCAACAGCATCTCCTTTCCAGGAACATATGTAATGATGAAATCACTCTTGGGTGCATGCAGCAGTGGCTTCTTGACAATACTCTCAAGAGGTTTATGATCAGACTGTATGATCACTTTTCGTCCATATGTGTACTGATGAAATTTCTCCATGCCGTACACTATGGCTAGGCACTCTTTTTCTATTTGGGCGTAACCCCATTCAGTCAGTGACAGTGCACGGCTTCCAAAAGAAACAGGTTCTCCACTCTGCAATAATGCTGCACCAAGGCCTGTTTCCGAGGCATCACATTGTAGAACTAGCTGTTCCTTGAGGCTGTAGTAGCGCAGTACCGGTGCCTTGGTTATGAGATCTTTTATGTTCTTGAAGGCTTGTTCATGAACCTCAGACCAGTACCACAAACTGTCCTTGTGTGTCAGCTGTCTGAGCACTTCACAGTGATCAGAAAGGTGTCTGCAAAACTTGGACAGATAATTTACCATGCCCAGAATTCTCTGTACACCTTTCACATCAGTTGGTCTTGGCATTTCTTTTATGGCCCGTACTTTCTCTGGATCTACTTTTAGGCCTTCCGATGTGAGCAAATGTCCAATGTATGTCACTTCACTTTGTCTGAGTCTGAATTTGTCGACATTCAGCTTAATGTTTCTCTCGGCATCTGTCTAAGAACAATCTCAGTTTTTCATTATGATCCTTGCTCGCCATCTCCAGTGTTTCACCTTCCCCTGTTATCAACACATCATCTGCGATCATGTGTACACCTTGAAGTCCTTCTAATGCCTGGTTCAGCATTCTCTGGAAGACCTCAGGTGCTGGGCTTATTCCCATAGGCATTCTCAACCACCTGTATCTCCCATAGGGTGTTGCAAACGTGGTGAGATAACTCGATGGATCGTCCAATTGGACATGCCAGAAACCGTTCTTTACATCGCAGACCGTAAATACTTTTGCTTTTGACAGCTCAGGTAAAATGTCCTCAATTGTGGGCAGAGGGAAATGGCTCCTTTTTAAAGCCTTGTTCAACGGTCTAGGATCTATGCAGATTCTTAACTTGCCGCTGGGTTTCTTCACAACAATCAGACTGCTTATCCAGTCAGTGCTATGTTCTACTGGTGTGATTATACCTCATTCATGAAGATTGTTCTGCTCCTCCTTTAGTGGTCCCATCATTGCAACTGGTACTCTTCGTTTTGGCAGTTTCACTGGCTCCACCCCCTGATCTATCTCTATCTTATAGTGACCTGGCAGACAGCCATCTCCTGTGAAAACGTCTATGAACTCTCCTGTTATTTGTTTCATTGTCCATTGTCCGACTGTGTCCTCTCTGTCCGTCCTTGTCATAACATTATCCACCACCAGGATATTCTCAGATTGTACTTCAACCAGCTTCATGCCCTGGACTGCTCTACTTCCTAGTAACGGTACTGCAGAGTGTGCATCAATGACCATAAATTCCAGTCTGTACAGCTTTTTGTTACATGGATTTCTCAATTTCAGATGGCATTTGCCTACTGGTTTTAGTGTACTTTTATTGTACATCACAAGTACTTGGTCTGTCTTCTGTATTTGAACATCTGGATTTACTAAGTTTATGGGGATAATGTTACACGTTGCACCACAATCCAACTGGAATTTGACTAAGCTGTTTTCGAGCAGCATAACGGCGAACAGTTGACACGGCTGCCCATCTTGGCTCTTTGTGACTTTGTTCACAGTTTCAGTTGTGATGCTCCATATATCCTCATATTGCTCACTCTCAGTTTCCATTAAATTGTGTACAACTTTTCTTTGTTCTCATTTTGATTTGCACAATGTTGCGAAATGATTGTCTTTTCCACATTTCCTACATGTTTTCCCATAAGCTGGACATTTCCGTTTGTCTCTTTCGTGCGTCTTTCCACAAAATTTACAACTAATGACAGCTTTCCGTTGGTCATCCTTTCCTGGTCTGTGTGTCTGTACCTGCTTTAAAGCATGAATTTCCTCCACCACTTTTCCCTCAATGGTTTTGCTGTTCTCCCTGGACAACTCAGTAGCCCTGCAAACCTGTACACATTTTTGCAGAGTTAAATTTTCCTATCTCAACAATCTCTCTCTCAGATTTGGACTGTTCGTGCCGCACACAATCCTGTCACGTATTAGAGAATCTTTTATGTCACCAAAATTACATGTGCTAGCAAGCATTTTCAGTTCAGTCACATACTTGTCGAATCCTTCATCAGTTCCTTAATTTCTCATAAAGAAACGATATCTCTCAACGGTTTCATTCAATTTTGGGTTGCAGTGTTGATCAAAAGCTTCTATCAATAACTTCACTGTCCTGCCCTCCGTTGATGAGCCCAGTAAGGTTTCACGTAACTCTCTACCAGTTTCTCCTACCAGGTAGTAGAAAAGTTTTACTTTTGTGCCTTCCGACGCCTCTGCCAAGGTCAGATACAGATACAGCTGAAATTCCTCTTTCCACGCCTTCCATGTCTTTGCAAGATTGCTTGAATCCAGCGACAATGTCGGCGGTGGTTTTGTCCAAATGTGCCATCCATCTTGTCCGACGAGGCTTGTATCAGCGCGTCAGGATTCGTATCTTCACTAGCACGTTATTTCCATTGTTACAATACTGACACTTAAAAAAGTGTGGGGGTTTGAATTAGTTTTGATGCTTCATGCTGCAGGTTTTGAGACATTCTGGTGGTGTTAGAGAGTAAAACCAATTTAGAGTTGAGTAGCTGTTCATTTCAGATACCTTTAATTTGAGATTATTTTCATAAAGAGGCAACTAAGAGTAGATTAAGAAACACATGCAGGCTAACCTTACCAAAAATCTGATTTGCTGGTTAGAGATTTGATTGAAAATTGCAATGGAAAAGGAACCATAAAACACTCAGAAGAAAGTAAGATAAAACAACAAATTGTGAAATATAACTGAATTCCAATGAGGCTAATTAGAAATAATAAAAATTCATTTTAAAGCTGAATCCCTGAAAACAAACACAAACAAAATATTGCAAATTCAAACAAGAGTTATTTAGTAAGCAACAGGAGACACTAATGATAGGCAGAATAAAGATCAGAAATTTAAAAACAAAACATGCATTTGATTTTCAGAGTTAACAAGTTTAGGATTTTATATTAAACTTACTAAATGCAAGAAAAAGACAAATTTCACACACTACTGAGTGTGAAATAATATTATTCTGAAAAAGAATTAAAGGAAACACCTTATCATTATTCTAAAAAATGTAGATTGTGTAAATCTGGTCTTAGGCAGAGAACCAGACCACAAAAAGAGCACTACAAAGCTTTGTTTTGGTGCCAGTCATTAGCTAGGAAAATAAAGTAATTTAAATATTATTTGGTTTTATCCTACTGAGTATTCTTTTAAGCTCTAAAAAGTTCTCAGTGATCTACAGCCAATTGTCTCTTTTCACCTGGTGAACTGATGTAGCAGATGGAGCCAAGAAAGTGAACCCTTGAGAGCAGGGAAAAATAATTCCAAGTGATTTTCATTTATATTTCAGGAAGGTAGGTCATACATATTTTAACACCCTGATGAGCTGTAAAGGGTTACTTACTACTATTGTTTGCTTCATTTATCATTATATGTATCTGAGCCAAACCAGAGTAAGTTTTGCTTACAGAGCTTCTGGAAATTATTGTATTTTAAGGTGACTCTAATAGACAGCCTGGAATGAAGCACTTCTTCATTGTGAATAAGATATATGATTTGCGAAAGGCTTTTTTCCCCTCTATGTCCTTACAGCATAATGGATGAAACACTGTTCTCAGAGAAAAACTTCTGTGGTTTCAGCAGTTTTATATCGGGAAAGCAAAGGAAAAAAACTGGTGCAGAGTAAGATACTGTAATTTTAATTAAAAGAGATTTGATTGTTAAAAATTCACCTTGAAATGAAAATAAAACAGCAAAAAGTTTGTTACTGCTTATTCAGGAAGTTTGAAAAAGGTGTAAGCAATTTAGGAAATCCTTTTGGTCAATGGCGAACTTTAAATCTGCTTATCCAAGCTTCACATTCAGTTAATTAATGAACTGAACTGCTTTAAACGTAAATCTTGAGGCAAAATTGAACTCTGGAAACAGTAAACCCATTGGAAAAGACTGTTTTGATTAGAAAGATTTTTTTTTGTTTTGTTTTAAACAGTCAGCATTGTTGATCTTTAAATGCTTCCTTAAATATTGTGATGGACAGTACCTATGGGCTGACATCCCTGCCAGGATGGGTACATGTCCATTACCTGGCCAGGAGGCCAGGATGAAGAAAGGACAGAACTATTCCTGCCTTTGCCAAGGAGTTGGCAGAACATGGCAACAATGCAAAGAGTATGTTGGCATCTTATCTGGGATGGATCAAGGACCTTTCCTTCAGCCAGGAGACAGCATCCTGGGGTGTTGATACCCATAAAGATACCCACAGGGAATGCTGGGAACTGTAGTGCTGTGAAGCAGCCATGCTGGGTTCTGTGGATGCTGACCGGGGTGTTGCTGCAGGAATACATGATCCCTAATTTGTGGGGTTTCCACCTGACCTGGAAGTGCTTCCTACGGGCGATGTCCTGGAATGGGAAATAATCCCAGGTCTTCTGTAAAAACAGCTGCTCTGCCTCCCCAGTCAGGTGTAAGAAGGACAAAGCTTGCCTAGGAGGAGTGGATGAGGAAAGAAGAAGAGAAAGAGAAAAAATAATAGAGTTGTTAAAGGATTGAAGTCTATCCTGGCAGCACTGGGTGCTAGGAAGGGCCCACTCACAAACACACACCCAGGGCCAATTTAAAATTTCCATTTAAAATAACACACTTGTCTCTGTGGATATGGGATGAAATCTGGAGTACAGTACCTTGAGGAAAACCTATTTAGACACAGGGAGAAAATGGAAACTTCATACAAGCAGTGATTGTAGGTGTGCACTTTGAACACAGGATCCATGAGGCAGAAATGATTTATAGAATTGTTGATTCAAGTGTTTACAGTACTGAAATCCATATCTCCTCTGCCTCTTTATTATCATCTCTCTTAATGGCAGTCCTTTTGATGGAGTGTGACACACTGTTTTCTTCAAATGCATATTTTTCAGTTCATATTTTCATGAATAAAGCTGCCAATATTTTCAAGCTTACACTGACTCCTACACTACCATCTTAATGCTGAACAACAGAGAGCACACACAGCACCAGCAGCAACATATTGTTACTTTTACCATTCGTCCATTGATGCCATCAAATACCAATAAATAATCTGATGCTACAAAGGGGTTTTTCCCTAAAACAGATTATATTTATTTTTAAAACATGCACTGTGCACTCTCCACATGTGACACACATTTACAGCACATGTCCAATAGGGTTTAATTTTAGGAGACTATGACTGTAGACAGACGCTTTCTCACTGAGAGCATCTCTGATCTTTGCAGTTCAAAATCATTGTCCCTACTTTGATCACTGCTTTCATGAGGTGTTGGTTTAGAAATGTGACACTCAGCGAGCCGTCTAATAGTTCCAACCCAGTTTTAAGCAAAATTCACTAATGGTTGTCTCCAGACATATCTGGCTTCAGTGAGACTAGCATCCTCCTTACTCCTGTTTCTATACTGTAGTCCCCTTTCCTAAAACCCTATACAAAAAACCCTAAGAAAGAATTTAGTGTAATAATCAGGTAAAGTAACTGATCATGATTAAAATCTTTCCTGCATTGGTTTCTGGCATATTTTCCTTAGGACTGGTAACCATTTGTTATTTGGTGCAAAAAATGCTCAAGCCACAATAGAAATGAGTTGACTAGGGCTTCGTGTTAGCCTTTCTCAAAATTGCAATTATTTTGGATAAGATAATTTTATAAATAGAATCATACTCGTACTAGGTATAAAGGTTTGTGGTGTGTTCTGTAAAAAGTGTATCCCATATTAGGATTTATTCAGGTCCTCATAGCCATGTAACTGTAAAAAATAACGTGTTTCTTCAATTTAAAAAGTATGTTACCCTGCTGCTTTAACATTTTAATTTAAATCAACAGAAATTTAATTTTCAAATAAGCTAAATTTTAACAAAATGAATGGTTTTAAACTTCAAACTATATCAATAACCTTAAATGTAATAGCCTCTGCTCTGCTAAACAAAACAAACTCATACAATATAAACAACAATTCTTGTTTTAATTGTAAAAGAAAGTTTATTACTCTACTGTTTTAAATGTTATTTAAACTGGACTATGTGTTGTGGAATATGGCCGGCCAGTCATCCCGGCCAATACCCGCCAGGCCGCCCCAAATGCCAGCAGGGAATTATGGACATTGGAGTTTCCATCCACTGAGGCCCCTAGAGGACGCTTCAGGGAGGCCCAAGGACTGTTACGTGCTCTATAACCCGGAAGTATGTCTTAGTCACAGCGACAGGGGAAATGACATACTTGAGGGATCAGAAGCACTTCTGGGTCACAGACTGTGGGAGATCCCAGACGGATGAACTGAGCAGGCTGGCAGGGTGGCAAAGCATCTGGGAGTGGAGGAGTTATTGATTATTGTTATTGTGTATTGGTTTATGAGTATTGTGGAGAGGAGGGTGCTTTGTGCACAGATATATTATAATAAAGTCAACTTTTGGACTTTTACTTGGTGTCTGGTGACTGATCTGAGGGTTCACGGGGACGACAGCGCCCCCAATCTGTCACAGTGGCGTAGTCAGCAGGATTCTCTGGCCATCAGTTTGGCAGAGGACCTGTTAATAAATTTCTGTGGACAGAGAACCCCAAGAGGACAGCATCAAGGCACGCAGAAAAAATCGGCTGAACCCACCTTCAACAAGGGGAAGAAAAAGAACAAGCAGAGCGATGGCACCAGTGGAGGATCTGAGCTCATCATGGCCGACGCTCAGGATGAGCTACGGAGCGGACACACGAGTCGAAAAGGGCCTCCGGAGAAGGATGACCATCAAGAGGTGCGTGCCAGGGTTTTAATGGAAAATCCTTTTAAAATAACTCATTTTGTCCCATGCCTGTACCTCAGAGAAGATCACCTGGAGGCTCTGTGGGATGCAGGAGACAATCCCGAAGACGGTGGTGCGCTCCTGTTCGAGCCGACGAGCATGAAATTGGACTTCCGCATGATGGCTGCCGGCGAGGGACACGTGATCAACCCCAGTGTATTCTGGGAAGGAGAAGGTCCACGTCCCGCTGTTTGTGACTTCGCCATCAAAGAAAGGCACTTGGACTTTCCAAAGGGGAAGGGGGAGGTGAGCGAAGTGCCGCTCACCCCACAGAAAGGTAAGGAGGGCCGGGAAAGGGCTGATCGATCCTCGAACAAATTAACACATGTGGATCACAGTCAGCCAAAGATGGCGGCCCAGTCCTCCAAAGAGAACTCCAAATCCCAGGCTCCTTTGCGAAGCCCGTCCGAACACGTGCCTGGAATGGACGTGCTCATTGGCTCCCGGCCAGATGGTAAGGTGAGTGATTGTTTAAGCCTGCCTCTGGCCGAATTAAATAATATTGTGGACGTGCGGGAAATCAAAAAACTAATCGAGCCCGTACGAAGTGGTTTACAGATGCTGACGGGAATAAAGAAGATCATCGGAGATTTGGGAGCGACGGCCAAAGCGCCAATCAAGAAGGTAGATGAGTACCTGGGTCGAGAACCTCCCGTGTTATATGATTTGGTGGTACAGGAGAGTAATACCGGTACCGTACATCATAGAGGGACGCAGTGTGATCCGGGCCCGCGAATAATAAGTAGCGGGTGCCAAGTCACTGCGAGCCCTACAAAAGAGTGTGGAACGTTAACAGAGCGGTCAGGGGAAGGGTCGATCGAGCCGGAGCAGCTTGATGGTGCTGTCTCCCGGAGCGATGCGATCCTAAAGACCCCGACCCCATTATATCCAAAACAAGAAGGGTACAAACAGTAAAGGGGCTCTCTTTAATAAATAGAGAGACTCAAACTGTGGGAATACCCCAGATTAAACAGGAGATCCCAAAAGTAAAACGGGAGTCTCCTGATAATTTAGAAACGGGAGCTAAAAGCTCAAGGGCAGCTGTGGAACCCTCCTCGGCGGAAAAAGGGGCAGAGCCAGATGTTCCAAAGTGCTTTCAGTCTCGCCGAGAGATACAAACAGGGGGGCCGCGGCTGTGCTATGAATGCCGCAGGCCAGGCCACGTATGGCGAAGTTGTTCTAGGAGGACAGGGGTGAAAAGAACTCATTTTTATAATTTTTCCCCTTAGGTTTTCACGGGAGTGTCAGCAACATTGCCAAGGCCCGACCAATGGACCCTCCTGGAGGAAGACGACCCTCGTGGGGCTGGATGCTTCAAACCACGGTTTTTCGCTGAGGAAGGGAGTGCTGTGGAATATGGCCAGCCAGTCATCCCAGCCAATACCCCCAGGCCGCCAGGTGGAGCCCTCCCTGCAGCATGGAGGTGCCCCAAATGCCAGCAGGGAATTATGGACATTGGAGTTTCCATCCACAGACCTGTTGGATACCACAGGGGCCCCTAGAGGATGCTGCAGGGAGGCCCAAGGACTGTTACGTGCCCTATAACATTTCCCCTGTCGCTGTGATTAAGACGTACTTCCAGGATGAAGAAGAGGACTTTTGATCTGACCCGGAAGTGCTAGGAAGTCACGTGGATTGAGGGATCAGAAGCACTTCTGGGTCACGGACTATAAAAGACTGTGGGAGATCCCAGACGGATAAGCTGAGCTGGGTGGCAGGGTGGCAACACGTCTGGGAGTGGAGGAGTCATTGATTATTGTTATTGTGTATTGGTTTATGAGTATTGTGGAGAGGAGGGTGCTTTGTGCACAGATTTATTATGATAAAGTCAACTTTTAGTCTTTTACCTGGTATCTGGCGACTGATCTGAGGGTTCAAGGGGACAACAGTGCCCCCAATCTGTCACACTGTCTTATTTTCAAACAATATAAACTTAAAATTAGTGATCTTGACTCAACTTTAAGTTATATCAGTAAACTTAAATATAATAATCTTAGCTGTGCCAAAAAAACATGCAAAATAAAAAAAATATTTTATTTTAATTTTAAAAGAAAGTTTGCTAACCTGCTGAATTTTGATTCAAGTTGACGTTGGATTTATTCTATAGTGGTATTCAGAGTACTGCCAACAAATTGTTATTCTGGCTAAGTTAACTTTGCTGCTTGAACAGCATTTGCACATTTGCGGTGCCAAATTCAGTAATCAAACTGATGGGACAAACCTGCTTTACCCAATGGGGTGAAACTACTATTTAGGTATATGCAAATTTCAAAATGCAACAGAATTATTAAAATATATGTAATTCTGAAATACTTTATTAAATAAGAATGACATAATACATGCTGTTGGGATTTTGGTAGCCTTTATTGCTCTATGCTTGGTGGCTCAGATTTTTCTCTGCAGCAGCTTGTTACATACCATGGATTCAGAAAGTGTTTATTCCCTTTCACCTTTTTCACATATTGATATGTTGGCAGCCTTGTACTAAAATCATTTAAAATTATTTTCCTGCACATAAATCATCACTCAGTACTCCAGAATGAAAAGCAAAACAGGATTTTAGAAATGTTTGCAAATGTATTAAAAATAATAAAAAAGACATTTTACATTGACACAAGTATTCTGACCCTTTGCTATGACACATGAAATCTGGCACTGGTGCATCCCATTCTATTGATCATCACTGAGATGTTTTCACACCTTGTTTGGAGTCCACTATTGGTCATTTCAATTGACTGCATATGATTAAGAAAGTCACACACCTGCCCATATAAGGTCCCACAGATGGTAATGTGTAAAAGAGTAAAAATCAAGCCATGCAGTTGAAGGAATTGCTTGCAGGCCTTGGAGATAATTGACAGGATTGTGTTGAAGCACAGTTCTGGGTATGGAAAGAAAAAAAACCTGCAGCATTGAAGGTTCCCAAGAACACAGCTGCCTCTGTAATTTTTAAATGAGAAAGGTTTGGCCACTCCACCAAAATAAGAAATTGTTAGAGAAGGTCCATTGTAAAAGATGTAACCAAGAACCTGATGGGTACTGTGGCTAAGCACCAGCAACCTGTATGGAGATGGGAAGAAATTTCCAGAAGGACAACCATCACTTGCAACAGTCCACCAATCTGGGCTTTATGATGGAGTGGACAGAAAGAAACCTCTCCTTAGTAAAACATAAATAGTAGCTCTCTTGTAGTTTGCAAAAGGCAGTTAAAGCACTCTCAGGTGGTGAGCAAGAAGATTGATTGATCCGATCAAACCAAATTTAGTGTCATGTCATCACCTGCACAATACCATTCCAACATTGAAGCATGGTGTTGGCAGCATCATGCTATGGGAATGTTTTTCAGCAACAGGGACTGGGTTGAGGTAAAGATGAATGGTAGAAACTACAGAGATAATCTCCTCTCCTGAATGAATTGCTTTCAAGGTAAAAAAAAAACAAAAGGGAAATGGTACAATATTTAAAAATCTAAACTAAAACAGATTTATTATCCTGCAATATCCTAATAGGCAGTGGAATGAAAAATAAGATATGATCTTCCAATAAAATCAAGACCCTGTGATGAACATGAAATATTTCATGTGCTATTATTTCTAGTACAGAATGAGATCTAACACTCTTTACAGACATGGAGGAAAGGGTAATGTGGTAGTCTCTGGTGGGCTGGTCCTTTGGGATTATGACTGTAGGCAGCACAATGTAATGTGCTATGCAAATAATTGACAGAAAGCTCTTTCAGTTTTAGTTCTGCTCAAATTAATTTAACTAGAAAATAATCACTGAAGAAAGTGTAACACTTCTAATCATTTTTACATTGTTTCACCATGCATAATAGAAAAATCTAAAAACTGTTGTTGCTACAGTTATTCCAGTTAAATAAAAGAAGAATACAAACTCACTTGAAATTGCACCATAATCTTTTTTCATACAACGTGGAATATGAAGTACATAGCCAGCATCAATCTGATGTAGAGTAATGAAAACATGCGAGATGGAATATTGTGGATAGTACAAGTTTCAAGAACAGATCACAATGATGGCAGGAGTCTTACTGTTTTTACCCACACAGCAGAAAAAAGTCAGAATAAACAGTCAGAAACCATCAGGAAAGGTGTATCATGGGAAAAACTTTCCTCTGTCTTCAAAGACGGCAGTTACAGAGTCCAGATGAAAATACAGAATATTTGTTTATTTGCATATACCTACGCACAAATGCCTAAGTCCATGAAGTGAGAGCCAATTAAACAATTCATCTCCTTTTTTACTTTTTTCTAATTGCCATCATCTTATCTAATATATCATGCCATCTTATTCCTCATATGCAGAACTTATTACCTCCTCCAATCAACTAAAGCCACCAGTGATTTCTAAATCTTTGTTGATTCTTCCATTATTGTGAATGCCGCTAAATGGATTTTCCTATTTGTCTTAGCATCGCTTCATAGGAGAGGTGTATGGGTTTTCCCATCAGTTTATCCCTGCTTTCTGGAGGGATGTTTATTACTCAGTTACCTCATTCTAACCTTAGAAAATGACATTGGAAAAAGATGAGGCTGAGTCATAATGCACTTAAGCTATAAGTTGCATTTAGTTAACACTTCGGTTATATTTAATCCTTTTCCTTACTGTAAGATCTGTAATGTAAGTGGACCTTTCAATTTAAACAAGAGTAGTTTTTGAATATTTGTAAATGCACCATTGTTAATTTCATGTGTCTCAATGAGAGTTCATGTGCGCATGCGAGATATATGTTGTGTGATTCCAGATGTTAGAGGGGGGAATTTTGGCAGGCAGAATGAAATGGAGCAATACAGACTTTCACCGTGTCTTAATATTTACAAACTGTTATAAGATTAATTTGTTATTGTTGTTCGAAATAAAGTTGAACTTTTAAAAGAAGACTCGCGTCAAGTCTATGCAACAAATTAATTCATTAGAAATTATATCCTGCATACGAAAGAAGAAGAAATGTCATTACACTTACTTTTAATAATTCATTCTGTCATAGCTTCATATATATCTATACTAATAAAAGGCAAAGCCCTCACTCACTCACTCACTCACTCACTCACTCACTCACTCACTGACTGACTGACTCATCACTAATTCTCCAACTTCCCGTGTAGGTAGAAGGCTGAAATTTGGCAGGCTTATTCCTTACAGCTCACTTACAAAAGTTAAGCAGGTTTCATTTCGAAATTCTACACGTAACGGTCATAATGGTCGATAACGGTCGACAACGTCCGCCATGTTGAACTTTCTTATTTATGGCACCATCTTCACGAAATTTGGTAGGCGGCTTCCCTGCGCTAACCAAAACCGATGTATGTACTTATTTCGATGGTATGACGCCATTGTCGGCCGCCATTTTGAACTTTCCAACGTCACTAATTTTCCAACTTCCCGTGTAGGTGGAAGGCTGACCCCATCTTCACGAAATTTGGTAGGTGGCTTCCCTGCGCTAACCAAAATCGATGTACGTACTTATTTCGGTGGTATGACGCCACTGTCGGCCGCCATATTGAATTTTCCAAACATCACTAATTCTCCAACTTCCCGTGTAGGTAGAAGGCTGAAATTTGGCTGGCTCATTCCTTACACCTTACTTACAAAAGTTAAGCAGGTTTCATTTCGAAATTCTACGCGTAACGGTCATAACGGTCAACAATGTCCGCCATGTTGAACTTTCTTATTCATGGCCCCAACTTCACGAAATTTGGTATGCGGCTTCCCTGCGCTAACCGAAACCAATGTACATACTTATTTCGGTGGTATGACACCACTGTCAGCCGCCATATTGAACTTTCCAACGTCACTAATTCTCCAACTTCCCGTGTAGGTAGAAGGCTGAAATTTGGCAGGCTCATTCCTTACAGCTTACTTACAAAAGTTAAACAGGTTTCATTTCGAAATTCTACACGTAACGGTCATAACGGTCGATAACGGTTGACAACGTCCGCCATGTTGAATTTTCTTATTTATGGCCCCATCTTCACAAAATTTGGTAGGCGGATTCCCTGCGCTAACCGAAACCGATGTATGTACTTATTTCGATGGTATGACGCCACCGTCGGCCGCCATATTGAACTTTCCAATGTCACTAATTTTCACAATGTCCGCCATGTTGAACTTTCTTATTTATGGCCCCATTTTCACGAAATTTGGTAGGTGGCTTCCCTGCGCTAACCAAAACTGATGTACGTACTTATTTCAGTGGTATGATGCCACTGTCGGCCGCCATATTGGAAGTTTCCAACGTCACTAATTCTCCAACTTCCCATGTAGGTAGAAGGCTGAAATTTGGCAGGCTCATTCCTTACAGCTTACTTACAAAAGTTAAGCAGGTTTCATTTCAAAATTCTACGCGTAACGGTCAACAACGTCCGCCATGTTGAACTTTCTTATTCATAGGTAGAAGGCTGAAATTTGGTACTTATTTCGGTGATATGATGCCACTGTCGGCTGCCATATTGAACTTTTCAACGGTCTTTGTTACTTATGGGCCCATCTTCAAGAAATTTGGTACGCGGGTTCCCAACGCTAACTGAATCCTACTTACGTACATATATACGTCCATAGCCTGCAGCTCGGTCACCGTGTGAGGCGGCGTTGGGTCCCCCATCCCAACGCCTCCCACGTTGTTGGCTGCCTGCCTATATAAGGCCGTCTGTCGCTCCAGTCTCTACATTCCCTTCCTTGCTTCACCACGGTATTCACGTCTCCCTGCTGATAACTACAGCCTTTTTATTTAATCCACGGCTTCTCCGCTGTTTTATTGTTCATTTATTACGATTATAGTTATTGTATAGGTATTTTAGACTTACTTTACATTGTTCAGGTACCCATTTCCTTTATCATTCCAACCGTACCCCCATTAACATGTCTATCGAGGTAATCACCATCGATCAAAGAACTGTCACTTACCAAGTGGTTTCCATGCCCGGAGATGGCACCTGCCTTTCCATTCTCTTTGTTACATATTGCACAGCCATATCAGGCTCACTATTGATATCCGGAGGAACATTGTGTCTTATGCATTGAATGACTGGGACAGGTTCAAGGTGTGGACTGATGACGGTACAGGAGATAATTATACTACACAGGAGCACTAGAAGAGTGAAATGCTTAAGTGTACCGAAATGGACAAATATTTTACACCTTTGGACAACCGCCAATGCCTCTTAAACATCTTAGCTTCACAGGTGACGATTTCAGTAGTGGACACTTTGATGTTTAGAAATGTTTAAACTCTCAAAAGCTGGATGTGAAGTTATCAATGAAACTGGTTGTATACTTACAACGCTTGACAGATGTCTCTTCAACACAAGTCCTACAAATACTGTCGTAACTGAAACAAACCATGAAACTCAAACCGATTATGACAGCAGCAATCCAAGCTGTGATATTTGAAACAAGATTACTGTTCACATGGCCAACTGTACGTTGCATGCTCAAGAGTAAGCTCAGCGCACAGCTACAGCTTGGTCATATTACAACTGGAGGGCCGAACTGACAACGTGGCATACAAAGAGATCTTTAACAAATAATTATTGGTATATTTTCCCTCAGTTTAAAAAGGTTTAATTTTCTTCTTAATAAAAATTTTAAGGCAGTACTTCACCGCTGCGAAGCGCGGGTATTTTGCTAGTGTTTATATATATATACTGTATATATGTGTTAAAAAATGGGAATGGTTGGTGATATTAACTTCCTGTTTATGGCACATTAGTATATGTGAGGGGGGAAACTTTTCAAGATGGGTGGTGA
>JANRMT010062818.1:9200553-9216343 GCA_026402145.1 Polypterus bichir lapradei | reverse complement strand
TCCAGGTGATTCCCGGCATTCCCCTCTTGGCCACGCCCCAGCGTGGCAGAAGTGCCGGCTGTTCTCCTGACAGCTCTCCGGGTGTCCTTATAAATCTTCCACCCAGCACTTCCTGGTGTGGCGGAAGTGCTGAGGTCACAGGTCCCCAAGGCATTGGGGCGCCTCCTGGCGGTGACCACGGGCCCCTACAGGGTGGGGCTTCCATGCCCTCAACCCGTGGCCCCCAAAGCAACCAGGAAGGCGGCCCCCACGTGATCCAGGGTGGGCGCAGACCCACATCCGTTCCCTCATGGCGTCCCGGCCAGGTCGTTGCCCCTGGCATCGCTGACAGTGCCCCACAGCCAGCGAAGACCACTCGGGAAGAGCGACATGTCCTGCGAGGGCAGCACACCCCCGAAGCGGGTCATACTCCAGGACAGCCGGGGTCCGGTCCTGTTCTCCAAACAGGAATAGGGGCGGAGACGCAACCTGAGCACTAGCCCTTTGTGCCCTCCTGTGCCTCGCACAGGTTGCGCTCCCTCCTCTTACCGGCACCCCAGGGTCCCCTCGTTTGGCACCCCCTCCGAGGCCTCCGCGCCCCTTTGTTCTGAGTCACTCGCTCCCTTGCAGCCTCCTCCAGCTGTGGTGGCACCCGCACACCAGCGGAGAGATCTTGTGACAGATGGTCCGACTCCGGAGGGCAAGTCCCCGACGAAGTGGGTCCTACTGCTTGTCCGGGGTCCGTCCCTGCAAGAAAGAGAAATACAGGGGCAGAACCGCTGCCTGGGCACCCTTCCTGTGCCATGCACTGGCAGCGTTCCCCCCTCCACTCGGCACCCCGGTACTTGCCTGTTCGGCACCCTCTCCGCGGGTTCCATGTCCCTCCTGGAGGTGGAACCGCCGGCACTGCCTGCACTCTCTCCATCGGCCTCAGGGATTCCCTCTGCCCCCGCAGAGGGCGGCCAGCACCCGGATGCGTGCACCCAGCACCGCGTCCCAACATATTGGAGGAACCGGCACTCAGCCTGCCATTCCTCCTGTCACTCTGGGACGCCCTGACGGTTTGAGACTCCTTATTACAAAAAAAGAGCCTCTTTCCCGTCTGCGTCCCTACAGCGCGGCGCGAGACCGCGGCCGACTCAGGGCGGAGGGCGCTAGGACCCGGGGCACTCAGCAGCCCGTGTCCAGGCAGCGTCCTCACGGACTCCCCCCTCGATGCGCACACAACCTACTGTCAGAGGGCTGGTTACTTGAAGCTGATCTTTGGCATCACAGCCATGTTCAGCAAACCCTCCCTCATGCTGTACGGGGACGGCGAAACCTACCTTCCCTGCCGTGCCACTCCGGCTGGAGAATCCAGTGCCGCGCCGTCGGATCGCTGATCGTAGCTCCTCTATGGACGCGACTGCCTTCCTCTCCAGTACCTGCATCTCTGCCCGGAGGGCACGTAGCACCTGGAATAAACACTGCTCCGCGGGCTGAAGGCACGCCTCCAGCTCCGACAGAGCAGCCGGCAAAGACAGGAAGTTAACCGACGCGGAGCCTACCTGTCAGCCTCCGACGCCGGCAACTTCCTGTGGGCCTCCTCCTCTGGCCCAATCGGGTCTCCCCCCTGCACGTGATGGACATTCCTTGGTCCCGCATCTCTGCAGTCATTGGTGGCCACACAAGACACACCATCCAATCGCGTGCTTGTCAGAGGGAGGGACTTCTGGTCCGCGGCCATCTTGCCTCCCCTTCTGCGGCAGCGACGAGCTTGCTGGCAGCCTTGTTGTTGCCGGCACCTCTCGAGCTGCAGCGTCTCCTCCTCCGCAGCCCTTGTGGCTGCACCCGTGCTGCCGGAGCCCCGCAGACCGGCATGCGCCCGCCACTGACGCGGATCCGGGAAGTCTCTGCCTGTAACAGAGAAAACACACCCGGCCCCTATTGGCCGGCTGCCGATAGGCAGGGATCTCACCTCCCCGGACTCGTCCCACCGAGGAAAGTCCTCGGCGTGGCCTCTCTGGACGCCATGCCGTCCCGGGCGCCTCCAGCAACGGCGCGCTCGTCGGAGCCCGCTGCACTCCTTCCATGCACACCGCCCGCCCGCGGCAGGGGAAAACGGCCCTCCTGTGGACCCCTGGCGGTCGGGGTTCCTTTACCCCGCGGGGCTGTGTGCACGCAGCACCCGCGGCACGTGGGTGGGATCCCCTGCTACGCCGGACCGTCCACAACAAGATTAACTGAAGCAGGTCCCCGTCTTGTACCAGACGGATCATCCAAACGACTACGCCAGATGTGGACTTGACCCGGACACAGACAGGCGGACATGTTGCTACTCACCACCACATGTGTTTATTTACAATAATATTTACAGTTAAATGGTCACTCAGACCCAGTTCAATGCACAAATCCCCAACACACACAGTCCTGGCCACAAATGCCTTGTTCTCAGGCCGCCTCCACACCTCTCTCGTGCCTTGTCCTTCTTCCACCCGACTCCAGCCCTGAATGAAGGGAGACGGCCCCTTTTATAGTCTCCCGGATGAGCTCCAGGTGATTCCCGGCATTCCCCTCTTGGCCACGCCCCAGCGTGGCGGAAGTGCCGGCTGTTCTCCCGGCAGCTCTCCGGGTGTCCTTATAAATCTTCCCCCCAGCACTTCCTGGTGTGGCGAAAGTGCTGAGGTCACAGGTCCCCAAGGCATTGGGGCACCTCCTGGCGGTGACCACGGGCCCCTATAGGGTGGGGCTTCCATGCCCTCAACCCATGGCCCCCAAAGCAACCAGGAAAGCGGCCCCCACGTGATCCAGGGTGGCCGCAGACCCACATCCAGTCCCTCATGGCGTCCCGGCCGGGTCATTGCACCTGGCATCCCTGACAATATATATATATATATATATATATATACTAGCAAAATACCCACGCTTCGCAGCGGCGAAGTACTGCATTAAAATTTTTATTAAGAAGAAAATTTAACCTTTTTAAACTGAGGGAAAATATTCCAATAATTATTTGTTAAGGATCTCTTTGAATACCATGTTGTCAGTTCGGCCCTCCGGTTGTAACATGACCAAGCTGTGCGCTGAGCTTACTCTTGAGCATGCAACTTACAGTTGGCCATGTGAACAGTAATCTTGTCTCAAATCTCACAGCTTGGATTGCTGCTGTCATAATCAGTTTGAGGTTCATGGTTTGTTTCAATTACGACAGTATTTGCAGGACTTGTGTTGAAGTGACATTCGGCATCTATCAAGCGTTGTAAGCTTACAACCGGTTTCATCGATAACTTCACATCCAGCTTTTGAGGGTTTAAACATTCATAAACATCAAAGTGTCCACTACTGAAATCATCACCTGTGAATGTAAGATGTTGAAGAGGCATTGGCGGTTGTCGAAAGGTGTAAAATATTTGGCCATTTCGGCACACTTGAAAGTGACAACCGAACAATTCAGTGGCAGCCATCAACTCACATGCGGAACCATAGGTGAAGGGCTTAAGCATTTCACTCTTCTAGTGCTCCTGTGTAGTATAATTATCTCCTGTACCGTCATCAGTCCACACCTTGAACCTGTCCCAGTCATTCAATACATAAGACACAATGTTCTTCTGGATATCAAGAGTGAGCCTGATATGGCCGTGCAATATGTCACACAGAGAATGGAAAAGGTAGGTGCCATCTCCGGGCATGGAAACCACTCGGTAAGTGACAGTTCTTTGATCGATGGTGATTACCTCGATAGACATGGTAATGGGGGTTGGAATGATGAAGGAAATGGGTACCTGAGTAATGTAAAGTAAGTGTAAAATACCTATACAATAACTATAATTGTAATAAACAAACAATAAAACAGCGGAGAAGCCGTGGATTAAACAAAAAGGCTGTAGTTATCAGCAGGGAGACGTGAATCCTGCGGCGAAGCAAGGAAGGGAATGTAGAGACTGGAGCGATGGACGGCCTTATATAGGCAGGCAGCCAACAACGTGGGAGGCGTTGGGATGGGGGACCCAACGGCGCCTCACATGGTGACCAAGCTGCAGGCTATGGACGTATATACAGTATGTACGTACGTAGGATTCAGTTAGCGTTGGGAACCCGTGTACCAAATTTCTTGAAGATGGGCCCATAAGTAACAAAGACTGTTGAAAAGTTCAATATGGCGGCCGACAGTGGCATCATACCACCGAAATAAGTACGTGCATTGGTTTCGGTTAGTGCAGGGAAGCCGCCTACCAAATTTCGTGAAGATGGGGCCGTAAATAAGAAAGTTCAACATGGCAGACGTTGTTGACCGTTATGACCGTTATGCGCAGAATTTCGAAATGAAACCTGCTTAACTTTTGTAAGTAAGCTGTAAGGAATGGGCCTGCCAAATTTCAGCCTTCTACCTACAGGGGAAGTTTGAGAATTAGTGACGTTGGAAAGTTCAATATGGCGGCTGACAGTGGCGTCATACCACCGAAATAAGTATGTACATTGGTTTCGGTTAGCGCAGGGAAGCTGCCTACCAAATTTCGTGAAGATGGGGCCATGAATAAGAAAGTTCAATATGGCAGACGTTGTTGATCGTTATGACCGTTACGCGTAGAATTTCGAAATGAAACCTGCTTAACTTTTGTAAGTAAGCTGTAAGGAATGGGCCTACCAAATTTCAGCCTTCTACCTACACGGGAAGTTGGAGAATTAGTGACGTTTGGAAAATTCAATATGGCGGCCGACAGTGGCGTCATACCATCGAAATAAGTACGTACATTGGTTTCAGTTAGCGCAGGGAAGTCACCTACCAAATTTCATGAAGATGGGGTCAGCCTTCAACCTACACGGGAAGTTTGAAAATTGGTGACGTTGGAAAGTTCAATATGGCGGCCGACAGTGGCGTCATACCATCGAAATAAGTACATACATCGGTTTCGGTTAGTGCAGGGAAGCCGCCTACCAAATTTCGTGAAGATGGGGCCATAAATAAGAGAGTTCAACATGGCGGACGTTGTCGACCGTTATCGACCGTTATGACCGTTACGTGTTGAATTTCGAAATGAAACCTGCTTAACTTTTGTAAGTAAGCTGTAAGGAATAAGCCTTTCTACCTACATGGGAAGTTGGAAAATTAGTGATGAGTCAGTCAATCAGTCAGTCAGTCAGTCAGTGAGGGCTTTGCCTTTTATTATTATAGATATATATATATGTATCCTCTTTAATAAAACCCCTGTGTGCGTCCAGGTGTCCGTGTGTGTGTCTTCTGGTGAAGTGCGCATGCGCGGGGCCACACGGCACGTGTTCAGTCTCTTCCTGTGCATTCCCTGTGCAGAGAGAGAGACACACACAGGTGCATGCGCGAGCGAGACAGACAGACACACACACACAGGCGTGAGAGAGAGAGAGATACACACAGAGGGGCACGCGCGCGAGAGACAGACACACACACACACACACACACACACACACACACACACAGGCGCACGCGTGCATTGTTGCAATGTTACTTTTCTTGGTTGTTTATTAAATTATTGATTTTTCAAATGTGAAGTGCGCATGCGCAGGGCCAAATGGCACGTGTTCAGTCTTTTCCTGTGCATTCCCTGTGCAGAGAGAGACACACACACAGGTGCGTGCGCGAGCGAGACAGACACACTCACACACAGGCACGTGCGAGACAGACACAGACACACACACACACACAAACGAGAGACACACACACAGGCACGCGAGAGACAAACACACACACACACAGGCCCGCGCGTGCATTGTTGCAATGTTACTTTTCTTGATTGTTTATTAAATTACAGATTTTTCATGTGTTCTTTTTTTCACTGTGCTTAAAACTCATTAAAAAAAAGTGTTTTTAGCGAGTGGGTTGTAAGGCTATAGCGCGAACTCTTGCAGTGTTAGTTTTCTCTGTTCAAGGTTGTTTCAGTGTTATTCAATTTTTTTACATTTAGTTTACTATTACGCTGTGCATTCTATGGTATAATTAACTATATTTGTGCTTAAAAACTTAAAAAATATATATATTTACATACAGTGCAGACGGTCTGGAAAGGATTAATTGTATTTACATACAGTCCTATGGGGGAAATTACTTCGTTTCATGACCAAATCGGGTTACGACCAGAGTTTTGGAACAAATTATGGTCGTGGCCTGAGGTTCCACTGTACTTGGGAATGTAAAAAATGGCTATTGAAAATATGTTAGATTTGCTATACCAAGAAGTAGTCATAAGCAATAATGTGTGTGAACCGAGGTTCCACTGTATTATTGTCAGACAAAATTACAGGCATTTTACGGAAATACAAACCAGTATTACTGCAAGAGAAAATTAAAGTCACACAATACAGTGACGCATATTACAGCCACATACAAGGTCCATTGCCATTTAATATAGACTGTTCCTACTAATGTTTATGCACTGTTCTAGCGCCCGTTATTGTAACGGGCTTAATGTCTAGTATATAAATATTGTCACACACGTGCGCTTAGGAGGCAGTCAACAAGTCCAGAGGTGAGCGATTTATTATGAGATGGGGGTTGAATTGTGGTACTGATGCCTCTCTCTCTACCTTTCTAGAACCAAAAAAGAAAAATAATAATCCTCACGCACCATCAACAATTCTCACCATTGAAAATGGCTCCACAACAATCTCCTCTTCAACCATAAACATCATTTCCCACTCCCGCAGATGACGTCACTTCCTGTCCCTTGCCGATGATGTCACTTCCGGTCCCTCGCAGATGACGTCACTTCCGTCCAGCCCGGATGACGTCACGTCCGATTACCTCTAACTTCCTACCAAATCATTTCCTGTAGCCATTTTCCTACCGTATAAAAACAAGCTTCTCTCAGCAATGTATGTCGAATGTCTGAGTTTCAAATCAATTTTGACCAGCTATTGGACCCTAGCAATATACGGGGCAATTCCCCAACACTTTATAATTGTTTTGTGGACTTTATTTCATCACAATTGGCATACTGTTTTAAACACCATGATGGCTGAACAACAGCAAGTGAAGATACAACTCGGCGATACGAGGACCCAATTGGCGGAATTGGAAGCCCGCGCAGCGGCAGCAGTAAGAGCAGAGACTTCACGGTCAGTACCACCCGTGTTAACTCATTTAACTGAAGGAGATAATGTAGAATCCTATTTTTTGATTTTTGAACGTACTGGCAAATGAAACGCTTGGCCGCAGACGGAGTGGGCGTACATTCTGGCACCCTATCTGAAGGGGGAAGCGCAGAGAGCCTATTATGACGTGGCTGAGGAGCAGGCCGCCAACTACGATATACTTAAAAAAGAGGTGTTCAAACGCTATGGTGTATCTGAGGCACAGCAGGCGAGGGAGTAGCAAGAGTGGAGGTTCGATCCCGAGTGATCGGTCCGTACCCAGGTATATGAGGTATGGGGCAAAGTGAGCCGTTGGCAAAAGCCAGATGTTAATAGTGCCCAGCGTATGGCCGAACTACTGATGGTAGAAACCTTTATAAATGCTCTCCCCGAAAGACTCACCCAGCAAGTCCGCAAGCAGGTAACCTCCATGGACAATCTCGTAGATGTGGTTGAGCGTTATTGGGAGGTCTGCAAATCGGAAGGGTCAGAACAGTCCTCTCACCAAACCCGACAGGTTCGTGTACCTTTTTCTGAGTCCACCCGATCTCTTCCTGAAGTCTTTGCTCGAAAGAAAGAAAAACCGATCTATCCTCCACACTGTTTCAAGTGTGGGGGGTGGGTCATTTATTTACTGCTTGCCCTACTCTGGAGCCAATGGATTGTTCACTGGGAAAGGGAGAGAGGTACTGTGCTGTAATCAACCCTTATCTTTTCCGTATACGGGAGTAGTAGTACTTAATGGTTATAAAGTTACCGCAATGTTTGATTCTGGAAGTAACATATCTATTGTTGCTTGCCATTATGTTTTACTGCAACAATGGTTACCTAGCAAGATCAGTCTAAAATGTATTGATGGGGAAACCCGATATTACAAAGCTGCCTCATGTATCATAGCGGTGGAAAACATCATGAAAATCATAGTTGTGGCTGTGATGCCTGATCCACCTTACCCGGTGATACTAGGGCGGGACTGGTCTAATAATAACTGCGGAAAAAACATTACTGCTCCTTTATTAAAAGAGGGCTTGGATATGGATAGGAAAAAATCTAATCTGACTGCCTCCACACCGTGTATTAGTTCCCTTAATCCCAAAACAGTCAATTTATCAAACGGAGATGACGGTCCCTCAGACTCTTCGAGAGGCACACCACCTTCCAAAGGACCCGAACCGACAGAAACTCCACCTCTTGAAATCGCTCCGGACCCTATTATTGAATTAGCTTCACAATTTAAATTTACACCCTCTTCTTTTAAAAGGGAACAATGGAATGATGATTCCTAGAAATGCAGTAGTTTCAGTAAACAGACATATATCCATTGATCCTCCACCACGAATGCCCTAATTTGTAATAAAAATGATTTATTATATCGCGTGGCTGAACACAAAGATGAAAGACGGACATTGTTGCTAATACCATGCACTTATCGTCATCAAGTGTGTGAATTAGCACATGCTCATTTACTCGGAGCCCATCTGGGATCGAAAAAACATTGGAACGAATTAAGTTCCGATTTTATTGGCCTGGAATAAATGAGGAGGTCCGACGTTTCTGTACTTCTTGTCCAGAATGTCAGATTCGCCAGATTCCTACGAGGGACTGTGCTCCTCTTATTCCTATACCCCTGATTGATATCCTGTTTGAAAGGGTTGGAGTTGATCTTGTCGGACCCTTAGAACCCTCGTTACGTAGTCATAAATGTATATTAGTTATGGTAGATTATGCCCCTCGATTTCCTGAAGCTGTTCCCTTGCGCTCAGAAACCTCCAAAATAATCACACGGGAACTTGTAGGGATATTCGCTCGAGTTGGGATTCCCAAATAGGTTTTAACATACCAAGAAATTCCCTTCACTTCTGAGACGTTCAGGGAGGTTGCTAGGTTACTGCAAATTAAACATCTGAAAACATCGGTCTAACACCCGCAAACTGATGGGCTGGTAGAACGGTTTAATCAAACACTTAAACAGATGTTATGCAAGGTAGTTAGCGAGGATGGAAGAAACTGGGATTAGTTACTCCCCCTCGTACTTTTTGCCTATCGGGAAGTCCCTCAGATGTCGATGAGCTTTTCTCCTTTTGAACTCCTTTATGGAAGACAACCCAGAGGTCTACTGGATATGCTAAAAGAAGGTTGGGAAGAGGAGGCTCTCCCATCCTCTAATATTTTGGAATATATCGCACAGTTACGCAATAGATTAATTAAAATTAGACCCGTACTCAAAGAACATGTAGAAAAAAGCTAAAGCAGCACAGGCGCGATATTATAATCGAAACACCACCCTCCGGGAGTTCCACCCGGGGGATCGTGTAATTTTGCTCGTCCCTATTTCCCATTCCAATTTACTGGCACATTGGCAAGGATCATATGAAATTAAGGAATGAAAAGGGCTCGTTGATTACTTAGTTAAACAACCAAATCATCGACCAAGCGAGCGTGTTTATCATATCAATCTACTGAAACCATGGAAGGATAGAGAGGTGGAGCCTCCCTCTGGTCAGCCACGCTCCCTTTTCATAGACCATCAACCCCTTAATTTTTGATCTATTTTGTCATAGAGACAAGACAAGAGCTAGAAACTGCCATCTTGTCCATTCCAGAAGTAATAAGTGAGCAACCAGGTCGCACTCCGTTGATTGAACATGATATAATTACTGACCATGGGGTAATTGTCCAAGATCGCCCAAACAGACTTCCCGAATCAAAGAAAGTAGAAGTAGAATTGGAAATTAGACGGATGCTAGACATGGGCATTATTGAATAAAGTTATAGTCCATAGTCTAGTCCAGTCGTCTTAGTTCCTAAACCTGACAGTTTGTGGAGGTTCTGTAACAACTTCCGATGACTCAATCAGGTTTCTAAGTTTGATGCTTATCCCATGCCTCAAGTGGATGATCTCCTCGAGAGGCTGGGAAATGCACAATTTCTAACTACACTTGATATGACGAAAGGGTACTGGCAAATTCCCTTAACGTCCTCCGCTAAAGAAAAAAACGTCTTTAGTACCTCTAGTGGACACTGGCAATAGAGGGTCCTTCCCTTTGGTTTGCATGGGGCACCAGCAACTTTTCAATGTCTGGTGGATACACTGTTATGGCTCCACAATTCCTACAGTGCTGCCTACCTGGATGATGTTGTTATCTATTCTGACACATGGAAGGATTATGTACGGCAGGTATTGGCTGTTCTCACCACACTGGCTCAGGCCGGGCTACGAATCAACCCAAAGAAGTGCTTCTTTGAGGTGAACGAGGCCGAATATTTAGGCTATCTAGTGGGTGGTGGTTCCATTTAACCTCAGTGTTCCAAAATTGATGCCATTATTAAATGGCCTCATCCGATTACTAAGAGGCAAGTGCAAGCTTTCTTGGGACTAGCGAGCTACTATCGTCGCTTTGTTCCCTGCTTTTCCAAGAGGGCTATGCCTCTCACAAAATTGACAAAGGAACGGGCTCCTCTTAAAGTGGTGTGGGATGATACTACTGAAGCCGCATTTTGTGACTTGAAATTGGCCTTGACATCAGCACCTATTTTGAAATCCCCTAACTTTTCCTATCCTTTTATTCTCCAGACCGATGTATCGGACACAGGATTGGGTGTCGTGCTGAGCCAATGCATCGATGGTGCTGAACACCCCTTGATGTATCTCAGTCGGAAACTATTGGATAGGGAGACCAGGTATGAGGCGGTGGAACGAGAGGCTTTGGCTATTAAGTGGGCTGTGACACAACTTCGTTACTACTTGGGATGGGAATTTACTCTGGTGACGGACCATGCCACTTTGCAGTGGATGGCTCTGAATCAGGAGTACAATCCTCGTGTCGCTAGGTGGTTTTTGGAATTGCAACTTTTCAGGTTCAGAGTCACTTATCGTCGAGGTTCTCTTCAAGCCAATGCCGATGCCCTCTCCCAGACGCACCATCAATAATCTCCTGGCTCCACAACAATCTCTTCAACTATAAACATTATTTCCCACTCCCGCAGATGACGTCACTTCCGGTCCCTTGCCGATGATGTCACTTTCAGTGCATACAGATGACATCTCTTCCGGTCTCTCGCCGATGATGTCATTTCCGTCCAGCCCAGACGACGGCACTTCCAGTCCCTCACCGATGACTTCACTTCCGTCCAGCCTGGATGACGTCACTTCCGATTACCTCTAACTTCCTGCCAAATCATTTCCTGTAGCCATTTACCTACTGTATAAAAATGAGCTTCTCACATCAATGTATGTCGAATGTCTGATTTTCAAATCAATTTTGACCAGCTATTGGACCCTAGCAATATACAGGACAATTCCCCAACACTTTATAATTGTTTTGTGGACTTTATTTCATCACTACATATATATATATATGCTTGTAATAGACTGTAAAAGATTATTACATACAAACTAAAACTTCCATAGGGGAAAGGGGCTACCTGAATAAAGATTAACAAACAATACAGAAGTTCATGTGACATGGAATCAACCGGAAAATCCAGTAACACCACTGGTACAGGTGGGGGAACAGATATCCATACATCCAAGAGCTGTATGTAAGTTTACTACTTCTGAGTATCATGCAATTACTGTATCCTTACCAATTGACATGAATATTGTCGTTATTTATCACCCTCCAGGTTTGCTGAAGAACTTCCTTTGTGGATGCCAGGGGTCACTGTTGCCCCTTAAATCCAACAGACAGACACGCAGGACACATGGCAAAAGCACCAAGAAGTTATTTATTTTCTTTCTTCTTCTATAAATATTTCCCATAGGCACCACAACCACAAATAACAGGCAAATAATACACTAATCACAATTCTCTCTCTCTCTTTTTTCTCGTCCACACCTCCCAGCAACCTTTGTCCACATCTCCCTGACTCTGGCTCGCCTGCTGGGTGTTCCAAAGTCCTTTAAATAGTCCTTGACCCGGAAGTGCTTCTGCTCTTCCATTAATGTGACCTGCCAGCAGGGCTGTGGTGCCAAACTCCATGTCCCAAAGTGCCTTGTGGGAATCCAGAGCACTGCTGCAGTCCTGGGGACCTGCTATCTAGCATCTTGGGGGAGGCAGTGTCCTCAAAGAGCTGCCTTCCCTCATCCTTCCATCTCAGGAGTGTCCAAGCCGGGTTGAGCTGCCGGCCATTTCTTACACTTTGATGAGCTGGACGGACTGCTGTCTTCCTTGCCAGATGGCGGCAGCCACTTTTAATTCTCGGGGACCTGAACATTCACCTAGCCAGCCCTCCAGCTGCTGACTTTTGCATTCTTCTTTCTCCCTTCAACATCACACAGCTCCACACCCCACTGACTCACAAGGCTTGCAATCTGCTTGACCTTGTTCTGTCACGCAGCTGCACACCCACCAATGCAACTTCTCTACACATGTCTGACCACTTTTTCATTCAGTTCTCTCTGCTATTTCCCTCTTCTCAATCTTCTCCTCTCCCCATTGTATCCTTCTGCCATCACCTCCCGCTCCCTCTCTTTTACCTTTTTCTCTTACATAGTCTCAAGGATAGCAGAAAATAAATGGAGGAAGTCAAAGGCTAGGGAAGACCAGTTTAAGTTTCAGTCCCTTCTTGCATCCCTTTCTTCTGTCATTATCAACTCTAAGGTATAGGTTCTATCAGACTAGAATTAACAGCTCCACCGACACACACTCTCTTTTCTCCATTTTCACCTCACTTCTTAACCCCCCTCCACCTCCTACCCCAAACTCTTTGTCTGTTGATGACTTTGCCTCCTTTTTTCAAGAGGGTGGCTGCTATGAGCAGTCAGTTTTTACACTCTCTGCTACCTATTATGCTTCCTCCTAAGCATTACCCAATATTCTCTACACTCTCTGCCCCTGATGTTTCCGACCTCCTTTCCAATAAACCTCACTTCACCCTATCCCCTCACATCTCATCATGACTATCTCCACCTCATTCATCTCTGCAGTTACACATATTATTAACACCCCACTCAGCACAGGAACATTTCCTACCATCTTCAAACATGCACTGATTACCTCACTCCTCAAAAAACCAACGCTCGATCTATCCCAAGTTAACAATTACAGGCCTTTCTCTCTTCATTCCTTTTTTTTTCCAAAACACTTGAACATGCTGTTTCTATCTAGGTCTCTTCCTTCCTTTTACAGAATGGATTGCTTGATACCAACCAGTCTGGCTTCAAGAGGAACCACTCAACTGAGACGACACTTGGTCAACCAGCTATGACTTGATAGAGCTGTTCCATCTAGACCTCTCCTCTGCCTTCTACATGGTCAGCCACAATATCCTTCTTGCCACCTTCTCTGACCTTGGTATCACTGGGACTTCTCTCAGATGGTCTGAGTCCTACATCTTTGGCAGATCTTACAGTGTGTCCTGTTGAGGAGAGTTGTCAAAGGCACATCAGACATGCACAGGGGTGCTGCAAGGATTGGTTCCGGGTTTTCTGCGTTTTTCTCTGTACACTACCTTGCTGGGCTCCATCATTTAATCCCATGGGTTCTCTTATCAGTGCTATGCTGATGATATGCAGCTGTACCTGTTGTTCCCTCCTGAGGACAACATGGTAATCAGCTAGAGTCTAAGCATGTCTTACTGATATCTCAAACTGGATGAAGGACCACCATCAACTTGGAAAAAGCTGAGTTTATTGTGATCTCAGCCATCCAGTCTGTTCAACTCTCCATCTCTGTGTAGCTTGTCTCACTGTCACAAACACCTCCCAAATCAGTATGCAACCTTGGGGCGGTGATTGATGAGCAGCCATCTTTTTCTGACCACATTTCCACTGTTTCTTGATCATGCACGTTCACGCTGTACAACATACACAAGATCAGACATTTTCGGACAAAGTATGCAGCACAACGTCTATGCCAGGATTTGGTCTTGTCATATCTGGATTACTGCAACTCACTTCTGGCAGGAGTACCTGCATGAGCTATCAAGCAGCTGCTGGTTATTAAACTATGTGAGACGGGCACATGCGTCATACAGCTTTATTCCTCCTTGAACATCTAACACTCTCATTTCCTCTTTCGTCGTGTCACCAAAGCCAAAATGACCAGTCAGATTGCTCAAAAACACAGGACACGCAAACCGTGGTGTCTTATTAAATATTAGATATCTTTAAGGTTTTTTTTTTATTTTGTTTTGTTTTTTAACAAATTTTTCAATTTGTCTTTTTATTTTGACAGAACTGCAGTACAATATGAAAGAAAAATAAAAGAACAAGGGCTGGTTTAAAGGCTTTACTATATTTTAAAAATATACTTAATTTTAAGCCTTTCAGTTTTCATTAGTGAGTAAGAGAAAGGCCTTAACATGTAAAGCTGTCATATTTTTATAATAATTATCTTATGCCCTCATGATTGTTGTCATGGTTTTATTAGGCATAGGTGACATTCTTATTTTAATGGTAAAAAACACAGCATTTATCAAAGTAAAATATGTTGTCAAAATCATTTAAACTAAGCAATAACTTGAAAAAGCTACAGTACTGCTTGTTTCTGAAAATCAGAAGAAAATAGCAAGAATAAAAAGGACTTAAATTTATACAGTAATTGCTCATGTATTGTATCCATACTGCTCTGAATGCAATAATAAGAAATGGAATACTTATTACAAGGCAAAGAGGCTAGTATAGAAATTATTTTCACAGTTTATCCCCAGATATACTGAACTGTTTGATTTTAATAGTTTAAAGAAGTTTGTAATGTTTAGAAGCAGCAAGGCTTAGGTCAGCAATACCTAATTGCACACAAACATTCTGCATACTCCTCACATACAGTGCACAATAATCATAGATGTAAGTGTAAATCATGAGTGTGTAAAACAAAAATTTAATGTTAAATAATAGTCCCAGCCTTCAGCATTGCCTGAAACCAGGAATAAATTTCCCTAGAGCACCATCTCTAACTGTCAGGTATGTTAGGATTTTTCCAGCAAATGAAGACCTGTTTTTTGGAATGAGTGGAAGAGATACTTCAAAACAGTAATGGCTTTCATAAGTCAAAATTTAAGCAGAGATAGTTATACCAAAAGACCAACAATAAGATAAAGGGTCTGAATAAAGTCACTTAATAAGGTAAAATAAAACACCTAAAACTATTTTTTCATTTAAATTTCTATTGAAACTAATGTGATCACAACCCATTTATTTTTTACACACATATGCACATACAGTAGGTCATACCCTCTAATGTAACATGGCCTTATAGCAACTAAGTTTTCCAACAGTGGTACTTGATGATATCATGACTGTACAACTTGACACGAAAGAAAAAAAAAAGTAATAAAATAAAAACCTCACCATTTTCTTTTAATTCCCAACAATAATAATAGTAAATAGTAAATATGATTCTTTTTTTTCCCGAAGCCTCATTCTTTGTATGCCATTGCATTTGACACTTTAATTAAATTGATCTGTAGATTTTGTTCTACATAAATCATTAAAGATATAGCTATTGTGTACCATGACATGTGTGCTGTGGGCAATCAAAATGTAATCCTTTTGTCTTTAGTTTTATGCCTTAAATCAGCTTCTCCCATGGCATTTAATCTATCATGATTAAGCTACAAATAAACTGAAATATGTGCAGCACAACTTATCAAAAAAGAATCTGTATTTGGTACAGTGTACCTGCTACTTGCACTCAGAATGGAACTATTTGGTATCAGAGGTGCTGAAAAAGACATAGTTTTTATTTAACACTGTATATAATAATCTTTTATAATGTATTATAAG
>JANRMT010062818.1:9189639-9200453 GCA_026402145.1 Polypterus bichir lapradei | reverse complement strand
CTTAAGTCTTCAGTCTGCCTCAAAAATGATTTAAGATATGAAGAGGTAGGGGAAGTGATGGCAAAGGTGGTAGGGATGAGAACAGCGCCCATACATATGCTCTGCACGGGCACCCTGTTGCCTGCTGCCGAGAGTTGATTCTACAATAAAATAAAGTAAAAAGAGGAATAACCTTGGAGGTCAATCATCATCCCGAAAGTGGGTAGTAGTGGTCACGTAGTATATGTGTACCAAATTTCAGGTCAATAGTTTAAACGGTTTGCGAGCTACAGGTGATTTTAAATCCTGGACAGACAAACAGACAGCCATGGTAGTGTATTATATACAAAGGTATGGAAAAGGATTAAATGTAACTCAGGGGTTAGCTAAATGTAACTTGAAGCTGAAAGTGATCTATATATGTTAGTGACCAAAAGGACAAACTCTTTGCTTTTTGCCTGTGACTTCTCAAACACCTAAATGCTACTCTTCTGTCACTGCCAATACAGCGTAATTACTGACGTTTTGTTCTAGATTTACCATTGGCAAACATTGACATAAGTAATCGAATGTTCCCCTCAACATTCCTAAATTGTCAGACCACTGTTTTGCATTCCAAACCCTCTACATCTTGTCTCACCAGTCCTGGCTCTACCCTCATGTCCACAGGTTAGTACAAACAGAGGCAGCTGTTGTAATTGTTCTCAAAGCAACATCAAAGATGTTTATTTTCCTTTTCTCATCACAAGCTGATGAATTTGCAAATGTCTTGCACTAAAAACAATCTCAACTATGCTGTTGTTGTGCATATGATCTGCCTAAGTTATTTTTATTCATTTTGAACAAGTGAGGTACATTTAGGAGTGCAACTGTGCACAGAAATGTCAGATTTTAATCACAAAATTAATTTGAACAACCTAACAAAAAATTGATATGAATTAAAAATCAGAATAGAGCCTCTTTTAGCTGCAGTGTGAGCATAGCTTGCTATGTATGCGTAAAAGAGAATACAGTAGATCATGGTATCTTTCTGGAGTTCATTTTGTTGCATAGCAAATATAACTGGTGTCTAAAGGAGCACTGGAGTCAATGCTTCCTCCTAACACAAAGTCCGTGATTAACCAGCATGCAGAGGAAAGTGGTCTGGCATTATGACTTTTTACAGTTAAAATGTAAGACCAATTTTTTTTTAATGGCCGCCTGTAAGCCCTTACTGCATATTAGATTTGTTTGGGTCTGGGGTTGTAAATTCTGTGATTATGTGCCCTGTGGTAATTATTTACTAGCATTGCATATTGTCATCTTGTCTGCTCTGGCATGCATAGCTTATTATTACTTTCTGCAGTTTTTTGTTTTAATGTGGTTGTAACTAAGCCACTGAGTATATAAACTGAACATATACTATATACACAAGTTTTTATTATAATACAGCATTTAGTTTAGTTTTAGTATTTAGTTTGTTATGTCTGTGAACTGTTTGCGCCATGCAATATAAACTGATCATATCAACTTATGCACAGTTTGTTTCAGTGGGCCACCAGAATACGTACATGCCCAACAAAATGTAGTGTCTCAATCTGATACTTGTTCCATCCAAAGCCTTTAAAACACCAAAGCACCCACAGAAATCAGAACATATATTTATATATGTAACAGGTTTTCTTTTTACCTTTGATCCTGCTCAGATTCTATATAAGTTACGTGTAAGTTTGTTAATAGCTTGTGTAACCCTACCCTTTTTGAACAATTTAACTCCTACATTACAAAAGGACAACACTGAAAATCGGAGTATTTTTCCACTTCTAAAAATCTGTGCCAATTCAGAAGCTGTCTTTGTATGTACTATAACAATTTCGTGACCGGGTTTATTCTGAAGAATGCTTAAGTTGGCACTAAATGAATTAGGACTTTTTTGACTGATTTTTGTGTACAGCTTTTTTAAGGGATAACAGGATATTTCCATGGCCATTAAGTCTGTACTGTTCATCTGAAACAGCAATTATGCCCAAAACAGTAGTGCTATAAGTCATATTTCACTTGTCATACTCTGAAAGACATTATCGGTTGTTTACGTGTTGCATCTTTATTCAATATCAGATGCTCATTCACAGTAATAATATATATAATTAACCAAATTATTATAATATTTAAACATTCATTTCAAAACTAATACCTTAAACCAGAGAATTCCCAAGCAGACTATAAGGAAGCTAGAAAAATAATTTAATAACTTTAATAGCCTACCACTTATATTATTTAATGAACACATTTGAAGCCGAGAGGTAAAAAGTGTATTGATAATTCTAACTTTTTCATAAAATGAAAACAAAAAAAAAAAGCCATTATAAAAGCATCAGAGGCTCATAACTTCATGCAAAGCCCATTAAATAGTAGTGTATTCTCATTATAAAATTAGAAAGTCCTGGTCAAGATCTTTTATGAACAAGAAAAAACAGACAGTTAGTCAAAATCTGGCATTTGTCACAGAAGTTGAAAATACCACATAACTCATGACTGCTGATATACATTTGTGGTGACACAGAAAATTATTTTTTAAGGGATTATGATAAACTTGCATAATTTCTCGGATGCTATGGTAAATGGCTTGTTTACAGTCAATGAATGGAACAAAATCTAAAGGCTGTTACTACTTAAGATATTAATAACAAATATTTGCTATAGAATATTATTTTTTGGTGTCCTTCTGTGGAAAATTTTCAATATGATGACATCTGCATGTTTTTTAGTGCTGATGAGAGTGAGCCCATATGTAGAATCATTTGCATATATTGCAGATTGACTGGTAAGTGACACCACCTAAGACTATGTCTGGCAAGGATTTCTATATGTATGTGTGGGGAGAGAATTTTATGAGGAATATTGCAGGGTGACTGCCAACTGGCACCACTCAAGACTTTGTCTGGATAGGATCTCTGTGTATGTGTATGTGTATGAGTGTGTTTGTGTATGTTAATCTTCAAGGATGGGAATAGATGAATCCAATAAACATTCCTGGTAAGTCTCACAAACATCACGATAATACATTCGGTTTGTTGTAATTTCCTATGGCTTTAGAATTCATGTTAAGACATTTTATGATTCAGAAATAAAAGCAAAAGTAGCACAGCAGGAGCCATTTCTCCATGTCAACTGGTAGGTAGTTTTCCTTCATATATTTCTGAGTAATAATAACACAGTGAAGCTATTTTCTTCACAAATTCCTAGTTCTGTCAACTTGTCTCTTTTTGCAGTATAAATTACCATCTCTTCTAGAATGGTGTTTTATTTATTTCTGAACTCATTATATAATCTGAAATTAGTTATTCTATGAATTATTTTTATTAAGCTCGATAAAATATATTTTCTCCAGAAATTAAAATTTTTTCCACACAGTATTTAAAGTTGTAGCATACTGCACTTGAATATTATTAAAGTGATAAACCTGAATGTTTTGTTTTTAAATAAACAGTTTTTAATAGCCATTTTAAAATAACCATTGCATCATCTTTTAAATCAAAATATTAATGTTTATATTAATATAAGTCATCCGCGTGCTGGGGAAAAAACAGTCGACACTATTGCAATACTGTGAAATTTATATTATACCTCAGCTCAGCTTATTAAAATAAATGTTAACTGTTTACTGCCTAACTGTATTATGTGATTAAATACACCATCATACAATTTTTCCCTTAAACTACAAAAGTGGAATTGCTTCCTTGGTATAGCTTGCAATAGTATTTTATTATTCTCTTTTATGAACTTATATAAATTAGTCTGTAGAAAATATGCTTCAGGAATACTAGAACAATTTATGTAACACATTATTTTTGACTGCAGTTCCATGAGGACAACACACTTTTTTTACACTAAGCATAAATCAGACTCACTAATTTAAATGAGAAGGACATAAAGGTTTTTAAAGGACACTTAAGATTGATGATTAGCTGTTTGTACAACTAAAATGAAAAATAAACATCTTAGGTAATTAGATGATACAGATGGAGAAAAGGACATTTTCTTCTTAATTTGTCCTGGTACCACACAGACATGCACATCACAGTTCTTGTGTCTGGCCATATTGAAATGCATTGTCAGTTCTACAGTAGATATTCTCTTATCATGCATGCTGTCAAGGAGTCAATACAAACATTAAAAACTAACCATATTTCCACTACCAGGAAACTTCTGCTACAGTAGATGTTCTCAAGAAAACACCCACTGACCTACACTGCATGGCACTGTGACTTCCTGATTGCTATTCAGCAATGCATTACTTATGATCCTCTTATAATGTGAAACACTTGGTAATTATCTGCATCCTACGAGAGAATCTTGGCCTAAGATACTCCATGCCTTTTTGGTTGTTTCTCTGTTGATTTCATTTTACAGCCAAATGCTTTGTATTATAATTTATGTGATGTGTTGATCTTAACAGCTTGTTTTCATTAAATTTTGTTTAATATTTTTACAAACCTATTAAAAAGCCCAGGTTTTGCCAGTTCTGTTCATGTTTCTGTTTTTTTAGCAATGCTGTACATCCGTCATTTCCACAGGAGTCACAGTGTCTAATGTTGCTCTGATATGAGATGGATAAATAAATAAAATGAAAAACATATCAGTTTTTATCTCGATTGAATTGGAAGTGGAAAAGGTTAAGTCAATGTGTGTTAAACAAAATTAGGGTCAAAAACAAGGCTATGGTCACAAGCTCAAAGTCTTTTCAGAAGAAAAAAGTAAATTGCAAAGGAAATAACCAGAAATCGGTATCTGGCAAAGCAGGTGTCAATACTGCACATTCACACCATACATCAGAGTGAGGGGCTTAATTACAGGAAATTGGAAGACATACTAAGGTCAGAACTGAGAATTTTTATTGTAACAGTGTAGTGGGGATGCAGATACAAAGGGAAATGTATGTTGTGGCCAAACCGAGTATCAGGGAGAAACATCGATAATAAAATAAGAACTGGCAGACAAGTCAGGAACTGTCATCTTTATTTTTTCCTACAAGACATCCACTTTTTTCCCAAGATGGCAGACAAAAACTAGTCATTTGCTACTAGAATTAGGATTGTGTGGCTGTATAGACAATACTGGCTTGTGTTGGACCAGCCCAAACCATAATGATGCCAAGAAAACAAAAGTATACAAAAGGGATGCTTTTATTTACCACATAATGACAAGAATGGATAAACAGACAACAGACAAAGGTGCTGATGACATTTTATAATTATTCTTATTGTTTTCATTAATGAGCTTGTAATAAAATGGGTTAGTATTTGAAGGCACATGAGCTAATACTCTGTTAATGTTTGTTAATTAACTTAGTAATGAAAGTTATAATTTGTTATAGTTCCATATAAACACTATGAAACTAAAACCATGTACTCTTTGTGGGCTTGGATATGCAAATGTCAGTACATATGTGTTGTGACACTGAGTCAGGAACATGACAAGAGCAAGTTAAGGGCCTCAAAATAACCATAAAGCAGGCCATGACCTTCACTAGTCAGTGCAGAAGAGGTTCACCCAAGCCAGCCAGTCTCCAACTACCACCTGAAATTATCAGGCTAAGCATGCCCAAAAATGGAAAGTGGCTTTCAAAATTTTAAAATATGCACCAAAGTTCCAAGTTTAAGAAAATTCATTATATGGGAAATAAAACTGTGAAACATTGGCTTGTATTGGCATTGCCAAACAGTTCATTAATGAAAACATAATAAAATGCTCAAAAGAGCAAAAAGAATATGCCTAAAAAGCAGGGTAAAGCAAATATGTCCAAAATCAGTATCCAAAGGAAAACAAAAAAAAAATTAAAAACAAGAAATCGCAAATAACAGCAAATGCAAAGAAAGAAAATACTTACAGATGCTACTCAAACTCAACGTACTACTCCCGAGATCCAGGTAGTGTGGCTCACCCACTTGCCCATCTCAAATATTGCACAAAGCTATACCCTCTTCATTCTCACAATTTTTTTTCTCTCTATTTCTCTCATTCTTTCATATTCACTCTTTTTCTCGGTCTGTTTATCCCCCATTCTTCTCACTTCAAGTAATAAAGGGCAAATCTCCAACAGAAGTTTTTGTTTCCTTTCCAAAGTTTATTCCAGGTAATCCTAAAGGAAATTTGGAGATGAGGGTAGAGTGTATAAATTCCTGGTTTCCAAGGTACTGTTTCTTCTATAAGCTTATCAGTTTGGATTTTTTAAATGCTGTTGTGGGTAGAAAAAGATTTGGATTACCAACAAGATTTTCAATTTGTTTAATTCAAGCAAGCACATTTCAGATCACTAGGTACAGTAAATTCCAAACCGGTGTTGTGGTGCTGTTGGGATCTTTAATTTTCAAAACATTATTATATCTTTCTTAATTATACACCTGGCAGTCCACATAAGGAGTTTGGATTTTTCACATTGTGACCATTTTCCTACTACTTAGCACCGTGAGCTGCATGCTCATATGCTCTTAACTGTGAGCTAACCCTTTGTTAAACAGTAAACCTATGGCAAAGAAATACAACTGCCTTTCAGAAACTCTATCTTAAACAGCATTTCAATGAGAAACAAATACACTCTTACCCGTCCTATGCAGAATCAGCTGCAGGCTTGTAGGCGTACCGCATAATGTGCTTCTCAAATGTGGTTTAGAACATTTTAAAGACCCAGACCCGACCAACCTAACGGCTCAGTCTCCTCTCGTCTCTCCCTCAGACTGCATCTGCCCCAGTCGCTGCCTCTGAAGCAACTTAATCCACTTGATGAAGAAGACTGTGTTCTTTTAACCAGGAGAGATGAACTGGACTGCGATGAATACGCTTGCCTACAGAAGATAATCCCCTTTTCAATAAATTCTTGTGTCTGTTCCTGCCACTTCAGCAATAAAGATTTTGTATCTTGGAAACCTGGTTCTTTTTCACAGGTTCCTGTGCAATTCAGTGACACAAGCTTGACAATATGCAAGAGGTTCAAATATGCCTTGGCAATGCTTCCCAAAATACAATGCTCTCATTTGAGACATCATCAGAGCAACAGATTAAAGATCATCCTTGGCAGTGCCAGCTTATTCTAGTTTGACAGAGAAACCCTTGTATTGCTGTGATAAAGAATATTCATTTACCCTTAATATTTCTTTGTTCTTCTTTTTGGCTCTGACTTTTGACTCTTAGTTTGGTTATGATGCTCGTCATGTTGATTGTCTGTTTTAATCTTTGCCCATTCACTCACTATGATTCTCTTGGTTATGTTTTTATTTTTTCCTTTACTGGTTCTTTCAAGTCAGTATAGATGGCTTCTCTCTTTATCTTTCTCTGTCACCAGCAGTCCTTCTAAGAAGGAGAGTCATATTGAACTTTATTGTTAATTTTTTTGCAAAGTCGGGATATTTTCATAATTGAGAATACAGCTAAAATAATTATTCTACATGTGTCCCTTTAAAATTACTCCTTGCAAAGGTAATGCTCTGATCAAATTCTACATAAGACCTACTCTGAATTGCCACCTAAACTGTATGCTTGGATTGGGAACAGCAGTCTAGCCACCACTCTTTGGAAAGTAGCCAGAGCTCTGCCAAGCCAAATTGGAATGTTATATTACTTGCAATGCCCCCTAAAGATGTTATAAATCATGTTCTCCTTTGCAGTTTTTAACTGTAATCTTTTGTTATACCATTCCTGGTTATGAAATGAGCTTTGATAAATTGCTTAGTTAACCACTATCCTAGGTGCAGGGTAGGCAACAAATATTAAGGCTGAGTTTCTGGAAGTCATTGCAGGATTGACAAATTCCACTTGGATTTCCAGCTGAAACAGCCTTGTTAGAAAGGGGGGTGTATGCCGTAGCAGATGGGCTGGTATCCCAACTGGGATTGAGAACATTTTTTTACCTGGATGCACAGTGTGGCTAGAGGAGCATCCCCACTGAGATGGTTCCTACTGCTTTTCCCAGTCAGGAAAAAAAAATAATGGACAGACTAGGGGAAGCTGCTTACCAGGAACTTATCATCCCCCAGTATGATAGCTGGCAGTGCAGGGTTGCATGGGAATCATAGTTTAGGTGAGCAACTGTGCTTTGGTCCTTGGGAGCCATCAGAGGGTGCGACAGGTAGAAGTCCTGTTTTGCAGATTAAGTGCTTCCACTGTGCAATGCTGTGGAACCAGAAGTACTCCAAGTCCAGCATAAAAGAAGCTGCCTCCCCTTAATTTGGGAGTTGGAGTCGCGAGGAGATGGACAAGGGCTAGCTGGGAGGAGTGGAAGGAGAGGAAAAGGATCATATTGATTTATATTTTGTTTGCTGGTAGAAGAAACCTGTTTAGGTTTGTGTAAATAAAGATTACTTCCTTTTTTTCTGGGATTGAGGTGCTGTAGTTGTATCTGTTGGTTTCAAGCTCAGGGAAACTGCCTAGAAGTTACAGGGGCTATCCGACTTCTAATATTTCTTTAGTTAAATCTTCAGCCATTTCACCTTGTGGATCTGATATAGTCTCTTTTTCACTATGAGACACACTAAAGAATGCTGGCTTCAGCCTCAATGTGCACCTTCCAGTCTTACCAAAGTAAGTCCAGAACCCCTAATGGTTGTTTACTATATAAAAACTTAAAAGATGGAAGCCTGTGGACCCCCTGGTAACCTGTGATAAAACAAAAAACAAAGGAAGTAATCAGGTATCCGTGCCTTTCATCTGTTGCTACTAATTTTCTTGACATTTATTTTAAATTTAATTAAATATTAAACTGTTTTAGTCAACCCTTTGGACTTCTCTTTTACACATTCGCAATGTGACGCTCTAAACGTTTTCAATGGTGTTGCCACCAACCTTTTCAAGGAATTACTTTTAATTGCATCAGGCTGGGAACAAACAGAAATATTAGCCCCATCTGGACAATTGTTCAGAATTACAATAACCAGAATACCCCATGTAATCCTCTTAAAGGTAAGAGAAACAGGTTCAGTGCAATACATTTCTCCATGCAAGTGATATGTTTTTAATAATCTTGTGCATTGTATTTTTATAAGTATTATCTGTACACAAGCTTAAAGATTTTCAGAACCAGGTTGACATTCTTAATTTTTTTTAGTGATAATGACATTTACAGTGAACCCTCGTTTATCACGGTTAATCCGTTCCAGATTCCGTTCCAGACTCTTCCAGATAAATGAATTTTCGCGAAGTAGGATTCTTTATTTATAAATCGAATATTTTCACAGTTAGAGTATAGAAAACCTGTTTACGACCTTCTGAATACGTTTTTTAACATTATTAGAGCCCTCTAGACATGAAATAACACCCTTTAGTCACCATTACACTCGTACTACCCAATATACTGTATTAGACAAAATAAGAGAAAATAAGACATATTAGACGTTACAAATATCATATTACTAGGTGCACTCGCCTTTTAAGGCGACCGACTTTTATCCTCAATTTTTGTGCGCTCCATGTGTACATCAGGCATGTAAGTGTAGGGAATGAGAACATCAAAGAGCCCATTCATAACATCTCCCGAAAACCTAAGTTTTTTTTTATCCCCTCAAGTGCCTGTCCAAAGTCGTACAATGTCAGCCCGAATCTGTACCGCTAAAGACGGAGTTTCATGCACTAAATAAGCTATAGATGAGAATAAGCAAGCACCATCTCCCCTGATATTTACTACGCGGTGAGGCATTTGTACTCCATCAACATTAATTATTTTCAGAGACATAATTTTGTCTATTTTTCCAGCGCATCGCGCACAAAAGCAAGGGAACGATGAGAGCACCAGAACTCTGCTCACATCGCGTCGCTTCGTACCTCAAGCCGCAAGTAGTAAGTCTGTAATAAGCGGAATACCGCTACGCTTTGCACTCACGGGACGGAAGGACAATCCCGAACGCTTTTATATAGTAGATTATTGTACTGTACATTTAATTGCACACAACCACTAACCTATGAAGGCACGACCTCAGTAGGAAAGTCTTCAGAGGTGGTGCAATATCTTCAGCAGGTGCGTTGTTGTCTTCAGTGAAAAAGTACTAGGAGTAGGCAATGGGTGTCTGGGTGCGCGGCTGAATAGGCAGTTGCTGGCGCTGTCTTTTCATATGCGTGAGGAGGCTTTTGTAGGGTATTGCCATCTTTAATCATATCCAAGAGTTTCACCTTCTCCTGGATAGTAAGCATCTTCCTCCGGCGCTTAGTTTTATTGTCAGAAGGCTTAGAAAAAGCAGCACGTTTAGGAGCCATCGTAGGGTTTAGATAAAAGTTCTCAGAAAGCGCATGCGTAGTGACGTAAGCGTGTATGAGAAAGAAATCGCGATAGAGTGAAGCCGCGAAAGTCGAAGCGTGATATAGTGAGGGATCACTGTACTTCATTTTCAGATTCCAAGAAAATATTTTATAAATTCAAAGATATTGAATGATTGTCATAGTGGCGGTAAAAATTCTACTGATCAGCCAACCTAAAACTGAATTCAGGAGGTTCATTAAGTGGACGATAGATAAGGAATAATTTAAAAAAAACAAAACAAACTAGGAACTGTATAGTCTTTTGGAAGCAGAGATGATTCTTAAACAAAAATACTTTTATACATCTGATGACAACTCTATAAAAAGTTAGTAGTGAATAGCAGTGAAATCTGCCACCCTTCTTCCTAAAACACCCACCTCCAGTTCCTCCAGTCTGTGCACTTTAAACTGCTGGGGTTTCAAACCATTACTTATAGTACTAGGGTGTTGTACCGTGTTAGCCATTATGAATGTAGAGAAGAGCCAAGCAAAATGACACCTTTTATTGGCTAACTAAAAAGATTACAATATGCAAGCTTTCGAGGCAACTCAGGCCCCTTCTTCAGGCAAGA
>JANRMT010062818.1:9116721-9144228 GCA_026402145.1 Polypterus bichir lapradei | reverse complement strand
AAAGGTGTCATTTTGCTTGGCTCTTCTAAACCATTACTTAAAAAGTCAAACCTAGACCCACAGAGAGCAAAAGAAATTGAACAGAAGTCTTGAAACTGAGAGAAAATAAAAAAGTTAAATTTGTTATTAGCATTTCAGAAGCTCAGTAGCACAAGGTAACTGATGATTAATGATTAAGTACATTGAGTACATTGCAATGAGCGTGGCTACAGAAGAAGCAGACACACACACGTAGACCTCAGTAGCTACTTGGCTCCTTGGTTTGGCTTGAGAACCACTTCTGCTTGCTACAATATCTTTCTGTCATTGTGATTATTGCATCACCGTATGGCATAACAGTAGTAAACAGGCTTTAGATAAGCATTGCGGTCTTTGTATGTACTATGTGTTAAATGCTCCAGCTATATTCTGGAATGGCATTTGTACATTTCAAATTAGGCAGTAATGTTAACTTCCTTTAGCTGCTTGTTTAGATGTACCATAGAAGGTGGATGTTGTGCAGCCTTGTCAATGCTTTTACTGGAGTCATTAGACTGATTTGTCGATTCGGGTGTTTTGAGTACTGAAATCTCCCGTGCAGATTTGTCTGTAGACAGTTTATAGTAAACAGAATACTGCTGTCTGTCAGATTAGGATAAACAAGAGAACCGTTACTCTTTGCAGCTCAAAATCACCACTCCTATCCTGAGCGTTGACTTCTTAAGGCAGTTGATTGCTTTAGAAATGAGCCACTGCGAATCATCTAATTGTTCCCACCCACCTTTAAGTAAAATTCACTCATGGTTATCTCTAGACATATATATTAACATCTTGCTTATTCAGACTAGGTACTATATATGCAATATACAAATACATTTGATAAAAAGCTGTTGTGTGGGAAACATTTTTATATCTAATACAGTAGATGGCCTTGTGTTCATGCAAAGTTGGATCCTAATGTAACACTGTTTGCCTACAATTTTGCCCCCTGCAAGAAAAATATGTGAGGCAGGCATAGGAGATTTTTATATTATTTCAGATATAAGATCAAAATAAGACTGTTTTGTGTTAGGTATCATACAAAGATTATTTTATTGCATTCTGGATGTATCATACTTCAAAAATAAGAGGTCTACCTAGAGATCATGTATCAGAGATTAAAAATGAAAAGGTCACATCATAAAAGAAACACATTGTGACATTATTCCTTATATGAATATGTTATATTTGTGTGGAAAATATGCAAAGATCTTGCACCTTTAATTTGGGCTGTTTTTCATTTTGAGACCTCACAATTAAACTGTACATTTTGTACAACAGGAAGCTGTATTTTATATTAAAAGCCATAGCAACTGTTTGCAGCCTCCTTAAAGTGCTTTTCACTGTATAATAGGATCATAATAGGATCCTTTTTAACTTGTTATGGAAAAGCTCTCAATAGATTTTTCCCATTCTACTGTACTTATACTGCTTTGTGTAAAAGCTATTTAATGGCATTGAGTTTTTAATTACTGTGGCTATTTACTCTTGATACATCCCCTGAGATTTCCCTTAATGTTATTTTATCATTTTTCACAAAGTTATTTATGAGCGTATAATTAATAATCCTTATCCTTAATAATAAATCTGTCACTCTTTTCTTTTACTATATTTGATGACCTTTGTCTTTAAAAAAAAACTGTGATTTCACTTTAATTGTGTTAAATGTATAATTAATTAACATATGCTTTGCAATACAATGTTTTTATTATTGCTGGAAAACGGGTATAAATCAAATCTAATCTCATTTACACATTTGGGGATTTCACATGTTTTATTTCCTGAGCAACAGTATCTGGAACTAAACTGAGAATATCACAATACAGTAACAGAAGACATTAAGTATGCATGCACAATTTAATACAAGAATGATAATTTTAAATATTTTGTAAGTTTAGTGGAATACATAGTCATAATTTTATTTGTCACAAAGGGAAATGTAGATTTTACAGAAGTTGAAGAAATAGTATTAAAATAAATCAACAGCTCCGTCAAACACACACACAAGAATTACAAAAAAAGAAGAAAATCTTCTGACTTGGCTAATGAACAGTCAGCAGTCACAGCAAGGTCTTATAAAGCCATATTGTTGTAGCTGTACAGGAGCACCAATAGAATTTCTTGACACATTTCTGCTGAAAAAAATAATTAGCTAAAAGAATTTGCTTTGCTCTGTGTTTGGCAAAATCACAGAAATGTTTGGGAATTTCACCAAACTCTGCAAAATGCTTTGAAGTCAATCTGGAAGGAGGAACTGAACTAGTTTTGAGTGGATTATAATGGTGCAATGGCTTTTTAAGTGTCCCTGATGGGTAGGGAAGCATGTGCCAACTATACTGGACCGATTTTAGAGGCCAAAAATGTAATCTGTGTTGTGAGGCAACAGTGTTACTCACTCTGCCACTGCACCTCAAACAACAAAAGACTCAGACGCAACAATAACAACAAACAAAATACAACAAATAGCTAAACATTAGAAATAAGTAAAAAATATATAAATATATATCATAGCACTCACAGAGATCCAATCTTTGGACACAAATTGGCCGTGTGAGGAAGTCACAGCATGTGAAAACCTTATTCCATTGTTTAAAGTCACAGCGCAGCTAAAATGTCTTTTTTGTTTCCCATGTATTTGTGTAGATATTTCTCACATTTCTACTCAATTATTTAGAAGAAATGCTGTGTAAATAGTAATACATATTTCATTTTTATCATTTTACAGGGTCTCCAGTTTTCTGATGAGGGGCAGAGAAAGGGGAGGGCTCCTTTTAAGGCTTGTTTTGACTCATAGTTGCAGCACATGGCTAATTATGCATTCTACCAGCATACTTGAGTCAGTGTTCTATATCCAGTGGCAGCACTCATAATGGTCAGCTTAAGTATCCCTAAAATTAAAATATTGTAAGGTTTTTCTTTAAACGCATGCGGGGTGGAAGGAAGGAGTGCTGTCTGGGTCGTACATGCAACAGATCAGCAACATTCTTACATTATGCATGTGTGAAAGTGCTATGCATGGCTGCTACACCTCTGTGATGTCACACTGGCCTCACAAACCATTATAGAATGCTTGGAAAAAAATGGCCATACTGTTAATTTCCAGGAAAATATTCTGTGAATACAGCATATTTGTTATGAAAAATAAATACCAAATGCTATGCTACTGTGTATACACTGCATAATGATTATGTGTCATTTAGAGGATGTGGCGCATTTTTCATAGATGATGGTAAAAGTAAGGAAACAGCTTAAATGAATGTGCAATTAATTTTAAACAATTCAAACATTTTCCTTAAATTTTATGACTGTTAATTAAATAGAAATTACTTGTGTCACAAATGTTCACATACATTATTTTTGCTACATTAAAATGTCACAAAGTATAATCTCGAAGGTCACACAGAAAAATAAAATATTGATTTCAGTTTATAGAGCCACACAGATCCATGGATCAATAAGGTGAACCTGGCCAGATTCAGAACAGACAATTCCACTATCCAAAGCACTTAATCAAAATGTGAAATCTAACCTGACCCTGCACAAAATACAAAGTGTTGTTATTGAGATATATATTTAAAAAGAAAACATATAGTAAAAGAACTGCTTGGTGGCTCATGGTAGTGTAATGCTGTTTTCTCGCACTGACCTGGGACTAACTTCCTACTTGATCATTTTTTTTTTCTCACCGGTGAACCTTTGTCTAACTTTCACTTGACTTCAGACTGAACATACTCTTGAAGGCAGGTGATGTTTAAACACTTTCCTGGAGTCACATGCAAACAAATCCAAAATTCACCTCCAGAAAAGAACTTGTCTCCTTTTCATCAGTGAAAGAAGTATGAAGATCCATTTACAGCCACTGAAAAACCTCAGTCTCTAAGCGTATCTAAGGCTTAGTTGACTTGTCTTTCCAAGAAAGTTCTTGTACTATCTCTTTTCTTGAAATTGACATGTAGCCTCCTTTGTTCTCATCTTGGACTTTGTGCTGCTGCCTAACACTCAAGAGACATATTGATAGCCTACTACAAGTCATTCACGACTCATTTCCTGTCTGATAATCAAGTTCTCTGCTCTCCAATGTTCTTGGGGAATGTTACAGGGTTACTTTCTCTTGTTCTTGTTCTATTGAATTTGAAGAGATTTGGAAGATATCCTTTTAAAGAACCCAGCCTATCTCCCCTGGTGGCCTGGTCCTTACCCATTAGCATGTGGATGAGTGATCCTTTTGACAAAGTATATTTTGTCTTTTCCCTCGTGCCATTTTTTTTTGTTTTTCTGATCCTTAACGCTAGACTCCCTGAAGCCTACAAAAATGTTTGTTGTCCCTGACCACCTTAAGTTTCCCCGTAGCACCAGCACCAATTGCCTCTTGATAAGTGCTTCTGTTTTGCAAATGTGTCAATTAGCAGCACAAAACCTGCACTCACCCATCCTCCATTCAGCCAAGCTGAAGGCATCACACACTAAAATTTTCACAACTCAACTCTGTCTTGATGTATTTATCTGACAATGAATTGTAGGGAATTGTATATGTAAATGATATATCATTATTTGAAATACATACATTTCCTGTATGTTCCATGTCTACAACAATCTATGTAAATGTATGATGACATAGGAAATGTGAGGCAAGAAATGTTAAACACAGTTAAAACAGATTTTTTTTTTCATATGTTATAGTAATAATTGACACATTTGCAAAACAAAACTGCTTATCAAAAGGCAATTGGTGTAGTGATAAGAAGATGCGAGGAAAATTAAAATTGTCAGAGACAAAGAAAATATTCATCGGCTTCAATTATTCAAGTGTTAAAAGACAATAGAAACTTTAAACACAGACAATTTTAGATCTCGCCAAGATATAAATACTGGCATACTTTCTACAAGCGTTTTTCCATTCAAATGTATGGTTCAGATAGTAACTGAAGGATGCTGCCACACTACTTAATTACATCATGACTGTTTTACAAATAGTGTCCATTATTTGACACCACTTCACTCTTTGTCACCTTTTCCCCCAGAATTAATTTTACTTGAAGTTATCCTGGAATTTTTTGTCTGCTTCGTAACATTCTGGCCTTAAATATATTCTGCATTTTTTTATTTGTAAATTAGTAGTTTCTGTGTTTTAGTACATTTAAGATGTTACTAAAGAAAAGTAACACAATGTAACAGTCCCTATTAGTTTTATCACTGCTGTTTGTAAATGTGGATTTTCTTCAAAGTATAGAATTACTTAAAATTTCAGTGACATTTTACATTTCAGGTGATGTGGCCTTTGTCCACCTCTACTGAGTATGTTTCTTTTAAATATCTGAACTCTGTTCAATAAAAATGAGCTTTAATTACTCATCAGCTTTAGGACTGATTACTTTCTCACTTTGGTGTTCCGTTTTACAATGGATTGCCTGAATGATTTAATTTGTGATGAGACTGCTGCTATTCCTGGATATAATCTTTTCAGAGCTGATAGATGTTATTCGTTTTGCAATAAATGTTATATGTGGTGAAGTGTGCTTCCATTTTAACAATTTGTGGTGTACCAATGTTACAGTGTTGGGAATATCTAGCTCACCTAATCTAGAATTTCTGATAATTAATTGCAAACTGTTTTATCTGCCAAGGGAGTTTGCATCTGTTATTTTTATTAGAGTTTATGTTCCCTTGAAGAAATGCTACTATCACAATGCAGCTTTTAGCAGATTGAGTCTCATCTGCCTGGAATAATTGCTCATACTCCAAAGTTATTATCTTGGGTGATTTAAAATCATTCCATATTGTTATCTGAACTCCCCAAATACAAGCAGGTGTTATGATGTGCTACTAAAGAGGGAAAACTGTTATATTTCATAGCGAGTTATGACGAGCTCAGGTACTGTGATATTTGGGCAATGTAGAGATTCGGCCTACACCACTTATTTCAGAGGCTATTTTAATGCTGGATGGGTTTCATCATGGGAAAATGCAGCAGGAGGACAGGACATTTTTGTAAATGTGCAGTGATGAAAAAAGGAGCACAGTATAATTAAAACTAAATGTTTGCATTCAATTGCAGACTGAATTCGTCCATGTCACCGCCTGGGAAAGTAAGTTACATCATCCTGGCTGACTCAGCAACAGAAATGATTCACTCTGTACCAATGTCTTTTTGATGAATCATTTTTAATGCTGCTGACTTCAAAGAAGAAATCAATGCTTATTAGGCTTGTTCCTTTTATGGACACTGCTCTTTCCAAATATTAATGCCTTTAAATATAAAACTGTGGCACAATCTGAGCAGATCTGACATCATCTTATTGGCACCTACAAACCTCTAATGACAGTAGCAGGTCTTTATTATCCAAACCAGATGTTTTATGTGTGTTTGGTGTTGTGGTCGTTGTTTGTTTTTATCATATTTATTCAGTTTTTTTATCAGAAAAAATTATAAACATTGTGAAACTGGACTGCTGAAGTTGTGGAGAGACTATAGAGTGACATGAAACATGTTCAGAGAACCCTGTGTTGGTTTAGATGAGTATTGCAGATACTGGAGCGCAGATGGAGAACAACAGATCTAAAGCTCTTTCAAATTCCATGGACAAACAGTGTTAAAAAATATAAAAAAGCTCTCTTTAAAGCTTACTCAGACTACTATTCTTAAATAATTGATAATAGTAATAACAATAATAATCCTTCTGTACTGTTTAAAACAGTGGCTAAATTATCAAATGGGAATTCAGATCTACAGTGCAAAATACCAACAGATATTAGCAATACAGACTTTATGAACTTCTTTGATGAAAAAATTAAAAATATAAAATTCCGGATCTCAGCATCAGAGCGCAAACCACATACTAGCTTGGCAGACCCTGTCTCATATTGCATTTTAAAAACTTTAGAAATTTTAATCCTGTAACAGAATAGGAAGTCCATCCATTATCCAACCTGCTATATCCTAACTACAGGGTCACGGGGGTCTGCTGGAACACACACCAGGCTCACACTAGGGACAATTTAGGATCGCCAATGCACCTGACCTGCATGTCTTTGGACTCTGGGAGGAAACCAGAGCACCCAGAGGAAACCCACACAGACCCGGGGAGAACATGTAAACTCCACGCAGGGAGGACCCAGTAAGTGAACCCGGGTCTCCTAACTGCGAGACAGCAGTGCTACACACTGCGCCATCGTGCCGCCAGAATAGGAAGTCTTAACTTTAATTTCTAAAATGAAACCTACTACTTGTTTTTTTTAGATTTGATGCCAACAAAAAAAAGTGCAATGAATGTTCTTGCAGCACCTATTCTTAGCATTATTAATAGTTCATTATTACATGGCACTACTTGATGCACTAAAAGTGTCAGTCATCAAACCATTACTTAAAAACTCAAACCTAGACCCACAGATTCTTAATAATTATAGACCTATATCAAATTTACCCTTTCTCTGTAAATGCTTGAAAAAGTAGTTGCCAATCAGCTTCAGTCACACCTTACGCATCACAAATTATTTGAGAAATTCCAGTCTGGCTTCCACACTGGTCATAGTACCGAAATGGCACTAACACGGGTTTGTAAACGACATTCTGATATCCTCTGATGAAGGAAACTCCAATGTAATCATGTTGTTAGACTTAAGTGCAGCGTTCAACACCATTGACCATTCTATTTTACTTCATAGGCTGGAAAATGACATTGGGCTTACAGGCACTGTGTTCGCTTGGTTTAGTTCTTATTTATCAAATCGATTCCAATATGTACAGAAATGTGCTGACAGTATTCCATCATTATACACAGAAGTGAGATATGGTGTCCTGCAGGGCTCAGTACTGGGACCTTTACTGTTTTGACTTTACATGTTTCCACTGGGATCTATCATTAGAAAACGTAATGTTAATTTTCACTCATATGAAGATGACACCCGGTTATACCTTTCTTGTAGAGCAAATGAAGATTCTCTGATATTGACTTTAATTAGTTGTGTTAGTGAATTAAAGGAGTGGATGAATGAGAACTACTTTAAACACAGACAAAACAGATATGCTAATTATTGGAGAGAATGATGCTGATAGCAACAATATATTGTCATTATTTAACACAGTTAATCACTATTAGTTTTACTGAATCAGCCCACAATCTAGGAGTTATCTTTGACTGTAGTATGTCATTTAAAGTGCATGTGACAATGCAGGTTCTGCTCCATGCTCACATCTTCCTTCTGGGAGCTCTGAACCCGACACTGTCGGTAATGTTATCGATGAGCTGGACAGTGAGGCACAACAAAGCAAGGGGATGGTGCAAAAAGTGAAAAGTGCTTTTATTAACAACAATCAAAATCAAAACAGTGTTCAAAGTAAAGTGCCGTGCTTCAAAAGTCTTCAAAGTTCCTTCAATAAATAATCCATTAAAATGAATGAACTGGTGGAGGTTAAAAACACACTAGAAAAAAATCCTTTAAAAACAACGAGGTTAAAACAATGGCTGGAAGCAGTCTTTTTTAAAACAAATCCCAGTGCCTTTCTACTGGTGACTCCCCTGCTTCTCCTGTCCAGGCTATGCACCATGGGAGCCACCCTACGTGCAGCTGCCCTTCTTTCTGCCTTCTTATGCTGGTCGGTTTGCCTTGCCAATCCCTAGCTCCGGTGGGCTTCACCTGACCGTGACTTAGGCTCCCCAGCGACCAGGGCGCTTACGCTGGGGCTTTCACATCCCAAGTCCCAACTCCTGCTGCCTTCCCAGCATTATACGGCAAGCCATCCTCCTTCCGGTCACTCCCGCTCCTTAATAATGCTCAGCGAGTGCGACCACTACCTCCTGCTCCCCGGCTGCCAGCCAAACACCCATTCTCGCTTTTCAGCTGCAGGTGTTCGTCCTGCTAGCTCATGCACCGGCTTTCTCCTCCCTGCACCCTGCTCCCTGCTTCCTGCTTCCTGCCTTCTCTCCTTCTTAGTCTCCGTCCATTTTTTCTTTCTTCCCTCACTAGCCGCCTTGCGCTTCTATTTATTACGGGGACATGGATCAGAGATGGCAATTAGCAGCTCCTAGCACCTATCACGAATGTGGACAATTCCTCACCTGTGCACTTAAGTGAGGATCTCCCGCATCACGAATCCACCTGGGACCCACTCATACCACGCCCCATCTCTAAGCTGTGAGTGCGGCAATTATTTATTTTAAAAAGTGTCCTTTTTGACGTGCGCTGTGGACCCGCTACACCACGGCGCACGTTACAAAATTAATTTGTGCATTTATTTCTAGTAGGATTGCAATGCAATGTGGTGTTCACTGTATGTTCAAATTGTTCTTCATACAGCTTTCAGTAAATCCAAAATGCCGCTGCAAGAATTATAACAAGAACAAGAAAATACGAACACATGACTCCAGTTCTTAAATCCTTACACTCACTCTCAGTAAAGTTTAGGGCAGAATTCAGAATTTTCCTTTTAACATATAAAGCCTTAAATGGCCATGGTCCAGCTTACTTATCTGAACTTATCATGACTTGCAAACCGCACATTAAGATCTCAAGATGCTGGTCTGCTTATGATTCCGAGGATTAATAAAATAACTGTGGGAGGTTGCGCTTTTAGCTACAGGGCCCCTAAACTGTGCAATGGCCTGCCTGCTACTGTATGAGATGCCCCTTCAGTCTCAGCTTTCAAATCCCGGTTGAAAACTCACTACTTCAGTTTAGTATACTCAGACTAGAACTGCTGATTAACTTGTGCATAGTGCATCTCTTTTGTTAGTCAATAGCTCTAAAACATAAATAATAATGATATTAATAATTTGTTACTAACCCTTACCTATTCTGTTTCTCTTCTTGGTACTCAAATGTGGCACTTGGATGCTACTGCCCTACTGCGAAGTTGTCTGCCTGCCTAAAGAAAAGTCATCTCTAATGGAGGATCGCAGGAATCGTGGGGTAGAGGGGTCCTTTCATCAGATTGGCTGGCCCAGCACAGACTCAGCTATGGAATGGCCAGTAGAAGAGAGGCAGCCTGATGGCAGTGGTCTCCAGGACTCTGAACAAATCTGAATCATATTATGTGATATCATCTACTCTTGCATTTTTCTCTGTACTTGTGATATTTCTAATGTATTGTATTGAGGATTACTTGTGTTCCAAGAGGCAGGGCCTGTTAAAGCCCATTGTGGCACTCCTTGTGTAATGTTTGGCTGTACAAAAATAAATTGTATTGTATTGTATTATACAGTTGCATCTTAGTTCTTGCCAGCAAAAATGCATTTCAACAAAAGTAATAAAATACAAAAACAACCACAGTTTTCTAAAGAGCTAAAAGTGATGCATAGCTAAAAAAGCTCTCTTACAAAACTGGAGACAAGGTTGCAAAAAAAAAACACAATATTAGTTTGATGGAGCAGTTAAGGACACTAATTGAAAACAAATTTGAGCACATATTTTTCAACAGTAATTGTTCTTCTGTTTGGGAAGGTCTATAGAAGATTACAGGTTACAAATGCAAACCCCTTGCACCTGACTGATCCTTCTCCACTCATTGTGGAAGAATAATTTTAGGGTAATATAGCATTCATCTTAAAGAAATAGCATAAAGGCTTAATAAATGTCACAAACCTGTTCAGGCACACCAGGAAACCAGATAAAGGTCAAGTGAACAACAAAATGTACACTGAAATATAAGAATTGGTTTAGGAAAAATACTGAGATGGTCAAGAGATGACTAAGAAATCAGCAGATGTCCTATAAATAAGAATGGACAATTGCTATATGCACAGAAATTACAAGGGTGGTGGCGCAACTTAAAGGTATAAGAAGGACCAGAATATAATATAACAGACTTTTATTTTATGTAAATCATTTGGGTGTAAACCAATAAACCGACCAGAGTAAAATTTATGCATTGATTGACACTGTATGTAAATTCAGTAGTTTATAAAATGAACCTCTATTCTTTGTTTCATTCTGACCATGCTGTAACAGACTGCCTTTGAAGGATGCCCCCTCCAAGGCATTTTGCTGAGGAGTAATTAAAAAATACAATGAACAGCTTTTCTCCTGCCTGATTACTGAATTGTCCTGTTAGAGGATGTTTCTTTCTTTAGTAAGATGTTAAATTTCAACCACAGTTTTTGGTGCCAAATGTGGGGTGGTCCGTACCGCGAAGGGAACTCCCAGCAGAATCTCAAAAGATGTAAAGCTGACAAAATAATTATGGTGCGTCCAAAATTAGGACCAACTTGTTCCTTTCTGCATGGGACTTCACTCCGGCGGATGCTATCGTCGGACCTGAAACTGAAGGAGAGGAGGTATGTTCATTCGTTCTTTTGGGGATAAGGAGCTGAGTTAGATGTCATCCTGCTAGAAAAGAGGTGTTTTTTTTATGTTAAGAGAAAGTAAAAATAATTCAGTGAGTGTCTTTTGCCCACTAGAGAGAGCTTACATCATCCCAGGAACTCACCAGGACACATTGGAGATTGCCGATGAGTAAAGAATAGTGCCATGGTCACTCCTCGTCACATGGCGGATTATTTTGGGTTGCTGTCCGGAAGGATGTGAACCACTTTTGTCTGGGGAAGTTGCCCAGAGCTCTCTCTGGTTTTGGCAAAAGGTCTCAGTAGACAATAATGCTGTTAAATGGATAGAAAAGTCCTCGGTTCAAGTCCCAGGCACGTAACAAGGGGGACAGTGTTCCCCACCTCAGCAAAAAAGGAGGTTAAAGTCCCACAGGAAGATAGGGCTAAAGGGAGAATTAGGTAATTGTATAATAATTGAAGAGAAATCAGTTTACGCTACGCAGTATGTGGAAAATATCAACTAGTAAGAACAAGAAATATGGAAAGTTTATGTAGAGTTTGTATGTTCTGTGAAAATAAATGAGTACATATTTTTGTTTTGTTTTGTGCCAGAGACTGTGTACGTAAATAAGACATCTTGATGCATAATGAATTTAAAGAAATGTGTGTATGAGATGACATGTTGAAAGAATTGCTTTGTGTGTCTGAAAGTGTTGTTCTGTGCCTAAGAAATACGTGAATAGAACATCTTTGTCTGAAATGTACTTGTATTACACTGAATGTTTAAAGTAAAATATATTGTGCACACAATTCTGTAGCTGACTCCTCAGGAAGAGACAGTCCTGGTGCTTGCCGGACACTTTTAGCTGAACATTTTGTGTCAGGGCCAAAATAAGTGAAAATGGGTTTTTGTGATAAAGTTATAACTTTTTATGCTAATAAAGCTCTTTACAATGAATTTGTACCGCTGCAATGGGAGAACCGCTGGTGTAAAGCAGTTCAATATCGAAAAAATTTCAGGCAACGTGACCAATGCTCGTTCTTTTATTGACCCCTCATCACAAGTACCAACTCAGCATTAACAACGAGCCATATCACAAAAAAGAAGAAGCAAAAGAATAACACATATATATTTTACATAAAAAAACAAGCAAACAAAAAAAAAAAAAAAAAAAAAGAAGAGAAACCAGTTTGTCCAAATGGGATTATTGTCCTTATTGTGCAGGGCAAAGAGAAATCCTACGGGAATACACCGGCCGTTGAGCCGATATCAACAAAATTTAATCCTACTGGTTCCAGTATTCCTCAGCGAAATCAAAGGAAAAAACATGTCCGTCATCAGAGACGCGTCTCCCTTGTGTCGCCAAGTCTTTAGAAAAAAGAACTTTTTCCAGCAGATCCTTTACTTGGCGCTACCTCGTCTCTTCTCTTTGCTCCACCACAAGATGTCTCTCTTTCTCCCTTTGTTTTCCGGTTTTTAATTTTCCAACTCAACCGCCCTGACCGAGTTATGACCTCCCCCTTAAAGGTGAATTTACAGCATTCTTCTTCCATGCAATGCACCCAAAGAGGCAGCAAACCGCCCCCGGAATATTAGCACATGTGGCATCTCATACATATTCCCCGCCCCGAGACCAAGTGAAGGGCCAAAATAGGGCTTCATGTTGGTCACATGCACTGTATCCGTTTTTAACCCAGAGTCAGTTGCCCATTGAACGCGGTAATTAACAGGGCCTAATTTGCTAAGTACTGTAGCTACTGCCGAACCATTTCGGAACTAGCTTTGCAGCAAATTTAGTTGAAGCCTTAAAAAGGGGATGCGCCTTCAACCAAACCCGGTCACCTACAGAATAGAGAACTGCTCTTCTCCGTTTATTGTAATATCTTGCCTGATTGGCCTGGGACTTCACCACCCATTCCCTAACCTGTTTCTTTAAAACTTTTAACAAATGTAAAATGCTGGTATGAGGTTATATCAGGACAGGGGGGAGTGATATGTCGTTCTAACGGGCCAAGAATTTGTCTTCCAAGAGCTAATTGCGCAGAAGACTCACCGGTACCCTCATGAAAGGTAGAGTTCAGGGCCAAGCGTAGTTCGGGAAGATTTTGATCCCAGTCTTGATGACGGTTCCCAACATAGGAGGCAATCATGGTTTTCAAATTGCGGTTCACTCGTTCTGAGAGGTTAGCCTGAGGATGGTATGCTGTGGTCTTCTTGTGCTGTACACCCCAATCCATCAAAAAAACGGTCCATCTCTGAGCTTGTGAATTGTGGCCCCCTATCTGTGATGACACATCTGGGAACTCCCCAGTGGGTGAAAAGTTCACGTCTGAGGATAGAACAAATGCAAGATGTTTTGGCGTCATGCAAGGCAAACAGCTCTACCCATTTAGTAAAATAGTCTACCGCCACCATTAAATAAGTTTTTTTCATTTTACTGACTGGGAGCAGTCCCATTAGATCAACCCCCCAAGTTTCTTCAGGGTCTTTCACTGTTGTGGACTGAAGAGGTCCTGCTGGAAAACCAAGTGGGTTCTTGTACTGCTGACAAATAATACAAGTCTTTACATGTTTCCAAACCTCCCTCCTAACCGTTGGCCACCAGGCTACCTCTAATATCCTTTTCAGCATCTTCAGACGGCCTAGATGACCCCCAAAAGGACTGTCGAGGAAATAAGCAAGGAATTCAGGCACATGTGATTCAGGGACAACAAGTTGGTATTTTTTCCTCCCAATCTGGATGCAGATTGCGATATAACACACCCTGAAGTTCCTGAAAGGTAATGTGAACCTTTCGCTTTTTGGAATTATTCCGTGCCACCTGACAAACAGGACTGATGGACTGAGCTCGAACTATGTCCTGAAGATCCAGCGGCAGGTCTGTCCATTGAGTCGATACAAGGGCCACCGCCGAAGTCATGGGTGATTCCAGAACCCGGGAAAGCGCATCTGGTACCACATTTCCACACCCCTTCCAGTAAAACACTCTAAAAGTAAATTGCTGAAGATGCAAAACCCACCAGGTCAATCTGGATGAGGTCTTGGGGCAGTTAAAAGCCCATGCCAGGGCACGGTGGTCAGTATATACTTCAAACAGAACCCCTTCAAGAAAATGTCGCCACTTCTCCACAGCCCAAACTACTGCCAGACATTCTTTTTCGGAGGCTGAATAATTTAGCTCTGGGCCACATAGGGAGCGGGAAGCATATGCAATCACCCATTCTTCTCCCTCCTTAGTCTGAGTGAGGACAGCCCCAAGCCCTAAGTCACTGGCATCCATTTGCACCTGAAAGGTATTGCATGGATTGGGTTGCGACAGGACAGGAGGTTCCAAAAGTGCCTGTTTGAGGTTTTTAAAAGCACCCTAGCATTCCGGTTTCCATTCGCACAGCACTCCCTTTCTGGTCAACTGATGTAAAGGGGCGGCGGTGTCAGCTAATTTAGGAATGATTTGTGGAACCGGCCTACCATCCCAAGGAAGCACTACAATGCTTTGATGTTGCCAGAAGGAGGGTAATCCACAATGGCAGTGATCTTGTCTGGGTCCACTTTGATGCCTTCGGCTGACACCACATGCCCCAGGAAAGTAAGGTGGGTCTGCTAGAAGAGGCACTTTTTCATGTTCAAGGTCAGCTGAGCCTGCTTGAGTTGGTAGAAAATGTCATCAAGGTCCAGGAGATGTTGTTCCAATGAAGGAGAGAAGACAATGATATCATCAATATACACATAGCAGGTCTTCCCAATCAACCCTCTCAGCACTTGTTCCATCAGTCTCTGAAAGGAAGCCCCGGAATTTTTAAGCCCAAAGGGCATTACCCGAAAATGAAACAAGCCTTCTGGAGTGATTCATTCTATGCTGTCTTCCCCATTACACACTTGCCAATATCCAAACTGAAGATCCAGAGTGTTAAAAACAGCTGCACCACCCAATGATTCTAAAATTTCATGCACCAAAGGAATGGGATAGACATCATGATGAGTTTTAGCATTCAGTCCCCTGTAATCAACACAGAATCAAAAAGTGCCATTCGCTTTCCGGAGCAATACTACTGGAGCTGCCCAAGCTGAGGATGAAGGTTCAAGAATACCGTCCTCCAACATTTGGTCAACCCATTCTTAAATAAGCCTCCTCTTCATTGGCAACACCCTGTAAGCCCTAAGTTGGACAGGGACCTCATCCACAGTATATATATGATGAGTAACTGCTGCCGTGCGTCCCAGTTTATCTGTCCAAACCGTAGGCCATCTTCTCAATAGAGGCTGCACCTCCCAGGGCTGAGCACCTATGCTAGCTTCTATAGGACTCAGCTCTGCAACGGATTGTGCCAGATAATAAAAGCGATTGGGCCTCCGCAGCTTATCCCGAGATCTTTCTTCGAACCTGAACGCCTTTCCACCGGGCAGCATGTAATCTCAGGACCTCGGACATAAATTCATGCCTGCTGCAATGATGAAGTCCAACCCCAGCAGCAGTGTCATGGTCAAGGAGTCATCCTCTAAGACATATACGTCCACCTCCCAGGAAACATTGTGCAATGCAAACCGCATCAGGACTTTGCCACTATCACCATACGCCCTCCCGTCTGCCAAGAAGAACTTCATTGTACCACTCGCCTTGGGCAGCTCGTGGGGTTTTTTAATCTTTTCACCACGAGCTGCGCTTCATTAAGGTAAGAGTGCTTCCAGTGTCTACTACCACATCCCCAGTGACGTCCCTCACAGTTACTGGCATGACCAACACGGTTAACTGGGTTCGCACAGTGGTTAGCTCAGCCCCAGCGGATCGGTCCTTTTGTCGTTGACCCCATCCACTAGGCAAATTACTGCCTGGGGGTCCTTATTTTTTTGTTTATGTCCCCTCATAGCAGCCCTGTCTTTCTCAATTAAAGTACCGATTTTCACCAGAGATTTTACTGAGCCCACAATACCCAGTAAAGCCACAGCCAGCCGCGGGTTACAAGCACCAAGGACACGCCGCACGATGTCGTCTTCTGACATACTGGGATTCCATCTCAAACACAGTGCTCAGTATTCGTATGCAAAGTCTCTGATGGGCTGTGTAGGCTCCTGGCGGGTGTTCATTAGCTGCTCTTCCACCTCAGCCTGATAATCCAGCGGAAAGAAGACCAGTCGGTTATGCTTGTCTTTTCTGCCTGCTACCATGACCGCGCTGGACCGCTCAGCGAGGCGTTTAAAAAGCCCATCAACTCCACATTAGTTAAGGGGTGTAGTTCTAGAAATGAATCCACCTGTTCCAAAAATCTGAGAACTTCTGCTGATGTACAAGAGGTTTCTAATTTGGGGAATTCTAAGCATAGTGCTGCGGCAGGTTCAGCAGTAAGGGAGACCCTAGAAGCCGTACCTCCCATTGAGTTAGACTGCGGTGATTTCCTGCAGTAAGCGTCCATGCTTCTCCTTACCACGTCCTGCAGCTCGATTTCCCATTGTTGATCCCTTCTCTGGATACAAGCAATCAATCGCTGTTCTAACTGCCGCACCTGACCTTGCACATATTTGCGTGCTGTGGCCCCTTCAGCCAATTCCTTGATCTGATCGTGCATCTCTTTCATCCGTTCTTGCATCTTGCCCCACAACAACGGCAGGATGTTTTCATCTCTTTGCACCTTAGGAGTACACATGTATAGCAAATCCAACAGGCTGGTTGCTTCCTCAACCTCTTCATGCGCCCTGATTGTAACATGTTCGCCCAGCATCACCCCTCTTTCCGGCCTTTCGCTCGGACCAGAAACCTCCTGCGCCAAATCCTCAGAAGACATCTGAACGTCCATCTGAATGTCTGGTGGTAAATAGCGCGTGAAAGGAGATAGCGGATGTATTTTAGTCAGTTCCCTGTACGGGCCACCACTAATCTGTACCGCTGCCCTGGGAGAACAACTAAACCCCAGGTTACCGCACGATTAGAAAAACGCTGGTGTAAAGCAGTTCAATATCGAAAATATATCGGGCAACGTGACCAACGCTCGTCCGTTTATTGACCCCTCATCACAAGTCCCAACTCAGCATTAACAACAAGCCATATCACAAAAAAGAAGAAGCAAAAGAATAACACATATATATTTTACAAAAAAAAAACCAACCAAATACATAACAATCGAAACCCAGCGCGCGATGTTCATAAAGAAGAGAAACCAGTTTGTCCGAATGGGCTTATTGTGCAGGGCAAAGAGAAACCCTATGGGGATACGCCGTACATACACATGCGGCATCTGCTACAAATTAATATACTTCTGATCACTCTGCACAATCATATAAAAACAATGTGAATTGCAACCAGAAAAACTGAATCCGCAAACTTTGCAAAACATAACATTTGTGTCTCTGACAAAACTTTTGGCCACTACTGTGGGGCATCAGTATTTGGGCATTACTATCATCCTGCTAAGGAATAGTTGGGTTCTGGGACCAATTTAATGTTTTTGATTCAAAATCTTTTTGGTGTACAGGTAAATCATTAGTACCCATCCTGGAAAAAGCCTGACTTTCTAGAAAAGTCCTGTCCCAAGTCCCTGTAATATAATGCTGTATATCACTGCTATATTGATGACATGAAACCCTTACACATAAACATCAATAATAATTCAATTTACATAGTATAAAATTGATATGACTGCTGAATACATCAACTGGCACACTACAGTCTATGACCTTTGGTTCATGGAGGTTAATAACATGCAGAGGTCCTTGTAACCCTCTGATGGCACACTTGTGTGTAGCGGTAATGGCCAATGATAGCTTGTATCACAACATAACACTGCCACCATTCATTAATTTCCACAGCCAAGGTATGCTGCAACTTCTAACAGCCCTGTCTGTTTTCTTAACACAGACTTTTTATGACTATAAGTTCATCCACACTGCTCCCTACCTGGATATTTTTATAAATAGCATCTGATTGCAGAACTATCTCAGATGTGTGTGGACATGAACTTTAAAGTAACCATGGTGGGAATCAAGCCTAACACAATCACTGCCATCTGAAATGTCAGAAAAAAAATTACTGTAAAAGTAAATGTCCCTGTTTCTTTATGGATTTTATGATATTTGTAACATTTGTCAGTTTTTATTTCTAATTTGTAATTGGTGTGAAATTTCTTTACTTATTCTAAAATAGTATTGATATTGCAAGTTTACATTTGTAACAACCTATTCATTTTCTTATCTATCTATCTATCTATCTATCTATCTATCTATCTATCTGTCTATCTATCTATCTATCTATCGTCACACACATGCACATCAAAGACAGTTTACAGGCTCAAAAGTAAGTGTTTTTCAGTCGAGCCAGGGGTTGGTGCTGTCCAATAATAAACTCTCTCCTTTTCTTCCTCTGGGGACCCTCATCAGAACCCGCCTCCCAAAGACTTCACTTCCAAATTCTAAGATCCCACCTAATAATGACATCATTTCTAGTTCCAGTTCAATCAAGATCCCACCTCTTCCTGTTCAAATTTATAAATCCACCACCATCTTGTCTTACCTCACCTCTGCATTAAACTTGTGTCTGTAAAGACATTTTTCTCATTTTTGCATTTCTTCAAGTATACCTGGTTTATATTCCCCAAACCTGATTGTGACTCTCATTACAGTGGTGTACTCGACAGGATAATTATTCAAAGATGTCTGAAGAACAGGACCTCAACGCTGTCTTGACCAACATGGCTGCAGAACTACAAACACTTAAAGTCCAGGTGGGGGAATACAGGATCCAGCTCGCTGAGTTTGAGGCGCGGGTACAAGCACATGTTGCAGTCCAACAGGATCACACTCGGGCTCTGTTCCAGATCCTGATGTCACTTCAGGACAATGATGACAGAAAGTCGTATTTCTTGATATTTGAGCACACTGCTACCAGTCACAATTGGGATTGTGAGGAGTGGGCAAACATTCTGGCGCCACTCTTGAAGTGGGAGGAGCAGAGGACCTATTATGACCTTGGTGAGCAGGAGACTGCTAACTACAACACTCTGAAAACCAAGGTGCTAAAGCACTACGGGGTCTTTGCAGACCAGTAAGTGAGGTTGTGCTGAGAGTGGCGGTTTGACCCGGAGTGGCCATCTCACCCACAAGCATATAATGTCTGGGGGAAAGCAGAATGATGGCTGAGGCCAGATTTAAATGATTCTAAGAACATTGTGGAGCAAGTAGCGTGAGACCTGTTAATTAATGTCCTTCCTGATTTTCTTGTCCAGCTGGTCTGCAGGCAAGCGGGAAGTGGGGCATACCATCCCCAACTGCCCTCAATTTGGTGAGCCTATGGATTGCACCTGGGCAAAAGAGAGAGGTACTGTGCTATTGCTAACCCATTGTCTTTCCCTTGCACAGGAGTGGTATTGGTTAATGGGCATAAGGTGCACTTATAGATTCAGGCAACAACATTTCAATTGTCCTTGCCAATATGTATTACTGCAACAATGGCACATGAGAAAAACAGTCTGAATTGTATCCATGGAGAAACCTGGTGGTAACGATCTTGGGTGTTATTGATTGCATTATTAACTGCGATGGTTCCCAAAGGGCTTTGCAGGTGGTGGTGCTCTGAAATCCACCTTATCCAGTGATACTTGGGCAAGAGTGGTCTGAAAGTAAAAGCAGTATAAAACAATCCACTCTGGTTAAATCTTTGGGCCCTTTTATGGATGGGCATAATCCATTCCAAACTGTCTCCTTGGCGTGCACACAGCCGGCAGTGAGGAGTCATGTGGTGACCTACTGTGACAAAGTAGACGACATGTCGGCTCAGATAGCTGCGTCATCCTCTGATGCTGCACCATTGAAATATGAAGCTCTGCCCATTAAGGTCAATGGAATCCCTCTTTCAACTTTACACTTTCAATTTAAGCAAACTCCAGCCTCCTTTAAAAGGGAAGAATAGAGTGATGACTTCGTTAAGTTTGCAAAAAATGCAGATAAATGGCCAACACACTCATCCTATGCCAGCAGGACCCCACTTTGTTATCAATAATGATTTATTATACAAGGTAGCTGAACATGAGGGGGAGGTGAGGTCACTGCTGTTGGTCCCGCGGGCTTAATGGCAGCAAGTCTGCAAACTGGCACAGACATACCTCCTAGGCGCCTATCTGGAAGCTGACAAAACATTAGTACATATAAATGCTTCTTGGGGTTAGACAAGGCCAAATATTTAGGCTACATGTTGGGCAGAGGTTCAGTTTGGCCACAGTTTTCCAAAGTAGATGCCATACTTAAATCGCCCCATCCAAAGACCAAGAGGTAGGTCCAACTGGGTACTACTGCTGGTTTATGCCACACTTTTCCAAGACAGCAGCAAACTTGACAAATTGTACAAAAAAAGGGGCCCCAAATAATGTGGTATGGAATGAAAAAGTCAACACTGCATTTCGTGACCTAAAGCAGGCCCTAAGGTCGGCAAAGGTTTTGATGGCTCCTAACTTTTCTTTGCCTTTTATTCTCCAGACCAACGGTTCAGACACTGCTAGACAGGGAATCCATTTATGCAGCAGTGGAACGAGGGGCCTTGGTGATTAAATGGGTACTTACACAGCTGCAGCATTACCTCCTAGGTCATGAATTCACCCTTGTCACTGGTCATGCTGCTTTACAGTGGATGGCGGTGCATAATGTGTCAAATCTGTGTGTCACACATCGATTTTTGGACCTACAGCTTAACAAGTTTACTGTTGTTTACTGCTGGGGTTCTCTCCAAGCTAATGCCGATGCTCTTTCTCGGGTTCATGAACTCTTGGTTTGGGCCCACCCAACCCAACAAAGCTTAGCTTGCATGTGTCACACACGTGCGCATGAAAGACCATTTACAGACTCAAATGTCAGTGTTTTTCAGCTAAGCTAGGGGTTGGTGCTGTCTAGTAACTCTCTCTCCTCTTCTCCTTCTGCAGAACCTGCCTCCTAAAGATGTCACTTCCACCTCCCAAGATCCCACCTAATGATGACAACACTTCCAGTTGCAGTACAATCTATCACAAGAAATTCAGGAAAAAAATTATAAAGTACACAAAATACACAGTGGAAAAAAATTTAAATTAAAAATGGTTTCTTTTCTATTTTATTACAATCTTAGCTTTCTCATGTTAGACTTTAGTTACATTCCATGCTTAAACTTATGATTATTTTTCTACAGTGTGTTTTAATGAACTTTTAATGAACTGGTGCGCTATGGTACGGTTTAAAACTGTTTGCCATCTATGCGTTGCCAACTGCAAAGTATAACAAGCACTAACCTGGTCTCTACTCAGAATGGCAATAAATAAGTTAGAACATTCCATTTACATGTTAGCTTGTAGGAGTTAAAGTAGAACCTTAGTTTAACATAATATTAACTCACTAAAAATGTCTCTTACAGGGTCAAACAAATTATATAAATGTCAAGCCCCACAAAGCCAGGATCTGCCACTGCATGAAATGTTATGGTTATACATATACGAGTGCATGTTATGTTTTACTGTTGTCAAATCTTCTTTTGAAATACCAAAACAAATTTCTAACAACTAAGTGTCCTCCCAGTAAAATTCATTTCAGTTATTTGCTTATTTCTCCATTTTTTTAAATTTCTCCATTATGAGTGAGAATATTTGTGTCCATTAATGTATCCTGTGACAGCCTAGAGTAAGTTCACCAGTTCCTTGTGAAGCTGAACTGGATTGAAAAGGTTAGAATGTAGATGAATGGAGGCAGTGATGCAATATCCAGTGCTTCATCTGTTTAGAGCTGTGATTCAAACTTTTGTGGTGTGAGCAACACTGTACAAAAATAAAAAAAAAAAACTGCTGTCACAGTTGGTAAGCACCAACAGAAGTGGTTACTAGTCCACCACACAAACCCACAATGACCCAGTTAGGATTAAGTTTACATGCACATAGGATAAAATAGCCAAATATTACACATAGAATTAGCAGACCTGGAAATGAATCAGGGTCCCTGGCGCTATGAATCCTTGGCATTAACTGCTGTGTCAACCAATCTCTGAAATATTTTCCCCAGAAATATACTATATTATTAAGTATTTAATGTAACTGCTTGTAATTACTACACAAAAGTTCTTTAAAGAGTGCAGTACCTATAGCAAGCTTATTCAAAAATATCTTTCCCAGTATAAAAAAGTTATTAAATTAGTAAACACAACAGAAACATACCAACATTATTGTTTATTTCAGCTCCATTCAACAACATTTAATAATTAATAGGTTTTATTTTATATAACATTAACAAACTGTAAGCTAAGGTTTTGAAATGCCTTCTATTTTTAACAGTGCCATTAATAGGAATATGATGACGTTGATTTGTTTGGAAATGGGGATTCTTGCCCAACAGCTTCCTCAGCAAAATGGGATCCAATCTCCTGCCCTTTGGCTTTCCAGCTTCTAATTTCAGCTGCAGCAGGAAACAGGAAGGTACTGATGTAAATTAGGGATTTGCAGCATTATACACATAGGATATAATTACTGCTTCACCTGTTTATCTGCTTCTTGCAGTGTACAATTTGGCAGTGTTTTATAAGCCATTACTTCTATTCAACAAGAACATGTGAACTTGTGGAGATGTGTCTGGCATTTATACTATATACAAAGAAACCTACTATTAAATATTAAATGGAAAGGGCATTCTCTTTGCAGGAAGGCAGCAATAAGATTAAAAAGTGGTCCACAGACATTGAAAATTCAGGAGAGAATCCAAAATGTGATCAATTCTACTTCAAAACATGAGTACATTTCAAGTGTTACAGCATTGTGGTTTGGGACAATTGAGAGCATGATGCTGTTATAAAAGAAGCAGACACGCACCAAAGGAGCCTGTTAAAGTTAGAAAAGGAATGTAAAAAATTTCAACGGTTGAACAGAACAATATTTCTATGAGATATCAGGCAGGAAAATAAATTACATTTTAGTTCATACTTAACCAGTAAATGTTAGTATCACCATATATGTAATAATAAATATTGTTAGGAAATAGAATATTGTCATCACTCAGCACTAGGGACCAGTATGCTTCTTACTGCATACAATATACACAATATATTTTTCCTGTACCTTTATAGTATTTGTGCCATTGTGTTCTGATGGAAATGATACAGAGAGCGACAAGGTACAACTACTTGCCTTTTCTTTAATTTTATTGAATCAGCACACAACATAAGCATTATCTTTGACTCTGGTTTATCCTCTATAGGTTTGTAGGGTCACTAGCGGTGTTATCCATATAGGACTGGTTGAAATCTAAGTGAATTAATGAAATATCAGCAGTAACGTTTCCAGTTTAGTGTGTCCGTTCAGTTTCTATGTCTCTGTTACAGTATATATATATATATATATATATATATATATATATATATATATATATATATATATATATACAGTGGAACCTCAAGATACGAACAGCTCTGTATACAAGAAATTCAAGATACGAGGAAAGTATTAGCGAAAAATTCTGATCTAAATACGAGCATTGGCTCGCGTAATGAGCCACGAGCCAGGCTGTGGGTATGTGTCACGTGTTTCCCGATCCGCCTCGACTCGGGGATTCACCCAAGCTGACGCTGCCAGCCCATCAGCTCACTCAGTGTTCCTTATTCTCGCGTAGCATGAGGATCTACGCGTTTGTGCGCTTGTAATTTCATTGTTTCGTGTAGCAGTTCGCCGTATAAGCGTATCCAAAAATATCGCGGACATGCAGACGGAGAATAGGAGACGATTGCCCTCAAGAGGAGAGAGAGAGAGAGAAGCGCGCGCATGCAAGCGAGCAAGAGAGATGAGAGAGAGAGAGGCGAGCGAGCGAGAGAGATAAGGAGAGAGAGAGACACGTGTGCGCGAGCGAGAGAGATAAGGAGAGAGAGACGCGCATGAGAGAGAAGAACCATCAGCTCAGTTATGATCACATGACGCTCAGCAGACAAAGTGTATCCATACTACTCGTATTGCAAGACATCGCACGTTTTATCAAGTCAAAATTAATTAAAAAATTTAGCTCATCTTGCAAAACACTCGTAAACCAAGTTACTCGCAAACCGAGGTTCCACTTGTATATATTATTTACTAGCAGAATACCCGCGCTTCGCAGCGGAGAAGTAGTGTGTTAAAGAAGGTATGAAAAAGAAAGTGTGTATAGCTTTGATCACTGAGTGCAAGGGAAAAATAATAAAATGTAGTCTATAAGTTATTAAACAGTAAAACATTAACGTTTTAAGAAGTAAAGGTACATTGAGCACTACTGGAGTGGTTGCGGGTAAACTTCATTTTAAAGACGATATAAAAGAACAGGTAAGTAGTACTAGTAGCAGCTAAAATGTATATGGATCATCTCTCGGTAGTTGATCCCTTTTGAAAGGCGCTACACGACGGCTGTGGCATAGAAATTACATTTTCTATGTGAAAGTCCAAATTTCTGCCTCTGGTAATGTGCCTTACCAGCAATTAAAGAAAATTAGTTTTGTGTCCTCTGCAGTGTTAAGAGAGAAAGGCTTTGGTTTGGGATAAAAGGAAAAAAGGTGTAAAGAAAGGAAAGTTGCCTTTTTCTTTTATATAGTATAGAGAGATGTGTTCGCTGACGATATGAGCGCCTTTTGGGGACAGTCGCGGTGGGTCTTGTGCAGACTGGTGAGACGTCCCAGCTATTAATCGGCTGTGATGGCACTGTCAGTCCTTCACTCCTGTGCGTGTCTTCATAATCCGAGCTGACGACCTCATAATCGTATACGTGCAAAATAAAGTGCGAAGCGCCTTAATATTATTTTGCCGCAGAAGCACAGTCAGCGTCTCAAAGGCCGGCACAGCTATGCGCGCGCGCCGGCTGCTCGACTTTTGCTGGGCAGGAGACGCCAGTTTTTGCAGACACGTTCACATGATCAAAAGTCTCCGCGCTCTTTGGAGGTCATTCATATACAAAATACCCGCGCCTCGCAGCGGAGAAGTAGTGGGTTAAAGAAGTAATGAAAAAGAAAAGGAAACATTTTAATAATAACGTAACATGATTGTCATGAGTGTTGCTGTCATATATATGCCTGCCTAAATAAGTCACCCTCGCTTCGCTCTTACTTTTTTACCGTTCATTTAATCATGGCTAGTGGCGGAAAAATTATAAAATGGAAGGAGGATTACACTGAGTATGGCTTTACCAAAACAATTATTGATGGCGAATCGATTATTCATAAAGCTTGAATTGGTGATCTGTTTTTGTGTGTTAACCTCATATTTTTTCATACTTCTTCTCAAACCAAGGTGGTGCGAGGCTAAAATGAATTGGGATGCGCTGATCAATGTAATCGGTGTACCAGGAAATCATGCATTGACAAAAGTTCCCCTTTGATTGTAATGCAAAGTGTGATTAAATGCATCATTTTTTAACGCGTTATGGAGCACATGCATTGAAGCTTCTCAGCTGTGCTTGTGCTAAGAAAATTAAACATTTTAAAAATAACGTAACACGATTGTCAATGTAACCTTTTGTAAGTAGTGCCTGGAGGATTCAGTGTGGAGAAAGTCTAGAGACAGCGTGTGTATTAACTTGTGAATTTCTCTGTATTTGGTGGCAGTGTGACGAAGTTGCTTCGGAAGACGGTGTTAGCCACGGAGCTCAGCTCAGAGCGAAATGAGGTAAATGGGAGGGGAGATGATGACGTGACTCCCCCACCCGCTTTAACTGTCAATCCCCCACAAACACAGTCTCTCGGAATTTGCATAAGCACACCCCTTCACCTGCAATTTTAACTTAGTTACAAAGTGATCAAAACTCTCGTTTATATCCTGCGTCCTCTCATTAAACTTGTATCCCGCATTACCCGTGGGCATGAAAAGCACCAGCGGCAGCCTGTCTATTAAGTTAATTTAAAGTTTAGGTTTATACCTTGCTTTGTTTCCGAAGTAGCTGTACTGATGAATATGGTAGTATGTCACTCGCTCGCTTCTTATTGTTTCGCTGCCCCGCTAACTTAAAAGCCTTGTGCAGCGCCTGTCAGTTGAAAATTGATTGTTTGCTTGCTTTTATCGGTCTCTCTCTCTACTCCTAGCGGAACTGTCATCTGTGACTTGTCATGCAGCACGTTTAAGCTCATGTGTTTGCAGTGTTTGAATAAAAATCCTTCTTGTTTCTACGACCTCCTGTGTCTCTGTGCAAATCTGTGACCCAAGCGTGACAATATATTCCGACGCTGACTTTATATATTCCAGCGCTGAGTTTATATATTCCGACGCTGACTTTATATATTTAAGTTTTGACTTTAGGTGGCAGTGTGACGAAGTTGCTTCGGAAGACGGCGTTAGCCGCGGAGCTCAGCTCAGAGCGAAATGAGGTAAATGGGAGGGGATATGATGACGTGACTCCTCCACCCGCCTTAACTGTCAATCCCCCACAGACACAGTCTCTCGGAATTTGCATAAGCACACCCCTTCACCTGCAATTTTAACTTAGTTACAAAGTGATCAAAACTCTCGTTTATATCCTGTGTTCTCTCATTAAACTTGTATCCCGCATTACCCATGGGCATTAAAAACGCCAGCGGCAGCCTGTCTATTAACTTAATTTAAAGTTTAGGTTTATACCTTGCTTTGTTTCCGAAGTAGCTGCAATGATGAATATGGTAGTATGTCACTCGCTCGCTTCTTATTGTTTCGCTGCCTTCTCAATTATATAATGCATGTTTTGTTCAGCGTATTTTGGAGCTCTTCCTGGTTTTCTACATAGTGCGTTGACAGTCAGTTCACGTGATTACGTGGACGGCGTGATGATGTCACACGAAACTCCGCCCCCACGGCGGTCAAGCTCAACTCCATTACAGTAAATGGAAAAAAATACCTTCCAGTTATGACCATTACGCGTAGAATTTCGAAATGAAACCTGCCCAACTTTTGTAAGGAAGCTGTAAGGAATGAGACTGCCAAATTTCAGCCTTCTACCTACACGGGAAGTAGGAGAATTAGTGATGAGTCAGTCAGTCAGTCAGTCAGTCAGTCAGTCAGTGAGTGAGTGAGTCAGTGAGGGCTTTGCCTTTTATTAGTATAGATCAGTGTTATTTGTTAGGAAAATTGTTTTTTATGTTGATATTTTTGGGGGTGCGGAACGGATTAACTGGATCTCCATTATTTTCAATGGGGAAGTTTTTTTCTAGATACGAGAAATTCGCTATACAAGCTCAGTGCTGGAACGAATTAAACTCGTATCTCGAGGTTCCACTGTGTATATATATATATATATATATATATATATATATATATATATATATAT
>JANRMT010062818.1:9098141-9116711 GCA_026402145.1 Polypterus bichir lapradei | reverse complement strand
ATATATATATATATATATATATATATATATATATATATATATATATAGTCATAAAAATGAGTCCAAGACATTATAAAGGTTTGGGGCAGCCACCCGTATATTGTTTTTCCCAGCTGAAAATGGGTTTTCTTTCTCAAAGAAACGATGTACATCTCACAGAGTCCAAAACAGAACTGACTATAGTAGCCCAGGAAGGAGGCTTTAAAGGTCTTCAGAGGAAGTGACGTCAAAGGGACCGGAACCAGAAGTGACATCATCAAAGGGGCTGGCTTCGGAAGTGACTTCATCAAAGGGGACGGCTTTGGAAGTGACATCATCAAAGGGGCCGGCTTCAGAAGTGACGTCATCAAAGGGGCCGGAACCTTGCAGGATTTCCTGGGAAAGGTCTGTAGGGAACTGAGAAAGACAGTCAGCGCACTCCGCCGCCCCCTGGTCGGATGTTTTATTACAATTACTCGAGCCCTTTAGCTGCCTCCTACTCGCACGTGTGTGACTATATATATATATATATATATATATATATATAGCGGCATGTGGCACAGTGGTAGTGCCTCGCAGTTAGAACCCCGGGTTCACTTCCCATGTCCTCCCTGCATGGAGTTTGCATGTTCTCCCCGTGTCTGCATGGGTTTCCTCCAGGTACTCCGGTTTCCACCCACAGTCTAAAGACATGCAGGTTAAGTGCATTGGCGATTCTAAATTGTCCCTAGTGTGTGATTGGCTCCAGCAGACCTCCGTGACCCTGTAGTTAGGATATGGCAGGTTGGGTAATGGATGGCTGGATACATATATATATATATATATATATATATATATATATATATATATATATATATATATTCACTGTTAAAACATTAAATAATAAAAATGATATATATATATCTGTGCTTAGTGAAGTACAAAAATAAACTGAATGAAACTGAAATAAAAATATATTGTAAACCCATAATTTTAGCTAACAAATTTAGAGTATAGACATCCTTACTCTAGAGACCACTATTACTTGAGGAAAAAATATATTACTGGGGGCATACAAGAGGTTGCAGTCAGTGTGTTTTTACATGCACACACAAACCTGGGATAAGGTGAGTAACCTGATTTCTCCTTTGGCAAATTGCACCAACATTATTAAATTGCACAAAAATGAGTTAAATGTTATAATTGGCTGTAGTAAATCCAGAAACAGGCATGGAGAATGTGTTTCCAAAGATTTTTCTGCTGAGTTTAACATTGTACATTTAGCTCATCAACATAAATTTAGGAAATTCTGAAATACTGAGACTGATTACTTCAACCGGGAGAAGTAATAATGCGATCGCGCAAGCATTTCCAATTTTTTCTTGCTGCTACTGCTTGTTGTGATGTCTGTGCAGGGGTGAATGTCGGGGTTTGTAGGAGAAAAACAGAATTTTTTGTTATTGGTGTGGATGTTAATAAAAAAGTAGCTAAGCATTATACATGTGTGAATTGCTATTTCAGATACAAAAGTTTGCCGATGAGGATGGCAGAGTTTGGCTTACCTCCTCCAGCTTCTTTCGTGCCAGTACCTGGTGAAGCACTAGTTTCCTGGAGCTGCTGGTATCATTCGTTTGAGATGTACCAGTTGGCGGCCAGGTTGGATAATGTTGAGACAGCAAAGAAAAGAGCACTTATTTTAGACTGTTTGGGAGCGGAAGGACAGTGCATTTTTTCTACCTTGCAACCGACTGGCGAGTCTTTTGCAGCCACAGTGGCAGCACCGGTATTTCTGATACAACACTCACCTTGTTTAAATGTTCAAGATAACATAATTGGCCACAAACGTGCACAGGCTAACAAAGTGCAGCTGATATGCACAAACTATTAAATTCTTAACTGCAGTCTGGTTAAGGATTTACATGGCCACATAATCAGATTACTTGTGGAGAAATTTACATGTGTTATCCCATCTTCTCAGAGATCAATATCCTGATTTCATTAACCTGAAAAAGGGTATGCATGGCATTTTTGAAACTAGGTTTTTGTGAATAACCGGGATGTTAGCATGCATGTAAACACACTCAAGGAGAGAGAGAGATAAAAAAGGAAAATGTGTGTCTTGATGACTAAACCTCATTGTGGTTTATCCAAGTATTTTAGTACTATGGACATCCATTTTTTTCTGTTTATCAGGGTACAAATTATCAAAATTGCTGTACTGTTAGCCAACAGGGTACTGGTGGGAATTGGGCTGCTGCTGGCCGAAGAAGGAGAAGAAGAGGTGGGAGACATGTCTGAAAGCAGGAGGAGAGGAGGAAGGTAAAGAAAGTGGAAGTTAGGGTCGGAACTTTGAATGTTGGCAGTATGACTGGTAAGGGGAGAGAGTTAGTTGATAAGATGGAGAGAAGGAAGATTGATGTTGTGCGAGCAAGAGACTAAGTGGAAGGGGAGTAAGACCAGGTGGATCGGAGGTGGATTCAAATCGTTCTATTATGGTGTGGATGGGAGGAGAAATGGGTTAAGGGTTATTCTGAAGGAACAGTATGTCAAGTGTTTTGGAGTTGAAAAGAGTGTCAAACAGAGTAATGATTATGAAGCGGGAAATAGGAGGTACGATGATGAATGTTGTTAGTGCATATGCCCCGCAAATTGGGTGTGTGATGAATGAGAAAGAATTCTGGAGTGAGTTGGATGAAGTGATGAACAGTGTACTCAAGGGACAGATAGTGGTGATTGGAGCAGATTTCAATGGATATGTTGGTAAATGGAATGGAGGAGACAAGGAGGTGATGGGTATGTATGGTGTCAAGGAGAGGAATGAAGATGGTCAGATGATAGTGTATTTTGAGAAAAGGATGGACATGACTTTGGTAAATGTGTATTTTAAGAAGAGTGAGGATCATAGGGTGACATACAAGAGTGGAGGAAGATGCACACAGGTAGATTTTATCCTATGCAGAAGAGTCAATCTGAAGGTTATTGAAGACTGCAAAGTGATGGCAGAGATAAATTTAGTTAGACAGCATAGGATGGTGGTCTGTAGGATGAAGTTGGAGATCAAGAAGAGGAGTAGAGTGAGGGCAGAGCCAAGGATCAAATGGTGGATGTTGAAAAAGGGAGACTGCAAGGTTGAGTTTAGGGAAGAGGTAAGACAGGCACTGGATGGAAGCGAAGAGTTACCAGACAGCTGGGCAACTATAGCAGTAGTAAGAGTGACAGCAAGAAGGATGCTTGGCGTGAAGTCTGGACTGAGGAAGGAGGAAAAGGAAACCTGGTGGTGGAATGGGAAAGAACAGGATAGTATACAGAATAACAGGATGGTGAGGAAGAAGTGGGATAGTCAGAGAGATGCAGAAAGTAGACAACAGTATAAGGAAATAAGGCATAAGGTCAAGAGAGAGGTGGCAATGGCTAAAGAAAAGGCATATGATGAGTTGTATGAGACGCTGGACACTAAGGATGGAAAAAAAGACCTGTACTGATTGGCTAGTCAGAGGGACCGAGCTGGGAAAGATGTGCAGCAGATTAGAGTGATAAAGGATAAAGATGGAAACATACTCACAAGCGAGGAGGGTGTGTTGAGAAGATGGAAAGAGTACTTTGTGAGGCTGATGAATGAAGAGAATGAGAGGGAGAGAAGGTTGGAGGATGTGGAGATAGTGAATCAGGAAGTGCAACGGATTAGCAAGGAGGAAGTAAGGACAGCTATGAAGAGGAATGGAAAGGCCGTTGGTCCAGATGACATACCTGTGGAAGCATGGAGGTGTTTAGGAGAGATGGCAAAGGAGTTTTTAACCAGATTGTTTAATGAAATCTGATTTTGAGTTTGTAAAATTAGTGTAGGTCAGGTGGCTTTTTGCATATCGGCTTATTTTACAATATAAACTTTGAAGTAAACTTAGTAAAGTAAAATGTGATTTTTGGAGAATTTCTTTTCCAACTTGAATTACTGAGCAATGAATTCAGTGAGCATTTTCGTGATTTCAGTTCACACGAACAGGACTTTGTGCTGTTCCCTTACAAAGTTGAGAATGCACCTGAGAATATCCAAATGGAATTAATTGAACTGCAGTCAGATTCTATTCTGAAGACAAAATACAACGAAGTTGGTGTGCCAGGCTTGTATGCTTACCTGCCACCCTCGTATGTGCAGATCCGTAAGCTGGCATCGACAGTACTGTCTATGTTCAGAAGCACTTACCTTTGTGAGCAATTGTTTTCGTTACTGAAAGCTACCAAAACCCCACATCGCTCAAGACTTATTGTCGAGCACCTTTCATCCCTCATAAAAGTTGCAGCTGCACAAGATTTCAAGCCTGATATTGATGAACTGGTTCATAACAAGAGATGCCAAGTGTCGGGACAAAATAAATAGATCTCACACTGTAAGACTCCTATATAAGCAATGAATATAATATAATGAATATAATATGATAATATAAGGACCTAGCTAAGAGGCTAAGACTCTAATTGTATGCTGTTGTACGGAGATTGTATAGAAATAAATTGCTTTTCTTTAAACTTTAAATGTTACATTTTTCAGAATTGGAAAGAAAGCTACGGTAACATTGTATAACAGTATAATACTATTTGTTACAGTGTGGCCAGCTGACGCACATATGGCAGTCGAAGCGGCCCACCAATGGTGTGAGTTTGGCATGCCTGCTTTATACGCTGTATATTTCCTTCCTGAATAATTCAACTTTAGTTTCATTAGTCCATAAAACATTTTTCCGAAGGCATTGTGGAGTTTCAAGATGGTGTTTGGAAACCTCAATTAGAAGTCTTTATTTATTTATTTATTTATTTTGTAATGCCGTGGCTTCCACCTTGATGTTCTGCCACAAACACCATGCCTGTCCAATGTTTTGTGAATGGCAGACTTATCAAATGAGATGTTAACCTTTTCCAATGATTCCTTCAAGCCTTTAGCTGTTACTCTACAGTTCTTTTTTCCCTCATTGAACATTCTGCATTCTGTGCCTTTTGAGTAACCTTAAATTGTGCTTAATTCTAGGGACAGCAACCACAGTACTAAATTGTCTCCCTTTATACACAATTCGTTAACTGTGGACTGAACAATTTTGTCCTGGTACCTCTGTGTCAGAATATAGAAGTCTTCTCTGTTGTGGTGGTGGTGTCATCAGCAAATTTAATAATGGAGTTAGAGCTGTGTTTGGGCCACACAGTCATAGATGACCAAAGAGTACAGAAGGGAGTTCAGCAAACTACCCTGTGGAATGTCTGAGTTGAGCATCAGCATAGAGAAGGTGATGCCCTCAATCCACACATGCTGAGATTTGCTGGTTAGGATATCCAAAATACAATTGCAGATGGTGACACTGAGTCCTAAATTGAGAACTTTGGTGCTCAGCTTTCCTGGTACAACAGTGTTAACTGCCAGGATGTAGTCTATAAGCAGGGTACTGGCATAACAGTTTTTCTAGTTCATATGAGCCAGCATGGTAGGAATTAAAAGGAACATGGCATCCTCTATGACCTTCTTCTTTTTCTTCTTTCGGCTGCTCCCATTAGGGGTCGCCACAGCGGATCATCTTCATCCATATCTTTCTCTTCTCTGCATCTTATTCTGTTACACCCATCACCTGCGTGTCCTCTTTCACCATATCCATAAACCTTCTCTTAGGCATTCCTCTTTTTCTCTTGTCTGGCAGCTCTATCCTTAGCATCCTTCTCCCAATATACTCAGCATCTCTCCTCTACACATGTCCAAACCAGCGCAATCTCACCTCTCTGACTTTGTCTCTCAACCGTCCAACTTGAGCTGACCCTCTAATATACTCATTTCTGATCCCATCCATCCTCGTCATACCCAATGCAAATCTTAGCATCTTTAACTCTGCCATCTCCAGTTCTGTCTTCTGCTTTCTGGTCAGTGCCACCGTCTCCAACTCATATAACATAGCTGGTCTCACTACCGTCCTGTAGCCCTTCCCTTTCACTCTTGCTGATACCTGTCTGTCACAAATCACTCCTGACACTCTTCTCCACCCATTTCACCCTGCCTGCATTCTCTTTTTCACCTCTCTTCCACAATCTCCATTACTCTGTATTGTTGATCCCAAGTATTTAAACTCATCCACCTTTGCCAACTCTACTCCTTGCATCCTGACCATTCCACTGACCTCCTTCTCATTTAAACACATGTATTCTGTCTTGTTCCTACTGACCTTCATTCTTCTCCTCTCTAGAGCATATCTCCACCTCTCTAGGGTCTCTTCAACCTGCTCCCTACTATCGCTACAGACACAATGCAATTCCTTCTGGCCTTCTTTGCACTTCTCCATCAACACCCTCAGAGAAAACATTGCATCTGTGGTGCTCTTCCTTGGCATGAAACCATACTGCTGCTCACTAATATCACAACACATCTTAATCTAACTTCCACTACTCTTTCCCATGACGTCATGCTGTGGCTCATAAATCTTATCCCCCTGTAGTTACTACAGTCCTGCACATCCCTCTTATTCTTAAATATCGGCACCAGTACACTTCTTCTCCACTCCTCAGGCATCCTCTCACTTTCCAAGATTCCATTTAAACAATCTGGTTATAAATTCCACTGCCATCTCTCCTAAACGCCCTCTATGGCATCCTCCATGACTGATTGTGACAATATGCAATTTGGTGAGTGGACAATAATCTGTTCAAATATGAGGACTGAATGTTTCATTCCCTTACACTACAAGCAAATGAAAGGAGCACTACACTTTGTATTTTTTCTTTGTCATAGATTCTCCCCTTTATATTACCACAAGCAATGATAGAGTTTACCAAATTTGCTTTATGAATGTGCTGTAATGTACCGGATCAAAGAGAGGGCAAATGCTTGTTTGAGGCATTTTAAAGATAACAGCTAAAAAGTACTCAATTTAACATTTTGAATTTTAATCAGTTTTCCTTCTAAGGGCCCTGCTGTATGAGAACAGTGTCTTAGGCTTACAGATTAGTTTTGGAATTTCCATTAGTGAGACCATATTATTTAACTGGGTTAGTTTCTCAGCTGTCTTCAGCTACTGTGAGAACAATTTTTGCTATGCTGAATTAAAAATGTTGCCTTTAATGTTGCTTTTGATGTGCAAAATTGTGACATGTTCAACCTTTGCATAATTTTCACATATAGTATATGATACGTGATTTAGAAAACTTAGCCGGCACTCTTCTCCTTTAATTTTTGTAACATATTGTTCATGAATACTTGCACTCACTGGAATATTAAGCAGCTCCTATGAAGTAAATGCAGCGCATCCTTAGTTAATTTTTGGCAGGATCCCTTTAAAATAAATGTGTATTCCTTGTGCCAAGGGCTTGGCTCAAATTCATCATCTACTGTGACTTTTAGATTAACGGAGCTGCTCAATAAAAAGTGCTCTTCCCTAAAGGTCTTTAGTGTTTTAACTCTTATTACTTCTGCTTCAGGATTAGACAACATTTGTACCACAGAGCCAATAAGATGACAGACAGTTTGTCAAATGAATGAGGGACTTTCCACTTTACTATTTTTATTAGACAAAGCTTTTACAGGACAGTATTTGTGGACATTTGTGTTATGCTCTGTACATTATAAATTAAACACAAAAGATTCTTCAGTAAATTACACTTTCATAGTTTATGATGCAAGACTTTTCTGGGTTGAGTAAATGTAATGACAACTTGGGGGACACAAGTATTGTACAAAGAAACTAATGGTATTTCCAGCATGAAAAAAGGTGGATGGTTTGATCTTAAAATAGGATTTTAGGCACATTTTCTAGTCTGAATACTGGTATAGCCTTAATCTACTGTCCCTGAAATTGATCCCACCACACATTTGCACAAGCAGTTAATTAAAGATATGGCCACCTGCTGGTTGTATATTTCTTAGTTGGGGTCACTGATCAGACAACTGTCTGGGCTTCAGTTTGGAAACAGATAGATTGGTTTCTTTAATAGGCACAAAGTTCATGGAAGTGCAGAAGAAAAGGACAGTCTGAGACATCCAGAGGTGTAAACTACTTGTCCAAGTGATTCTGATTAATTACAGCCTACTCTCCTACCAGATTAGATTACCTCATAACCACAGAAAAAGGGTAAAACTAATACATGCTTTCTCTCTCAGTAGGGGTACTAATGAGCTGTTGCTTAACTCAAATAATACCAAAGAATCCAAGAAATGAAAGAAAAATAGGGCATTTAACTGAACCTAAAACACACAAAAGAGGTGGACACACAAGAACTGAACACATTACAAATAAAGTAAAAAAAAATGCCTATACATACCCCTGTCTAAGAGGCAGAGTCCTTTATAAATTTTCCCTTCAAAGTGCAACAATAAAGAATTTGTTAACATAGCACCCATATGTTGGGGTTTCTCCATCTTTTGAAACACAAAAATGTACTAGGCCCGAAATCAAAAGTCAGATCAGTATTCCCAAATGTGTCTGAACATACAGGGTAGTCTGCACCAGTACAAATCAACCTGGCCCCAAATTCAAGAAGAAAGCTTCACAGCCTGCACAGGTCAAAAAGAACCACACTGAAAAAAAATTGTTACCAAAAGTGAAATAGCAAAAACAATACTTCTGTATAATTAAAGAGTTTAACAAAAAATTCAAAGCAAAAACTAAACCGAACTGACATCAATCAAAGAGAATTTAACAAAAAGAGAAAATTTAAGCATACGCAACCAACTCTGTAGTCTACAGAACAAAGTCAAAGAACAAGCCAAATTATCAAAAACTGGATAATCAAATGTAACACAAGAAAACTGAGATCCAAAAAATGAGCTAACAAAAAAAAAGAATAAGCTAAAGTTCCAGCAATAGTACTGAGACTAGCTTAGCTTCATATTGTACTAACTCGAAAGAGACAGTGAATAATTTTAATGAAAAAAGACCAGGATAAAAACTGTGGCCAGGAAACATACCAAGTTCTTACCTGGAGATCAATCAACGAAGCCCAAATCACTAGTCAAAAATGAAATTTCAAAGCAAAAGAAGAATTCAAAGCCTTTATACTGAAAGGAAAGAAAACAAAGACTTGTGTACAAAAAGGATCCTGTTTTATTTTTTTTGTCAATTTTTCATTCTTTTGCCTATGTTACTATTGTTACTATTGTTAGTTTTTTTTTTGTATTTTTACTATTTGTTTGTATTTCTATTTATCCTTGTCAATGTTACCTTGGTAAATGCATTTTGTGAGTGGTTCCCCAAATATCTCCATGAAAGGACTGGCCTCAACTCTATAAAGGCTGAGGAAACAAGCAGTCTTTTGCAGTTTATTGATTTGCTTGGTGGGTTGATGAGCTGTTGTGGTTATTATTGTGCTTTTGTGGATTTACTGGATTTTTTTACCTATATGCTCTTCTTTTAACTTTGCCTTCTGTATTTGTGTTTTTGGGACTTTTTTGCCTTGGACTACCTTGGTTGATTAAGGTAACTCATTCTGGGCTTTTGTGCTCTCTGGAGCTTCATTGTCTCAGAGCACTTATGGGAAATAAATACTTTCATTTACAGTATAAAGATTCTTTGTTTGCACCCTTTTGCTGGAAGCAGAAGGTTGACAGATCCTTCCACTTGTGAAGCTGTTTGCTTTAGTTTCTGGGATGTTATGCCAGGGTACCCCCAAGTTAATGAAAAATCCCAATCCCAAATAATTGGGTATTGTATATGATCTCTGCACTTTTTCATGTCTCAGTGTGAACCTGCTTTCATCTGTGAAGCGAACGGGGCGCCAATGGTGGAGATGCCATTTGTAGTATTCTCTGGCAAAGGGCAATCAAGCTCCATGGTAATGGGCTGCCACCACTATAAAGTCTGTTTCTGACAGTTTGGTCAGAAACATGAACACCAGTAGCCAACTGGAGGTTATTTTGTAGGGCTCTAGCAATGCTCCTCCTGTTCCTCCTTACACAAAGGAGCAGATTCAACTCTGCTGCTAGACTGATGTCCTTCTATGACCCTGTCTGTCACTCCTCATATAATGGCCCATCTCCAGGTATCTCTTCCATCTTCTTGAGCCTGCTGGGAGACACAGCAAACCTTCGTGTGATGGCACATATGGATGTGCAATCCTGGAGGAACTGGATTTCCTGTGTAACCTGAATTGGTTGCAAGTACCTCCTCATGCTACCAGTAGTGAGAAACACACTAGAAAAATGCTATACTAGAGAAGAATTAGTCGGGAAGGATAAGGAGAGAGCAACTGTCTATGGCCACCACCTTGCAAAACCATTCCCTTTGTCTTGCTGTTGTCTTTCCAGTGCACAATCACTTATGCTTCCTAACTGGACAGGCTGATGTCCCTGAAGCTTAATTGACTTGGTGTTAGACTGTGATGATTAATTGTTTTCGGGGCAGAACATGGGGAGAGTTCTCTACCTACTGCAGACTGGGATATTTTGAAATCAATGAAACATTACTGTTATAATTTTTGCTTTATAAAATAAAAAAAGGAAAATCAATTGAATAAGACTGTCTGAGCAGGCAGCCATGTTACATTTATATGTGTAGAGCTCAGAAATTGTGCATTAAAAGTGTGCTATATAATATATGATATCGAGAATTCGGTGTAATTATACACTGCCCCCTTTGATGGTTCATGGCAGAGCTTGTTGTTGCTTTATACTTCTATGTATCTATATATGTGTGGTATATGGGCTATGTCTATTTACAATGTATTAATGCTATCCATTAAACATATATTAATCATATTAGTTATGGAATCAGGTCCAAGTGAGCAAAATTACTTTAGGCCCATATACATTTTTATTATTTGAATAGTGTACAACCTTCTTTAATCTCAGTAGGTGACACTTGCATTGCTCAGAAAACAGTGGTGCCTTTGTGCACACTTATCATACTATTCTGCATCAAAATGATAGTTTGCACTGTACACTGCAGTGTCACTAACTTTGAAAACTTAAAATATTTTTACCAAACACTAAAATACTCTAAATCTATTCCTTTATATCCTAGGGGCTTTTTGCAGCCACAGCATTTATTATACGTCTTCGCAGTATATACTCATTGATTAAGTTACCATGACTTGATGAATTTCTAGGAATGAAAAGAAAGTCATAATGAAAGCTATGATTTAATTTAGTAAAACAACTTTGCCTGTGTATGTTATTTCATATATTAAATTAGCAATATTCCCTGACACCTTTTGATTATTACATCCATATTTTGTAATGCGCAAAGACAGCCTCCATTATTTATATCATCTTAGCAACAGTCAACCAAGGACTTCCTTCCCTTAAAACAAATCTCTCTCTGTTAATTAAATGCCTTACATACACACTGAATGTTTCATCACTTGAGACAAACAAAGAATTCCCTGTTACATTTAGCTTTACCCAAAGCTTGCAAATGTTGAATTCAGTTAAGAAAATGTTTCTCAAAGGTCCCTGAACATGTACTTCTAAAAAATGAATATATTAAGAGCAGGCAGTTACTGATAATGAATGGATGGCTGGTTAAAAAGTTTATTACTGTAATACCAATTTTGGCAGCTGTTCAGAATTTCAAAAGCATAAAAAAGCAGTATAGTGGCATGGTGGTTAGTCATAAAGGTACGACTCCTCAACAATTTCAGTCTCTTTGCCATTTCTTTTCATTATGTATAGAATTTTACTGTTATACAGCTATACATGGTTCTTTTTTAAGGTCATAATGGAGGTCTGATGTGTGCAATTAACAGTAGATATAAAGTGGTAGTCCAAGCTGAATTTAACTGTAATAAATCTTAGAACATTTATGGCTAACAGCTCTGCAACTGCTCTAAAAAACTGGAACAGCTGGGCACATATCAATGAGTTAGCCCATAACCTTCCCCCACCCTGCTATGCAGTACCAAAAATGACACATAGTTTGTCATCTGCAGATATTCGTTAGAAATAAACAACACTTACGAAGATGATCTGACTACGTTTTCTGATACCCACTAATTTTAGCTAGCTGAGCCGCATCCTGGAAGCAAAAAGATAAAGGCAAGAGCTAACTTTGGAGAAAATGCTAACCCATCGCAAATGAAACCCATGCTCTCACTCTCACACATGTGATGAAAAAATGCTTTTACATTTCAGGAGGAAACAAGGGTGTACCCATAGTAGCATATCACTAGGCAAAGATAACACCTTCCTTAGGAATATTATTAACAAATGATAAAAAAATACAGTATGTAGAAATCAGTGGAAGAGCTGGAATACTTCATTCTAAGATTAAAATAATATAATAAAATAGGAACATTACGTTGTGCCTGTTAAATATAGAGGATAGACAAAATAACCAAACATCTAACTGTATATTAATATCAAAGTCTTAATAAGGTCAGCATCATCTTCTGCCTTTAGAAAAACCTTGCATTTTTTTTGAAATGTTGTCATGCAAGTCTTATATTGTGTATAGTAGGATACTGTATCATTCCACACGAATCTACCTATTTTTTATGGAATGCACACTGTGGACTCCACAACTTCCACAGATTTAATAATGTTTAGAGCTGGTGACTAGAGAAGCCATGGAATGCTGAGTTCATAAGGTACATAAAAATGTTCTTGAATTAGCATAGAATTGTGAATGGAAGGATCATTGGGTACATCATAAGGGAACAGTGTTAACACCAAAAGATGCACCTGGTTCTGTGAAATGGCCTCATACTGCATACCTTGGCCATTACCTTAAGAGCAATGACCAGACCTAAAGTCTTGCATAAGATCTTCCACCATGTTTTACACACATTGTGGGTTGAAGACAACCTTTAACTTTGTAAAATATAGAGCTATGTGGATGTAGGAAATATGGTATATCACCTTTCTCCATTGATCAGTGAGCATGGTATTGTCTTCCTTACACCAAGTTATAAATATATGTGTGTTTGTTTTAGATAAGACCATATACGAGATGAGAAACAAAAATAACTGGATTGGTAAAAAAAAAAATGATTAATGAATTACAGCATTCTAAACATTGTCACCTTCTATATACTCCCCCTCCTATTCTCTATGCCGCTCCGTACATATCTTTCATTGATTGAAACAGTGCTGAAGTCTTCTTGCTTGAGGCTCTTCAACAGGCTTCACTTTTGATTTTTGGGAAAAAGGAAAAATCACAGGGAGCTAAATCGGGCGAATAGGGAGGATGATCGAAGACACGAATGTTTTTGTTTTAAAACTGCTTTACGGAAAAAAGCATTGTGCGCAGGAGCGTTGTCTTGTCTTGTGTCGCTGTTCGCTTTTTTCACCCGATATTGTCACTGCAACTTGTGTAGCGATTGTTGTGCAGATACTGACTGTGCTATTCACAGGATATACCTAGCCGGCTGGCGTTTTAAAAGGGCTTGTTGGAGGGGATATAGTTCTATGATTCACGTTCAGCCGACCTCCCGATGGTTTTCCAGGAAAGCCCCAAGTCCAGTACAGTTATTTTTGTGTCTCACCTCGTATTTCTGCTTCGGAAAACTCAAGGCAAGCAGTTTTTGTTGAGAATGGATTACAGTAATTCTTATTGAAATCTGTGGTGATATCTGAAGCTGTACTTTTGCTTCATTTAGCAATTATCCTGTGAATTATTAATCTCTTTTTCTGTCAGTAAGCTTTCGACATGTGAAGAGTTTGTCTTTCCCTAACTGGTTTGTCTATGTTTTTTATATACTGGCATTATTATTGAGACTGTTTCACAATAAATGATTATTCAGGTTTTGTGACCAATGCACTTACAATTTAAACACTAGCTATTTGGTCTCCTTGCATTTCTGTTAGTTGCTTCATGTTGCATTGAAACTCATCTGTCAAAGTATATCTAACACATACATGCGAGATGGCAATTAACCCAAAATAACTCACTTTGAATAGATAAAACTATATGGATGGAAGGAGCTATGAGTGGGAATTCTGAAATTAAGATGTCTATCTCTCACATGTTGTCATTACTGGGCTGAAATAGACCTCCGCCTCCACTGTGTGTGGTGTACTATATATGCTGCACTCCTTTTTTTTAACATTTTATTGATTTTATTAAAATCAAACAACATTCCATACAAACAAGTCAAGTTTAACAAAACTAGGTTCAAAACAAATCAACTCCCCACCCATGAGAAAGAGAGTTAGGCCAGCAGAGTAAAACTTTAATAATAGTAAAAATATGTAAATAAATAAATGAATAAAAATAAACAGAATAAAAAAGAGGGGAGAGAATCTGCTTCCTCAATTTAAATGCTTAGTCTAAAATATATATATATAACATCAGTTACCCACTGACTTAAAAGAGGAGTTAGGATTCTTCCAGTTGAGCGAGTTAAGTCTACATACCAATAGTGAAGTAAAGGCAATTAGAGTTTGTTTATCCTTCTCCACTTTAAGCCCATCTGGACGTACACCAAACACAGCTGTTAATGGGTTAGGAGGGATTGTGACACCAAGGCTGTCTGAAAGGCATTTAAAGATTTTGGTCCAGAATGATGTTAATTTGGTGCACGGTAAAAACATTTTGCTCAGTGAGGCTGGAACTTGATTGCAAAGTTTGCAGGTTGGATCTTGCCCTGGAAACATTTTGGACAATTTTAAACGAGACAGATATATATTTTTAAGTTGAATAATTGTGTTCTTTGCAAATCCTTTTCTGAGATGTTGAGTGAGTGATCCTTTTCCCACTGTACTCTGGGAAGGACTTTAAAATGTTTTTAAATATTATGGAAATGGAAATGGAAATGCTGTCAGAGTCCTCAAGACTGACTGGGACCTTTTCTGTTTATTTTGTTTGCAATCAAGCGACTATTGAGTTGTTTATTTTATTAAACTGGAACAGCCAGACTGGCGCTCCCAATTTTTATTTTGCATGTTTCTTCTACTTCCCGCCATCAATACACAAAACAAAAGTGTTGTACTTTTTACCTTCTCTATATTTCAGACATGGAGAAGCTATCATTTTCATTAAAAATCAACAGGTTTTAATAACTCTAGGGCGTGCTTTAAACATTTTTGAAATGATGTGTGTCCATTGGTCTGTGGCAAAAAGCTTGTGGTCACTGTAACTAGAGAATGAACAAGCAAATTTTTCTGGACAACTTGCACTCCTTTTGTCATAAGAGCTGATTCAACTTTAGGTAAATACCATATCTACAGCATTGAGTTTTTAAAATTAAAAAGTTTTAAAACCAGTACTAGCAACAGCCAAGCTATTGTTTGGAAGTTTGCCTTTATATACTGTATACAAGTCAAGTCAAGTCAAATTGGGGAGCATGTACTGGTACAGTGTGTTGCCACACCCACTACACATCGAAACAGCTCAGGATCGCAGTTGGCAACTCCCCAGGCAGACACGTGGGCCAATCCTACCCTCCGGAAATTACCCTCTATCTGCCATAGCCAGGTGTTACGTGGGTGACCGCTTGGCCTGGTCCAGCCACTCGGGTCCCCAACAATGAGGATCTTACAAGCTGGATCACCCTCAGGGAAACGCGCCACATGGACGTAGTGCTGTAACGGACACTCCCTCACAATGCAGGTAATGTGCCTCATTCGGAACTCCATGAGCAACCACTCATGACACAAAGTCAAACCAACGGTACCCAAGGATTTTCCAGAGAGACACGGTACCAAAGGAGTCCAGTCTTCGTCTCAGGTCACTGGATAGCGTCCATGTCTCACAACCATATAATAAGGCAGGAAGCAACAGGACTCTAAAGACTTGGACCTTTGTCCTTTTGCATAGATATCAGGAGTGCCACACACCCCTTTCCAGTGACCTCATGAACCCCCATGCTCTCCCAATCCATCTACTGACTTCATAGGAAGAGTCACCAGAGACATGAATGTCACTGCCAAGGTAAGTAAACCTCTCAACAAGGTCAACACACTCTCCGCAAACAGACACACTGCTGATGGCTGTGCCCAAGAGGTCATTAAAGGCCTGGATCTTGGTTTTTATCCAGGACACTCGCAAGCCCAGACACTCAGACTCCTCACTCAGTCTCTTGAGCGCCCTGATCAGAGCCTCCATTGACTCCGCAAAGATCACAGCATCATCAGCAAAGTCAATATCCGTGAATCTTTCTTCACCAACAGATACTCCATAGCCGCTAGACCCCACAACCTTGCCCAACACCCAGTCCATACAAGCATTGAACAGAGTAGGAGCAAGAACACACCCCTGACGAACCTCAGAATCAACTGGGAAAAAACGTAGAGGTCCTGCCTCCACTCTTCACAACACTCACAGTACCAGTGTACAGGCCAGCCATGATATCCAGCAACCTTGTGGGGATCCTGTGAACCCTCAGGATGTCCCACAGGGCAGCTCGATCAAGTGAGTCGAACACTTTGCGAAAATCGACAAAGGCTACAAAGAAACTCTGCCGATATTCGCGTTTGCACTCTGTGAGAAGCCTCAGTGCCAGGATACAGTCGATGGTAGACTTCTTAGGCGCAAAACCAGACTGTTCCGGTCACTGGTAGGTGAGCAAGTGATCACGGATCCTATTGAGGACAACCCTAGCAAGGACCTTACCCGGCACCAAGAGCAGTGTTATCCCCCTGTAGTTGCTGCAATCCAGGTGATCACCCTTCCCTTTCCAGATAGGGACGAAAAGTCCCATTTTCCAGTCAGTTGGGATGATGCCAGTCTCCCAAATGGAAGCAAAGATTGCTTGCAATGCCAGGAGGACAGCCTTACCACCAGCCTAGAGAAGTTCACCGCGGATACCACAGATCCCTGCAGCCTCCCCCCCCCCCCCCCCCTCAGCTGGTTCACCACCTGTGCAATCTAAGTGAGATTGGGTGGTTCACAGCTAATTGGAGGATCAGCCTCAAGAACCGTGGACCCAAAGATATTCAACGTTGGCTGGAGGATCAGCTTTGAACAACTGCTCAAAGTAGCCAGCCCAGCAGGTCACAAATGCAGTGTCATCCGTAAGGACCATTCCATCAGTTGCCCTGATTGCGACTCTCTGAGGAACGAATTCAGATGTGCGTAATGCTTTGATTCCTCTGTAAGCAGGACGTGGGTCACTAGACCACAGATGGTATATTGGTATATTATATATATACCTGACCCAGCCGGGACGCCTGGAAGGACCGGGAGGCGGTTTATACGTCCCCCGGGCCACAAGGGGGCAACCACCCTGAATAAGGAGGGGACCACGGGGTTGGAGCCAGGAGGCTCAAACCCACTGGTGCCCGTGGCCGCCACCAGGGGGCGCCCCAAGCATTGTGGAGCCTGGGAAACCTGCACTTCCACACCTGGGCAGGTGGAGGAAGAACATTCCAGGGACGCCTGGAGTGCTTCCAGGTGCTAGTGCGGCACTTCCGCCACACCAGGAAGTGCCACTGGAAGGGCTTTAGCAAGCACCTGGAGCACATCCAGCTGAATATTAAAGGGGCCACCTTCCTACAGTCGGGGAGCTAGAGTTGGGAGCTGGAGCAGGACGAAGCTCCACTGACAGGAGGAATAAAGGCGGCCCACGGACATTGGGAGAGGCCCATGTTGGGAGTAATTAGTGCGGGAGCACTGTGTGCTGTGTGGGCTATTGAGTACATGCATCGAAGCTTCTGAGCTGTGCCTGTGCTATCTCGTGCTATCTTGTGATGTCCACGGCGTTATTTAATGTTAGCTAAGACCCGGCACTTAAAAGTTTCTCACTACAGCAATGGCGTAATGATGTCACACACAGCTCCGCCCCCCACGGCCATCGAGCTAACATCCATTACAGTATATGGAGAAAAATAGGTTCCAGTTATGACCATTACACATAGAATTTCGAAATGAAACCTGCCCAACTTTTGTAAGTAAGCTGTAAGGAATGAGCTTGTCAAATTTCAGCCTTCTACCTACACGGGAAGTTGGAGAATTAGTGATGAGTGAGTGAGTGAGTGAGTGAGTGAGTGAGTGAGTGAGTCAGTGAGGGCTTTGCCTTTTATTAGTATAGATATATATATATATATATATATATATATATATATTGTGAGACTTGCCCGGACACCACCAGTCGGAGACCACATCTTTATAAAAAGTCACACGTTTATTAAACACAAGAATACAGTCCAAAACACCACACAATGCACTCAGCAATAAATCTCCCCAATAAACCTTCTTTTCTCAGTCTTTAGCCACCTCTACTCTTCTCCTGGGAGCGTCGTCCTGCTCCCACTCCGGACTCTAGCTCCCAGATTGCTGGGAGGCAGCACCTTTTATTCCCGCCCGGATGTGCTCCAGATGGCTGATGACGATCTTCCGGCAGCACTTCCTGGTGTGGCGGAAGTGCTGCCCTTTGCCCTGGAAGCACTCCGGGTGTCCCTGGCAGGTTCCTCCGCCATCTTGCCAAGTGTGGCGGAAGTAATGTTCTCCCAGGTTCTAGGAGGCTCAAGATGCCCCCTGGTGGTGGCCACGGTTCCCAATGAGTTGGAAAGTCTCTCCTCCTCTACCGTGGTCCTCTCCTGCTCCAGGTCGGTTGTGTCCTCCTGACCCGGAAGCTTTTACTGCCACCTTCCGGACCTTCTAGGCGTCCAGGCTGGGTAAGAACCCCAGCCGTCTGTGACACTATATATATATATATATATATATATATATATATATACAGTACAGGCCAAAAGTTTGGACACACCTCCTCATTCAATGT
>JANRMT010062818.1:9075229-9097741 GCA_026402145.1 Polypterus bichir lapradei | reverse complement strand
TATATATATATATATACTACCCATGTCAGCCCATGCTGTAAAAAGCCCGGGGTCCTAGAAACTATTGAAAACATCAGAAAAAAACTGAAATGTAGAGATGTCAGGTAATTGAAAGGAACTACTTTGGACTTCTCTCTCCTAGGAGGATTCATTTTGCCGACATGCTCACCTCGCTTGTGTATTAGCAGCTTAAAGAAAAGTAAAAGGGATACCATTTTGCCGATGTTAGTGGCTAAGTGACTTTGTCTTTCTTCTGAGGTTTTGTTTTCCTGACGTGCTGGCCCCGCTTGTGTTATCAGTGGCTAAGCAAGTTTTCTGTTTCCTCGGAGGTGGAGCCCTTACCCCAACTCCACCTCTCACTTTCAGGCCGGAAAACACACACACTTCCACGCATAGACGTTTAATTATATATATATATAATTATATATATATATAATATATATGTGTGTGTGTGTGTGTATTTTCGTTATTCTTTTGAATTGCTATCCCTCAAACGGACGCCTCTAAAAGACAATGTGTCTTTATGAAACAAAAAATAAAGCAATTTGGTGTGTATGTGAAAAGCACTAATTGAATCATAAGAAACAGCCAGTGTTTAAAGTTTGTCAACAATAAATAAACAACTTATCATTTTGTTTCTATTATTCATATCACACTTTTGATTTTTCCCCCTTAAATTAATTTGTTTTTTATATTGAGAACCCTTGTATCTATGCAAAATATGTCTGTTATTTTTCTTAATTCATCCTTAATGACTAAAGCTGAAACTTAATTATGTATTTCTGCTTGTTTTTCTTTTATCTCTCCCATAATTCATTTGCCTCATGAGATTTTTTTTCTTCCCAATTTATCTTTGAACTATGTATGGATGAGTTTTAAAGTTGCAGTAAATTGTACTGAAGTTTCTTTTATTCTTCCAATTTTATTTTAAAACCACTAGTTTATTGGTGTTTCACATTTACCTGTTACAAATTTCATCTAAATAATAAGACTACTGGGGTGTCATGGTAATGCAATGGCTATACACCCAAAGCTTAATCAGCTCTAAAGACTAAAAATGCAACTTGTCCATAAAAATTTCATAAGAATTATCCAATTTATTCTAAAGCTGCAATGTCCACAAAATGTTTACTACAGATACACAAACACTCAGACCGATGGATGCACATCCTTTCAAAAAAATATTCAAAGTATGTCCTAGGGATATTATCTGTTAAAACTCCTGAGTCAAACTTTTTCTAATTAAGCAGATTGCCAGTCTGATTGTTATCTTTATACATATTACAGACTGTAACAATCTTGGTTTCCTTCCACATGACAAAGTGCTTTGATGACTGACTGCACTAAACAAACCTGGTATGAGCGTGAATGTAATTGTGTTCATGTGTATGCTCTGTGACAGACTGGCATGCATCAGTGGTAAGGTCCTTGACTTTTCTGACACAGAGTATGCCTTGCCAGAACACTGTATTGGAAATAGCACATTTAGAAAATGAATATACTAAATTTTAAGGTGCTGTACAAAATTGTATCCAGCAGCCATACCACATGCACTTAAGAAGAGGTCATTCATTGAAGCTAAGCATGTTTGGGCCCGGTTATTATTTGGGTGGGAGACCATCTAGGAAAAGTTTGGGTTGTTGCTGGAAGAGGGGGTTAGGGAGGCCAGTAGGGGATGCTTATCCTGTTGTCTGAATGTGGATCAAAATGCCCTAGTGCAGTGACAGGGAGACCGTGCTGTAAAAATGGCGCTGTCCTTTTGATGCGATGCAAAACTGAGATCCTTACTCTTTGTAGTCATAAAAGATCCCTGGGCATCTTTCGTAAAGAGCAGGGAATGTCCCAATGTCCAGGCTGAATTGAACTCCATGGCCTAGTCATTCTGGCCCCCTAATCATCCTCTGTCTCTAATTGGCTATATCTCTCTCACCACTTCACCACCTAATAGGTCATGTACGTCGAGTGTACTGGCACAGGAATGACTGTTGTCACATCATCCAGGAGGATTGTACACATTAGTGGTGGCTGAAGTGGCTCCCTACTCAGTATGAAAAGCATTTTGAGCAGTGAGAAAATTGCTACATAAATGTAAAGAATTATTATTATTATTATACTGTGCATATGTTTTTGGGATTTTCAAACTTGATCATAAGGATGTGGTGGTGGGTTTTTATTTTAAATAATTTATAAAGCTGATAATCAGTGGTGCCTTAAACTGATATTTTGTTTTAGACTGATCCTTTGCCCTCTCACTCTTATTATGTACCAATATGTTTTTTTGATAAATCAAGTAAACACACAGGTGTGTTTACACAGAAAGGAAAAACAGTTTACTTGAATTTGCATTTCAAGATTTTATTGTGTAATCTTATTCACAACATTTTAAAGTAAGCCTCCATCTAATGATTTTACAGGTATTACAAGCACAGAATAAGTTGTCTCTGTAGGTCATCTTGTTATTCACACCTCAGTCTGCACAGTGATAATTGTAGTAATTAAATAGGAAAAATCTTAACAGGCAGAAATAATTAATTCTACACAGACAGTAAATGAAGACATAAGAGTATGAATTAATATCTAAATAGATAAAATAATGGTAAAATATGAAATCCTTCTCATTTTTGTAGAGGTAAGAATCACATACTGCAGTGTAACTTATTCATATACATAGTGCATTGCACCAGACAAGCGACTCAGAGGTCCTCCCCACCTTTCTTAACTAAATTATCTGTATTGTACTTTCATTTTACTCAATGCTACACTATTGTCACAATTTGGCTGAACAACAGTCACCCAGGAAAATCAATGAAGTCATCAGGTGGGGCCCCCTCTCTCAAATAGTGTTTTGTTTCATTCAAGGCCCACAACACTGAGAAGGTTTCAACACAGTGTGTGACGTCTCACACACACCCCTCTCCATTTTTGATGACTGATGCTCAGCCGCTTCTAAACATTTACCCCTTAGAAATTTCTAAACCTTCTATAAATATTAAAACCTACATCAATAAATTATTACTAAAATACCACTGTCAATAGATAATTATAGAATACCAATCCTACCCTGTACACAACTATTCTGGCAACCTCAGAGGTAAACTCTGATCAAAGTTGCACAAAATAGTCTCATACTACGAGCCTATCTCAGCAACCTCTGGGCAACTCAGATTGGAATAGTGCTAGACAAGCTCAGGCTTTCTTGCCTAAATCACCTAACTAAAACCACTCAATTATACCTACAGTACCCCATCTAAATTTCCATAAAACATCATTAAACCTTAAAACTTCAGTCTACGCACCCTGTCCATAGCACTGTATCATTTGCACAATAAAGTAACACTAACTGTAGAGTCAAAGGGCATAAAAGACTTATCTGATTTGTCAAGGTCAATAGTAACAGACATGGATTAATCGGTAAGTGAAAAACTGATTGAAGTAAAAATGAGAAGTCACAATGTTTTTCAAGACTGACAAAGAAGAGTAGTAATGTCATTTACTAAGTGACTGATTTTAATTTTCATTAGAAATTAAAGGAGTATGTTTTTGGATGGGACAACTGTTAGCACTGCTGCCATAAAACACCATGGGAGTCGTGTTTAGAGTCTGCAGGTCTCCCTTTGTCCATGTTTTTTAACCTTGATACTGTTCTTTTCCACTCATATGCCGTATAAGTGGAAATTAATTTGATTGGCATAGTGTTGAGTAGCGTCTGAGAGTTGATTAGATGTCTCCTGTTCTGCCTCTGTATTGTGGCATTAACACCCTAAAAAAAATATGTAAGCAGAATCAGTGACAGGGTGAATGTTTTGGTTTTATACTCTAATTAAACAATATTAGAACAATTTTGACAAGAATAGACCATTCAGTCCAACAAATCACCCCTATTCTATGCATCTAATTTCTCCATAATAATATCAAGTTGACTTTTTGAAGCTCCATAAAGTCCTACTCTCCTTCATGCTACTTGGTAATTAATTCCTTTGGTCTATTTCTCTGTGTGAAGAAAAAATTATAACATTTGTGCAAAATTTACCTTTTACAAGTTTACATTTATGTCTAGTGTTATTGTTGAGGAACTCATTTTAAAATAACCATCTTGATCCATTATACTAATTCCTTTTATTGTTTTGATCATTTCAATCATATAACCTTAATTACCATTTGCTTAAAATGAAAAGGTTCAACTCTTTCAATCTTTCTTCATATCTCGTACCTCTTAGTCCTAGAATCTCCCTAGTCATTTTTCTCTGGACTTTTTCTAGCACTATGTCTTTTTGTAGCATGCAGACCAAACCTGAATGCAGTACTCCTGATTAAGTCTCACAAGCAATTTATTCTTCTTAAGGATAACCTCTTTTAATGTGCCCTACATGTCATGATTTATTGCCTTACATCCTGTTATCCATTTTAATGGCTTCTGTATGGCTTCTTGATGTAGATAGTGAAGAGCCCACTGCAACTTCTTGGTTTTCAAGTGTCAGATCTTCCATTGTGTATTCAGATATAACATTTTTACGACATGTAATAGCTTACATTTACTTACATTAAACTTAATCTGTTACAAATCTGCCCTTGCTTGAATTCTCGTCAAGTTTCTCTATAGTTATTTGGTTGACTGTAGATTTTTTGCCGTTTCATCTAGTTTGGTATCATCTGTAAACTTACACAGCTTGTTATATTCCTATCCAGATTATTTATACATTTTAAAAAGAGAAATGATTTTCAACATGACCAAATTCAAAAAATGTTCCTTGAACCAAAACTCTTTGCTTCCTGTATTTGAGATAATTTTGCACCCACCTATACACCACACCATGAATCTCCACTTCTTTTTAGCATACTTTCATGCAGCACCTTATCAAAAGCTTTCTGAAAATCAAGAGAAATAATATTACATGCCCCTCTGTGATCATATCATTTTATTGCCTGCTTATAGAATTCTAGCATAACAGTAAAACACAGTCTCTCCTGTGTCTGAACCTGTTGACTAAAATGGTCTGATAAATGTTAGTTTATCTGTAATTACATCATCTATGTTTCTTTTATAGTTACTATTTAAATGTTAAGATAGGCAGAGCAGAGCTTAGAGCAGTATTGGTTTATTACAGTCCTTCCTGGAATAAGGCACGAGTCAACTCATTCATACCTCACCAGTTTAGTTAATGTGCACTTATTTGGATGTGTAAAAAGGACAGAATAGCTGGATAAAGTTCACACTGATGTTTCATGTAAATTCTACTAAAACCATTACCAAAGTGGGATCTGAACCCAAGTCACTGGAGCTTTGAGGAAAGAATTTTAACTGATCTGTCTCTATGCCTTCCTTCTTAAAAAATTTTATTAATAATTTAATAGTAGATGTAAGTACTTGTTTTTCTTAATGATTGGTCAAGCTCCACGCAACGTAGTAATTAAAAAATTTGGTATAGGAACAGAAATATATATTATGTATGTCATGGAAATTTTTAAAGTGGCTTTGGAAATTTGTGGTTTGGCTACATACAGTATAACTGGGAAAATAAATTATCTTTTTTTAATTATGTAGATTTTTTGCTATCATGGCAATTCTGCAAAGACAAGGCAAATGCAAGGCAAGACATCTCTCACAATTCCATTCCCAAACCCATTTTACTTAAATGAAATAGATTTGAACAAGTGGAGTAAGCATATTCTTGCAGACATAACTGACTGGTTGTTGTAATCAATAAAAGATAAACAATAATAAAAGTATATTTAAGCAGGGTAGCACAGAGTCATGTGCTTTAGCTAGTACAATTTATGCCAGATTTGTCTCTGAAATGCATATGGTGCATCAAATATTTTAGGTACCAACTCCTACAGGTCAATGTGTCGTGATTAGAATCGCCTTCAGGAATGACTTGGTCACTATATTCATGTAATATGTTTTCTGCACTCATAATCTACTAAATAAAGTGTTTCTCATATGTGTTGTGAGAAAGACTTTGTTCATCCATTTTGAACTGAAAGTGACTATTAAACGTGAATTAAATTTCTGCTCTCTATATTTCATTTTGTTCATCTCTCTATATATAAAATCCAACGTCTGTCTGTCTGTTTGTCTGTCCACTTTTCACAAGAGAACTACTTAACAGATTTAGATTGGGTTTTTTTCTATAATTTACTTGAACATTCCGGTTGATTTTGAGACATCTCTCATTGCGCTATGTATCATAGTTTGTTTGCTGTACCAACTTATTTATGTGAATCCGAGAGACACACAGCGGGCCGAGGGGAGGTGGGCGGGGTCCTCCTCACTCACACGCCAGCCTCAGGAAGTACCTTACCTCCGCTTAGCTAGTGAACGAGAGAACTACTTAACAGATTTAATTGGGTTTTTTCTATCATTTGCTTGAACATTCCGGTTGATTTTGCAACTTCTCTTATCACGCAAAGAATCATAGTTCATTTGCAGGAGCGATATACTTGTGCTATATCTGAGACAGAGCCCGCGGGCCAAGAGGAAAGGGAAGCTTGACGTAAGGAGTGTGGAGCCGGGCAGGGTCCAACTCACTGTCCTGTTTCACTAATACACAGGTGGTGCTGCGTGGGGCAGCTAGTATTCAATATAAATAGAAGTGGACAATCAGTATTCTAGAAGAATACCACCCATCCATCCATTTTCCAACCCGCTGAATCCGAACACAGGGTCACGGGGGTCTGCTGGAGCCAATCCCAGCCAGCACAGGGCACAAGGCAGGAACCAATCCCAGGCAGGGTACCAACCCACCGCAGAGGAGAATACCAAATGCTCAAATTACTAAAAAAATGAATATTCTCACACACGTATTGTTTAAATCAGAGCTGAGGAAGGCTTTTGCTACTTTAGGGGGCGATAGCTCCCTAGTTGGAATAAGTTCTTTTGTAATTACGGTGTTTTAAGTAACTGAAAACTATATACATATGATATTAAATGCCGATAACTCTCCCATAGTGATACGGCGGTAAAAATCACATAAGAGAAAATAACTTAGCTTTCTTTAATGACAATTTACGTGGCATTACAGACATGAAGCCATAGCAAGACATTACCAAGGTGGGATCTTGATCTATACAGTCTGCCATTTTTCGTTGGGGTTTTCAGGACGGATGACAATATCACCCATCCGTCCGTCGGCTTCAAAGTGTTTGGCTGCTGTCCAAGTCTTTTTATACTGTCTTCTCCACATGCAGGCCCGTACTTAGGTTCCAGACAAGGGAAGGAGAGGATTCCATTATATCTCTAACATACAGAAATAGTACAATGCCCATTTTCGTAGTCGTACCTTCTCTCTTCAAATGCTTGCCTAGCACTTGTAAATGCTGAGAGCTCCTCTGTGCTAACTTTGGCATGGTCTGTATGTGTAAGTGGATTTATAAAATAATTATTGTACAGAGCACAGTGACATTAAACTTATATTCTTATTACAAACCATCCTTTATCACTGGATCTGTGACAAAAATAATAATACTTGAAGGTCTTATCCACAAAGCAAAAGGTACTCAATCCCCCTTCACAGTGCAGACAGTTCCTCAAGAACATTTGTGGAAATGTGGGGTATAGTGCCACTATAGCTCCTGTTTCATTCATCTAATATACCAGTGTAAATAAGTATTAACAATAAGTTACAGTACACTTGGGCAAACAGTTACATTTAACATGGTGTTACTAAGTAGTGATCATTGTATCCCACCAGTGGTGTAGGTGGAGATCTCCTGTCATGTCATACATAGTCAGTGTTGTAACTAAATATCACTGAGCCCATGCAGTGGGTACCATAGCCTCAGAATACATTATAAATCTATATAGCATCTTGATGGACTTTACTATTCTTAAGCACTCATAACGTTTCTAGCTACAGTACAGTATGTTGCTATATGTGCCCCACCCTTTGGTGTCTGATCCTTTTATATGAGTTACAATAGTTGTAACATAAATCAGATGCTATTCTAGATCTATTGCTATGATTAATAATTGTCTTTAACTAGTATTATTGCATAATTGTACGTTATTGTTTATCCTCCCCAACTTCACTATCGGATGTTCTATTCCCTTTCAATTTACAATTTAACATCATTGGTGGTAAATTATGCATATCTTCATATGTTTGAGCCTCTCTTATAACATTTTCAAGCATATTCCTAAGCTTTCTATATACATGCCTTGTCCAACCCAATGGTTTGTAGACAGTCTTTTGCTTGGTGGCTTTGCAGATCCCTCCGAACAAACGTGTGGCTGGTACAGGACTTAGTCTTTGCCAGTACTGGAACAGAAAGTAAACAGTCTGATTGCTGTTAGAGAGCTCATGAGATGCACACATGGTGACTGTCCTTTTAGCAGAGGAACACTTCACTTGTCCTGCACTGGATACAGCAGTCAATCAAGGGAACTCTTCACATTCAACAGCTGTCATCTCACTTCAGTGGCATTTCACAGCCTGTTTCTGTTAAAGTCCATAAAAATGTTGTTTCTGCAGCAAATGTCTGCACATCCATATCACGGCTTCAGATTTACTGTATTTAGCTGGATGTAAAATCTTTCTTTGATTCCACACTCCTTCCACTCTGGAAAAGCGAGTCGTTTCTTCACCATCTATTATCAGGTATGTGCAGCAGACCAAGAGTCATTAGTGCAGTACAGTCACTTAAGTCTTTGTTCGTAGAACATCACCTTTTCTTCATTGTTAAAACTCCACCACTGAGTTGAAGAGGCCTTAACAACCACTAAATTGAGTGGCCAAACTAAAATACTTACTATGCTAAATAAAGAAGGGTGAAGGGTAGAGCAAATACATAACATAAAACAATGCTTTATCAAACATATATATATATAATACAATACAGCACTATTAATGTTAAAATTCTAGACTATCAGTTCTCAGTTTCATATCATAAATAACAGTTACAGATAAATTAATATGGCAAATTATTACATTTAAACCAGGCTAGTGAAAATATTTCTTCAGTAGGGTAATACACTAAACACAATTAACACATTGAATCAGTTATACATCACAGATGTCTTAAATTATAGCAAGATGTTACATGTTTGAACTTAAGTGTATTCATTTTTGTCTAAAACAAAAATTTTATAACATCTATACTATATAACAAACTGTAGCTTATCTTATCAAGAGACACATCTCTTAAATGTCTTTAAGATATTACAACAGCACAGTTTATATAGACTAATGGTAAACTTTTGAATTATTCCCATATAATATACATTTCCTAATGTATATCTGACTTAACAATCCATTCAGCTATGTGCATTATCACTGAGCACTAACCTTAACACATTGATGCAATAACAAGTCTTCATAAAATTAATCACTAACAGATACACATGCATACATGTATTTCCATTCTAATATATTTCATAATTACTGAAGTGATAATAATAACAATCATTTGACATACATCAAAATATGTAAACCCTCTATACTGTATTTTATAGGAAGACTAGAGAAAGAAATTAGTCTAGTTTAATATGGCAACATTTAACCTGTTTGTATTTTACAATTATTTGCATTTAAACATTATACAGGATGGCATACCCTTACACTTGCACAACTAATCAGCATGCAAGGAAATAATTCCAATAATTGCTGTTCATTAATTTATGATTGATAATAAAACATTCACGACCCTTGGTCAGATTATATCTAATTTCTCTGCCCAAACTTGATGTTAAGCTATTTTTTGCATCTTGTATAGCAAAATAGTTTGTGTGTTTCATCCATTGGTCACAGGGTTTGCTGAATCTGGAGAAAAAGAACATCTTTAGATTTGAAGTTACATATTTTTTATGTTTATAATACTTTTATTGAAATTCAGATTTTTAAATTCTTAACTCTTTAACTGACCATGCTACAGGCTGTCCTTCTGCCTTGCAAGGTCATAGGTCAGTTTTATTTAACACTGCATCTGTTTGTAGGCTTCAAAGACATTCCAGGCTCACTGACAAAGTACAGGATGCATTACCAATACCAATTAATATTACTCTTATGATCACCATACCATACCATACCATTTTATTTGTTGAGCGCTTAAAAGCACAGCATTACAACTGACCGAAGCGCTGTACAGTTAAAAAAGAAACAGGACTAAAAACAAAATATTAAAAACAAACATTAAGAGAGAATTTAAAACAGAGATACTAAAAACAGGTCAGAGGACCCAATAAAATAAGAGAAATAGGAAGAAGCAAGTGAAAATGAGACAGGTTAAGAATTAAAAGCCAATGTAAAGAAGTGCGTTTTTAGGCATGATTTAAATGTGGCGACTGAGGTGGCTTGCCTAACCACTAAGGGTAGGGAGTTCCAGAGCCTGGGTGCACAGACGGAGAAAGCCCTTTCACCACGAGATTTAAAATGTGCCTTGGGAACGGTTAGGAGCAGCTGATCTGCGGATCTAAGAACACGAAGAGGATTATGACGATGGAGCAAGACACTCAAATAGGCGGGGGCTAGACCGTTTAGTGCCTTATAGGTTAAGAGGAGTATCTTAAAATCAATTCTGAATCTAATCGGCAGCCAGTGTAGGGTTTTTAAAATTGATGTAATGTGTTGGCTTCTGCTACTTCCAGTTAGAAGCCTTGCAGCCGCATTCTGAACCAGTTGGAGTCTAGAAAGAGTGGCTTTCCTGATACCATAAAGGCAGGAATTTGAGTAGTCGAGCCGGGACATAATGAATGCATGGATTACTGATTCCAGGAGGTGGTTAGACAGAATAGGCTTGAGTTTGGCGATTCGCCTGAGATGGAAAAAGCAGGATTTTACTGTGCTGTTGACTTGAGCATCCATTTTCAGTACCGTATCCATTTTGATTCCAAGATTGGAGACAGACGAATTTACTGGAATGGGAAGAGAGTCGAGACCAAGGGGATCACTTTTGATTTTACTTGCTATAGAGGTTTTAGATACTCACATGTATTACTAATACAATTAAACTTGGATATGATCCCCTATTACTATGCTATTATGCTGTTATGTTATTATATGAGGCGTCCCCCATATCTTTTAGGGTTTTTTGCTTCACATTATTAATTAGTCAGCTGACAAACACAGAAGCACAGACTGTTAGACACAGACTTAAAATATTGACATATAAGAGCATCTGCCACCCCAGACTCTGAATAAGAAGTTCTTTAAACACATTCAGCACACTGGAGAAAGCAACTGTTCACAAACAAACAGCCTGCACTCTTTGCAGTCATTTCTACATATTGAGTAATTGCTTCATTCTTTCAAATATCTTCACATATTCTCATTCTTACGTTCTCTTTTACAATTGCACTTCATTCACAGAATAAAGGCTGCCTGCACTTGGGAAAGCAGATCATAACCTGGTTTTGGCGAGTGGCAGCCATTCCAGCAGCTCCGTGTATGACTTTATCTTTTTACCTTTTTTCTCTATTTTGCTGATCACTTCTACTACTTTCTTTTATGTGGACTCGCCTATTCAAGTAGTCAACTTCAAGCACTGAGAAGAAATGCCCACGCCAGTGTGGTTCCCTATTTACTTGACGAGGTAAGAAGACGATATCGGGGTAGCCGAGCCGGCGCTAAGATAAAAGCCAAGTGGCTTGCGAGAAAGTGGCGCTATAAACCTTTGGTGCCTTCTGTAATCCTGGGAAATGTAAACTCACTACCAAATAAGATTGACGAACTGGCTGCGCTGGTGAAAAATGTCAGAACCTACAGAGAATGCAGCTTGCTGTGTTTTAGTGAAACGTGGCTAACAACTACCATCCCAGATGCTAACGTGGAGCTACCCGGGTTTAGCGCAGTTAGAGCGGACAGAGACGCAAATACCTACGGTAAGAAGAAAGGAGGGGGTGTCGGTCTCTATGTCAATACAAAGTGGTGCAACTCAGGACATGTAAACGTTAAAATCTCCACTTGCTGCAGGGACATTGAACTGTTGGCTGTAAGTTTGCGTCCCTATTACTTGCCCAGAGAGTTTGGACACATCATTGTTTTTATTGTTTACATCTCTCCTCGGGCGAACGCTGAGATAGGGAGTGACGTCATCCATTCCGCAGTTGGTAAGTTACAAACGCATCACCCCAAAGCGCTTGTGCTAATCGCTGGAGACTTTAATTATGTGATGCTGGACAAAACATTACCTGCCTTCTCCCAGTATGTGGATCGTAACACCCGGGGAAATAGGACTATCGACCTACTGTATGCAAATGTTAAAGACGCATACAGCGCCACCCTGCTGCCTGCGCTTGGGAAAGCAGATCATAACCTGGTTCACTACAAACCAAGAGTGAAGGCGCAACCTACAACCACACAATCATTCAGGACGTGGTCCCCTGAGGCAGAGCAGGCTCTGAGAGACTGCTTGGAAACTACAGATTGGGATATACTGCTGGGGTCACATAGTGAGAATATTGAAGGGGCTGTTGACTGCACAACTGATTACATCAACTTCTGTATGGACATTGTAGTTCCAGTACGCTGCTATGCTAACAACAAGCCATGGATTACAAGTGATATCAAGGACCTTTTGAACCAGGAGAAAAGGGCTTTTAAAGGCAGTGATCAGCGTGAGCTCAAGCGCGTGCAGAAGGAACTCTGAGTCCAGCTCAGAGTGGCGAAGTAGCAGTACAGGAGAAAGCTGGAGCAGAAGTTGCAGAATAACAGCGTGAAGGAAGTGTGGGATGGGTTGAAGATCATCACTGGCTGCAGCTCGAAGCAGGGTGCCACCATTGAGAGAGACGTGGAGGAGCAAACCAAATAAACAACTTCTTTAACAGGTTTGACCATCCTAACCCACTCTCACCTCGGAGTACTGCACCCTCCAACCATCCTTCTGCTGATACCAGCATAGGAGAGACATACCCACCCACAATTACAGCAGCGCAGATGAGCAGAGAACTGAGGAGAATTCGTGCCAGCAAAGCAGCAGGTCCAGATGGAGTATCGCCATGACTGCTGAAGGCCTGTGCGCAGGAACTGGGGAGTCCTCTACAGCACATCTTCAACCTGAGCCTGGAACAGGGGAGAGTCCCGAGGCTTTGGAAAACATCTTGTATCACGCCATTGCTCTGACATCACATGTGATGAAGACCATGGAGCGGCTGCTGCTTCACCACCTGAGGCCACAGGTCCGCCACGTCCTCGACCCTCTACAGTTCGCATACTAAGAGAAGGTGGGAGCGGAGGATGCCATCATCTATATGCTACACCGATCCCTCTTTCACTTGGACAGAGGCAGTGGTGCTGTAAGAATTATGTTTTTGGACTTCTTTAGCGCCTTCAACACCATCCAACCTCTGCTCCTTAGAGACAAGCTGACAGAGATGGGAGTAGATTTACACCTGGTGGCATGGATCGTGGACTATCTTACAGACAGATCTCAGTATGTGCGTCTCGGGAACTGCAGGTCTGACGTTGTGGTCAGCAACACAGGAGCGCCTTCAGGGGACTGTACTTTCTCCGGTCCTGTTCAGCCTATATACATCAGACTTCCAATATGATTTGGAGTCCTGCCACGTGCAAAAGTTCGCTGATGACACTGCTATTGTGGGCTGCATCAGGAGAGGGCAGGAGGAGGAGTATAGGAAGCTAATCAAAAACTTTGTTAAATGGTGCGACTCAAACCGCTTACACCTGAACACCAGCAAGACCAAGGAACTGGTGGTGGATTTTAGGAGGCCCAGGCCCCTCATGGACCCTGTGATCATCAAAGGAGACTGTGTGCAGAGGGTACAGACCTATAAATACCTGGGAGTGCAGCTGGATGACAAATTGGACTGGACTGCCAATACTGATGCTCTGTGTAAGAAAGGTCAGAGCCGACTATACTTCCTTAGAAGGTTGGTGTCCTTCAACATCTGCAATAAGATGCTGCAGATGTTCTACCAGACGGTTGTGGCGAGTGCCCTCTTCTACACGGTGGTGTGCTGGGGAGGCAGCATAAAGAAGAAGGAAGTCTCATGCCTGGACAAACTTATTAGGAAGGCAGGCTCTATTGTAGGAATGAAACTGGACAGTTTGACATCTGTGGCAGAGCGACGGGCGATAAGCAAACTCCTGTCAATCATGGAGAATTCACTGCATCCACTGAACAGTGTCATCTCCAGGCAGAGGAGTAGCTTCAGTGACAGAATGCTGTCACTGTCCTGACCCACTGACAGACTGAGGAGATCGTTCCTCCCCCACACTATGCGACTCTTCAATTCCACCCGGGGGAGAAAATGCTAACATTATTCAAAGTTATTGTCTGCTTTTACATGCATTTTTTATTACTCTTTAATTTAATTTTTTTTTTTGTATCAGTATACTGCTGCTGGATTATGGGAATTTCCCCTTGGGATTAATAAAGTATCTATCTATCTAAAGTTCTTTTACAATTGTATTTCATTCACCGAGATCTCTATCACATGTGCTATAAATTCACTTGAGGTTGTGCTTTTTATTTTATTTATACACGGTTTTCACCGTTCAACGCACTTAAACACTTCTTGCCCTTCCATGCTTATCATGATAGCCAAGCAACTTCTCAGGATGCAAGCTGGTATTACTTTAATTAAATTAGGAGCATCTCTAGCTCAGTTTCATATGGCGCTAGTCTCCAGATCGTGGAAACTCCATGGTGATCCGATTCAGTGACAATCAAGGAAAAATATTTCCGTGGTGATCCGATTCAGCGACAACAAGATGAATCCACCCATCGGGAAATCACGCAGTACAATTCCACAATAAGAAAGCATTCCCAGAAAACGTTACACAGTCACAAAGCATATCCAGACTTAACAGGCAAAACATACATGCTTAAACCTTTATTTCCAATTGCTGGGCAAGTGTGCTAACCACTGCGCCACCATACTCTTTACCTCTATAGTTCCTAAAATACACAACCTCCATTCACGCACATCAGGCACATTCTGCTTATTGCAAGAACTTGTCTCCCTTCTCATTTATTATTAAAAAAAGAGCATTTTTCCTTTAAACTTGATCAAGGTTTGAAAGGAAAAATGTTTTGCATGTTTATGATAAGCTTTTAACAAAAGTGGAGACATTTTCAGTTACTTTATCCTGGTTATATACAGTATATATATATATATATATATATATATATATAATATTTCTTTGTCATGTGAGAAGCTGTCTCATTTTAAATCCACACTTATCCAATTAATACCTTCTTGAAAGTATGTCCAGTACTTACAGGAAGGTAAGAGGCATGCTTCTCATTTCAAAGTTAAAACCAAATGTATTTGTTCCTTTTCCAATTTAAATTAGATCTCTTTTACATTTTAGTGCTATTTGTGTACACATTATACAGTTTCATTTTTAATACTAGCTTATAACGTAGGTTTGTATAAGCAATACTTATAAGATGACTAATTTAATTAGTTTCTGTGTGTTTTTCGATGTTCTGCAATTATCAGCATTTTAACACAGGTTATGATACTTTATCAGTATTGGTGAGGGTGTTGTGGGGGTTGCCAAAACCTTTAACCTTTTGGGCACAGCACCAGCTGCACAGTTCATAAACTGCATTTTTAACAGGCGGACGAATCACGTATTTTGGATTATATAGGGCTGCTATTATTCCATTAAAGATTTTTACAATTATTAAGTGAGCGCGATCAAGACTTTATGGATTTTATCTGTATTGATATTGTTTATCTTTAAGTATTTGACTACCAGTCCCACTGGATGAGTGACTTGTCAGACAACAAGGTAATGCATGCCTGCATGCATCAACTCTTAACAATGCACAGTTCTTCCTAGCTTTACAAAACACTATTTCTAATGGCTAACGATGTAATCTATTTAATAACAGTGTTCCCCAACACGGCATTTACTTCTCTGGCAATTTTTGGACTTCATTGTCCACCCGGGTGCCGTTTCACTTTATCCTGGACAACCAGTTTCTTGTCTATAAGTTTAAAACTGTTGTTTTAGAATTTATCATGTCCAGTTTAGTTTTGTCTTTTATTCCCACATTTTATAATTATGCTTTGGACTTTTAAGTCCAACTCGCATAATGTAATTAGCAGAAGTTGCATTTTCTAGCAGCTATCTGTTTTTCTTATTTGTTTATTTTTATTATTGCCTCATGCATTGTGACCCATGTTACAAGCCTGCCTTATTGTACTTTCATGGGATTAATTAATATCCCCATTCCAGTTAGGGCCAGGCATTTAAGGCAGTATAACTCGGTCACGGGAGTCCATGACAGTACGTGCAACCATCCCGATACACTCAGTACCTGACCGAGACCTTCCATGCCATTATTATCAGAAGCATATTTTATATATATAAAATACATTATAAACATGATACAGTTATTAATTTAACTACAATCCTGCTCGGAGCACCATTTTGTTCCTTTAGGGCACATGTGTCAAACTCTAGGCCTGGAGGGCCGCAGTGGGTACAGGTTTTTCTTTCTAACCCTTTTCCTAATCAGTGTCCAGTTTTCACTGCTAATTAACTTCTTTTGCCTCTATTTTAATAGCCCTGTTTTTAAGGATTAAGTCTTCTGAATTGATTCTTTTCTTCATTAAATGGCAGCCAAACAGAAATGAGACATGAAACGAGCCAACAGATGACCAGCTAAATTGGGGCTTCAAACTCCAACCAGTTCCTTAATGAGAAGCTGATTCTTGCTGTTAATTAAACCTGTTATTCAATTCCATGGCTTGTTGTTGCTCTCTTTTTGCCACAGCAGACATTTCCAAAACTGTTGATATTCTGTTTTTTTTTAAGAACTCCTAAAATATTTTGGTAACCTGAGGGATTAACCTTACTGAGACCTTCATCTTTATTTTCAGATTTTGTTTCATGGGTACAGGTGAGCTGGTCATGTCCTGCTTGTTTTATGTCTCATTACTGTCCAGCTGCTAATTAAGCAAAAAACAACTAAGGGGCCTGAGTCAAGCTAATTAAAGCTAAGGCTAAAGAAGTTAATTAGCATCAATAACTGATCACTAATTAAGAAGATGGTTAGAATGAAAACCTGCAGCCACTGCGGCCCTCCAGGAATGGAGTTCGACACCCCTGCTTTAGGGGGTGATAGCTCCCTAGTTGGAATAAATTCTTTTATAATTGCGGTGTTTTACAGAACCGAAAACTATACAGATATGATATTAAAAGGCGATACCTCTGCCATAGTGATAAGGCGGTAAAAATCACATAAGAGAAAATAACTTAGCTTTCTTTAATGACAATTTATGCAGCTTTACAGACGGGAAGCCATAGCAAGACGTTACCAAGGTGGGATCTTGATCTATACAGTCTGCCATTTTTCATCGCTGCGCTGGAAGGGTTTTCAGGATGGATGCCAATATCACCCATCCTTCTGTCGGCTTCAAAGTGTTTGACTGCTGTCCAAGTCTTTTTATACTGTCTTCTTCACGTGCAGGCCCTTATTTAGGTTCTAAACAAGGGAAGGAGAGGATTCCATTTCATCTCTAACATACAGAAATAGTACAATGCCCATTTTCATAGTTGTAGCTTCTCTCTTCAAATGCTAGCCTAGCAGTTCTAAATGCTGAGAGCCCCTGTGTGCTAACTTTGGCCTGGCCTGTACATGTGAGTGGATTTATAAAATAATTATTGTAAAGAGCACGGTGACATTAAACTTAGATTCTTATAACAGCATTAATATCTGCTAATCTACCTTTCAAAATTGCCCACATCAAGAGGATACTTTATTAAAGTTTATGCATCATATTAAGAGCTGTTCATAAATATAAATTTTCAGTATAGACATAACATATTTGGAATGCATAGTGGTCCAGTAGTACTTTTCTTGGTCAGTTCAGTATTAGAGTGGAGTTTACACATTCTTCTGTTTTATTTTGGTCTCCTTCCAATTTGGTAAATGTTAAATTAAATGGAGATTATAAGGTTATTGCTGGTGTTGCTCTACAATGGTTTAACCACTTGTTCAGTGCTGGTTCCTCCCTTAATCCCAAAACTGCTAAGATGAGTTCCAGTATATGTCCAAGTTGTGAGGATGGTAGGATTGAAAAAGTAGGGGTGGAGAGATAAAATGTATGAAAAATCACAGGTAAAGTATTTGCACAGAATGGAGAAAACAATATAAACTATGTTCTATCTCTTTAAAAACAGAACAAAATTAAATTACTCTTCTTATAAAAAGACCGAAGATCATAGCATCACTGCCATCTCCTAATATGTGTCAGTAATTTGCAGTGTTATAAGCAAAGACAATGCTTGACTGCATGCTCTTTTGAAAACAGAGGCACTATGTGAATAGTATCCACTGTAGAAAGGAGTCTGGGATAAAAAAGGCCAGAACAAGAGACAGGCTCCTGATCCTCCAGCTTTTTTGTAATTTCTTTTTCATGTGCTTTGGTTTTATGTTATGTCTATATGATGTTTATTTGAACACTCTTTAATGAAGACCAGTAGCAGACAGACTTCTGGAAATCTTTTAAAAATTACTGTCTAAAATGCAACACCTGGGCAACAGGCTGACTTTGTGAGGAGAAATTACATGCAAAACCTGCCAGACATAAGAGTCAGTTGGGTAAATCCAAGCAGCAGCAAGACTACTACTTCATTACATCAATAAGCGTATCTCTTGAACTCAGCAGTGGGATCAAATGAAGTACATTCTCAATAAGAACCTTCTTTTTAATCTGTACAATATGTCACCTGACAATTCTGAAATGCTGCCCTGTTCAGTCAAATTCAGTCACAATCTTACAGTAGTTGTTTTTTCCCAATAATTTACTCTGAAAAACTCTTAATAAGAAAATTATTTTTTAATTAATAACAGCAATTAGTGACCTGATCTATAATATAACCAAACTGGAGCTTTGTAATTTAATATTAGCATTGATATTATGATTTAACCATAAACAGCAGTTTCACTTTGAAGAATTTTCTCTTCTATTATGTAGATACAAATTCTGGAGCTTTCAAAGTTTTCATCATTTGGAAGTGAATTATGTTTACATTTCTTGAAGATCATCTTAAAACTGATTCTGCTACATAAGACCAGTTTGTATACTTTGTGTGGTACTTCTGCCTAAGCTATGGTATTATGCTTGGATTATTTTGAATAGAAGAACAGGTTGTGTTCACTGGTATACTGCCTGTGGTTTCTCACCTGGGAATTATTAATTATTATCACTAATTTCAGGTCAGCAGAAATGATAGAAGTCCTCAATAGGTCCTGTGCATAAAGATGTCTTCGGTGAAAAAGTACTATATGAGCAAGGGTATATGTTAGTGGCAGAAGCCCCAACTGCATAGTGGGCATGATGTGGCTGAGAATCCATGAGCCCTGGTGAATTGATATATTTTGGAGTATATTCTCCCACCTAGCAAAGAACCTAATGTTTAGTGTCAGTGTAAGAAAAAAATAATTTCCGATGACATTACAATTAGTAAATAGAATAATTCAGCTGTCATATATGATCACTTATTTTAGTTTTTGTCTGGTGCTCAGATGCCTGCTGAGTCAAAGATTGTATCTTCATCTCAATTTCCATGTACTTTTTCTACAAAGATCATAAGGAAAACACACTGAACTGGACAATCAAGGTGCTGGATCCCCAGACTCTGTCTCAGTAATGTTGGGTTATTTTCAGAGCAGTAGAGGGATGTAATCTCGGTAGAGTTTCCTCAGGTCTACCCCGTGTCTGCTTCTAGTCTGCTTTAAGAAGAGTCAATGCATGCTGAGTGCATTCTCAAACTACCTCATCTGCCTCCTCCCAAACTAGAGAGATCTATTGGTTATATTATAGATCAGAACAATTTGCTGCTTCGACACGATTGAGACATCACCGCAATCAAGACAGAAATGGTGCATGGTGCGGCATGATGACATAGTGCACCAGGGAAGCATGCAATTGTGCGGCTTACCTAGAAGGCTGGAGTAAATGAGGGAATTTTATACAGTAGTTATTGCTTTTGACATGATTAGAACATAATGGCTATCAAGAGCGAAGTGGTGCGTAATGTGATACGATGGTGTGGTGCACCAGGGAGCCTGGAGTAAGATGGGGGATGGGGGTGTCGATGTGATTGGGGTGACAAATCTATCAAGAGGGATGTGTAGTGTGATGTTCAGTGTGATGGTGAAGCTCACCAGTTAGGTGCACAATTGTGTGATGCACCAGCAAGGCTGGAGTTAGACAGTGTGGGTTTCAGCAACAAGGAAAGGTGGTACTTATACTTAAGTAAAAATTTTACTACCAATCCAACAGTTAATCCAAAATGGCTGCAGTCATCAGTTTTATCCAAGTTTTCAGTTACCTGAGATAGCATCAGTTCACATTACCTCAGATAAATGGGATTCTACTCTAGCTCTTACTGAAAAGTTATTATTCTTGTTCTAAACTATAAAGTCCCACCTTTTTGGTAGATCGTTGGGGAATTTTGCAGGATAGTTATTGGTATTCTCCTGTGTTCTTAAGGCACTTGTGCCACCTTTTTTGATTATTATTTTTATTAACTTCAACAGAAAAAAAAAGCTGATGATCTTCTCAGCAGCCTGGAAATTTCTACCACTGTTGTGTTTGAGAGACATTGATACACAAAAAGCACATCTTCACTTCTGCATTCATTTGATCCATTGCCAATAATACTATGCCTGCTTATCTACAGCAAGTTCACCCAGCTGGAATATTCAACGAGCCATTCAGACAAGTCACGCATTTGTTAGTTTTATATGTAATTTTGTTATATTTCCTCCATCCTAGGTGAATATTTGCTTTTACACAAGGCTAGACTGATGAAACAAAGCCTATATATGAACATTGCAGGAGACTCCACTCTGAACCTTAGAGACTTTAAAGGTAAGGAATACATATTTTTATTTAAAGGTGTGGAAAATTAGACTAGATTAAATATACTTTATTAATCCCCAAAGGAAAATTCAAATGCATACTGTAGCAAAAACATAAAATACAGATACAGACTGAAGTACAATATAATAGATTAAAACATAAACTACAACAAATATCCTAAAATAACTGTAGTATATTGAATATACTGTATATACTGCAAAAACTATAGCAGCGTCACATCATTCACTTCACAGGTACTGTTGATCTGGTTAGTAAAACAGCTTGCTCCATAAATAAGTAACTGCTGAAAAAATGATAATGAAAAGTCAATGCAAAGCCAGAAACACTTCTCAGTTATATACTGCACTGATTAATGCTGACATCTGAGGGAATGCTACAGATTTTTGTGTTGAGTATTTAAAGTGCATCATTATGAACACAAATCAGTTACTTCTTTTTTAAAAGGATGAAAGCAATACAAGACATGAATTGAATGAAACTGGCAGTGCAAATGTAGACATAATGACTTCAAAATGGATTTCAATAGTTATTTTATATAGGCTTATTTATTTACAAACTTCTAAAGAATGAATCTCCATTACTGAACTGCTTATCTCTACCATTGAACTATTTTAATGAGTTGATTCTGCTCTCAAAGAGAACAATCGAAATAACCAGGGATTCTCCACTGAGAATCTGAAACTGCTTTGCAATGAAAGATGAGGCATAGCATAAACTGCAGCGTCTCAAGTATCTCTCCTCCAAAGCCACATTAAATTTTATACAGTTCTACAACATTTCAATCAGCTTGGAATTAAATTGCTAACACAATGTTTCCACTGTTGAGAATTCACTGGCTGTATAACACATCTAATGTATGAGTAAATGTTGAAATTCTTTTAAATAAATAAAGTAATCATATTACAGTCATGGTTGTTTTCAGTTATAAACAGTATACATTTGCTACTCTCTGGCAATTTTGTTATACCTACTCTAATAATCAGTTGCTAATTCAAACGGACAAATTAACCTCTTGACTATTGCAAATTATTAACATCAAGAAACTGTGAACTGTACTTCATTAAACCATTTGTCTAAGAAATGCTCTCAGAAGTGAAAATGAGATTTTAATTGTATTGTATTTATGAGAACACTGGTATGCTTGCAAGTTTCATAATGGAGACATAGGCTCCAGTCCCTCAGAAACCAGAACTGCAGTAAGTGCCTCAGAAAATGTTGCATTATGTTATGGTTTTGTCTGTCTAAATATACTGTACTGTTTTTTTTTTCTTTTTATTGATACATAAACAATTAAGGCTTTGTTGGACAGTGTTACAGTGGTGGCCTCACTTCTATATTCAAATATCAGTCCAGAAAAGGTCTGTGTGGAGTTTTAACATGCTCTCCATTTTTCTATGGGTTTTTGCCAAGGAGTTCTGGTTTCCTGCAGCAAGGCAAAAGTAGCTGGTTTAGCTGACTGGTAACTCTAAACTTGCCCATTGTCAGTGAACACAAGTGAGTGAGTAGATCTGCCATGTTGTCTTTCTAAGGTTCTTTCTACTTCATCACCAGATCCTGCCAAGTGTTCTTCAGCTCCCCATACTGTAAGCATGAATTTCAAGAAATGGTTTACAAAACAAACACACAACTCTACACACACACACATATATATATATATATATATATATATATATATATATATATATATATATATATATATATATATA